>SRLM01000310.1:296715-480121 GCA_015708895.1 Populus ilicifolia
AAAAAATATTAATAAGTTATTATTTATTTATTTTTATTATATAACTAAATACTAAAAAATATTTTCCACTTAATTTTTAGATATTAATAATATCAAAAAATATTTTATTTAAAAAAAATTCACATGAAAAAAAACCCAAAGAGAAACTAGCTTCAATCATATAATCAGGCGAGAGCCTGTTGAACTCTGGCTGTCTGTGGCATGGGAGTGAGCCAGTGAGGTCACAGCATGGAAGCAGGCAACTAGGCAAGTAACAACTGTTTTGGATCTTAAAAAAATTTCCAGATAATGAACTGTGGACCCGGCGCCTCACCCATGGCTGTAACGTCGTCTAAGGAGTTCACGTGGGAGCCTGGTCCAGGCACTCCCCTTTCCCCACATTGAATTTCTACAAATTTCTTAAATGCCCAACCGCCGAGGAACTAGCTCTCCCCCATGCTACTCTGCTTCACATGGAAGATTTCGTGCGTAATGAGTTTTTGAGCTGCTTATTATTATTATTATTGAAGATGCCCAGTTAGGGTTCATGGCAGGGAGAATCACAGTTTTTGTTTGTGTTTTAGAACATAAAGAATCAGTTTGCATATCCTTCACTTTTCTGCATCTAGATGGAATCTTTGCCTTGAATGCCTTTGTCGTATCTCATCTGGGGTTAAATGACGCAGCGAGAGGATAAGGAAAGGATAAGATACGGTATAATGGATCCCTTGACATGGTTATGGCCATGGAACTAAAACAATATAACCTGTCACGTTCAATTTGTCTCCATTGATTGAATTCACGAGCTTTTCAACCTGCAGGGATTGGAGAGGGTGGGATGTTGACAAGGACACTCCTGACTTATACCATTAATTCATAACAGCGCCACCTTTCTTAATATCCAAACGTTTTTACTTCTTGATTAGTGATGAATTGTTGTTATAAATTGATGGAGTTGAATCATTATCCACTCCTGATATGGACTGTGAAGTTGGAGTGCTTTGATCTAAACATAGTTAGGTCTGATCTAAAAATAATTAGGTTTTTCAATCTTGATTAGAAAAAAGGAAGAAAAAAAACTCATCTATTTTCTACTTTGCTTTATTATTATCTTTGATAGATTCTCTAATATATACCCAGATAAAAGCTTTTTAAAATTATAAAAATAAAGGCTAATTACTTACGATTATACAAATAACTCTATAAAAATCGATGAAGTGGTGGGAAACCTCGAATAAATTGGGTTTTTTTATTTTTATGATTGTGATATTGGACCATTGATTAACTTGTAAAACAAGTCTTTTACCGGGATAGGAAATCTTCAATATTTAAGTTAATAAATACACAAAAAAATGTACATAAAAGAGAGTATTTAATTGGAGCAGTAATGTACGGTATGTAAAAGTCTCTTTTCTTGCCTCGTGACATATTTATTATAGATTTTTAGAGGCTACATCCGGTGGTGGAGAGGAAAAAAAATAAAGAGGAACACTGTTTTCTTAAACTGTTGAGTTATTAGTTAATGTCGAAATGTTCGCTTCCAAGGTTCGAGAGTCATTGGTTATTGGCTAATAAAGTTAGTGTTGTATGCTCCAGGGAGAGTATTATGGGATATATATATATATATATATATATATATGCATATATTTTGACATCTGTGCCTAACAAATAAACTAGAAATATCTAGATAGAAAAAAAAAAAAACAAATTGAGAGAGAGAAGGGACCGAGGTCTGGGCCAGGCAGCTCGGCAGCAAGCACGCCTGGTAACTTTTTTTTTTTGGATGCCCCGTCACATTCAAAATCTGGGATTATTGAATATATCTTGAAAACAGCATATCAGCCATGCATTAATGATTCCTTTTCTCTTAAAATTGCATTAAGGAAATGTTCAGCTCTCGAGACAGTTCTTAATCGTAGGTGGATAGCATCAGTGGTTTTATAATTCTGGTCGAGAAAAATCATTTTAGTGTTTGTTCGCAAAAATATATTTTTAAAGATAATAATTTTAATACCAATATATCAAAACAATATAAAAATACTAAAAAATTAATTTAAAACAAAAAAATATATAATTTTTTTATAAAAGTATTTTCTAACCATAAAAATATTCGAGATTTAAATAAAAATCTGTATTTTTCATATAATAAGATACTGTTCGAGACACAGTGGTTTGAGAAATTTTCATATAATGGGAAAAGAAATTTCATCACAGATATTGGGAAATTATTGACTTTTGCATATTCTGATTCGGATTTCAAGGGTATTTTTAACCATGTGACAATTTGTTGCCCTGGGTGAATCTTTGCTATTGGAAAATATCGTTCTTTAAACGAAGGTTGGAGCTTTTTGTTGGAAGATTGTTTCCAGTTTTTGTGATGTGACTTCCATGTATTTTAAGAGTTTCGTAAAGATCAGTTCTTGAGGGTGCCGAGAAGTCAATCCTTACGTCTTTGTTTTTCTTTATAGGTATTGGACCAGGTTAATGGTTAAGCACACAAAACGCAAAGTAGATTTGAGACCGAACAGGAAAAAAAAGAGATATTGATACAGTGAATCATGGCTGGATTTATCAAGTAGTTTGTTTGTTATGTTTAAAAAATATTTTTTTAATATTTATAGATTATTTTAATATATTATTTTTAAAAATATTATTTTAATACATTTCTAAATAAAAATATTTTAAATAATAATCATGATCTAGAACAGGATATAATAGATAATATGAGGTGTTTTTTTATTTGAATTAATGTTTTATATATTTTAATTTTCTTATCTTATAAATAAATTTAATATGTATTATTTTAATGTATTTTAAATATTTTTTTAAAAAAATAAACAGTAACCAAATACCAGTTCTTAATCATTTATCAAAATCTGACCAATTGAAAGCTAAAAAAAAGAAATGATATTTGTTTTCATAAAATGATTTATAAAAATTGATACAGCACTTCAGCTATCGACGTGACAGCTATAATTTTTCTCTGCCCGGTGAGAGAAACTGCCCCAGCAATGTACTTCTGCTTCCCCGTATGGAAAGGGAGTTAATTATCAAAGCGAAGCACTTATTTATAAATAGGTCTGGTATAAAAATGGATACAGTAATTCAGCTATCTAATGACCGCAGCTTCCTTTGCATTGATCATGACAGGGTTTCGAGGACATAATTGTGGTTTTGTTTTTTGAAAGATGATGTTGATGTTATTTTACTTAACAGTTTCGGGGAAATGTTGATGTTTATAAAATTTTAGAAAAAACAATACATCTTGAACACGGTTATACATCTGAATATTATTTTTGTATACAGCCACTAGTGTATATGAAAATATTTATTGTTTAGTCGTGAATTAAAATGTACATCTCATTCAAATCAATTCACTTCTATAAAAGCTAAAGTTTCTCTTTTTAGAATTCAGCGATTGACGGTCGGTGTTCGAGATCCCATAACTAAAAAAAAGATAAATTGGTATAATAAAAAACAAAAAAACAAAAAATTAAGAATAATAAATAATAGATCATCATGGATATATTAAGACTTCATCTTTTAGACAACCAGTACTGTTAAAATGGTCTTGACAGTGCAGCTCTGGCCACACTTTAAAAATCCACTCAAGAACTCTGACCTTGGATTAATTATATCCTTAGACTACCTTGATAATTTTGGATTAACCCGAACCAAATCCTTAACCAATCATGATTTCATCAATTGATATTTTAAATTGTAGTTAAAATTATTTTATCTTAATCCTTTTAACGTGTATAGAAACAAAATCATGATGAGCTTTCGATGATTCATTATTTATTTATTTTTTTTCTCTTTTTACAGATCCTACCACTCTTACCAAATTGCTAAGATGATTTGATTTGGAATCTTTTTTCTTTTTTATTTATCAAGGAGAAATTGATTTTCCCTTCCTCCACCCCCAGAACTTTTTTCCAAGCAATGACGGACGTGATCGGTGAAAAATACCACCATATCCATAAGGCATGCTACTTCGTTAAAACCAGCTTTTCATTATGAATTCACATAATAAATAATTGATAACTCTTTCAGTATATAGTATAATATAATATCCTGACTGTTGATGTTTGCACCTGTAAATTAATTTACGCAAGATGTACAGTAGGCTTATAAACTAAGCAACCAATATCTCTAATAGCGAGGTCATATACAAAATTAACATTAAAAAACATGATTCCATTCAAACCATACTATTTTATTCAAAAATTTTATAGTAGGTATTATTTTTCTAAAAATTCTACCAAACTGCTATAATGATTTGACTGGAATCCCTTTGTTTTATCATTTATCAAAGGGAAATTTATTTTCCCTTCTAGTACTCGCACCAAGGAAACTTCCACCGCCAGTCACCTTGATCGGGTCCAAATTCAAACAAATCACAAACTAGGTGTTCGTAAACAAGTACACATGCTAGGTGGGCCAATGCCGTCCGCAAGAGAAATTAGGAAGGTCCTCAACTGGAAAATTTCTGGTGCTCTCCTCCCGTGAGTTCATGACCAAATAAATCGGGTTAATAATATCTTGCAAAAACACTCAATCAACATGAAAATATCTCAACAATTGTAAAAATCTCTTGTTTTAATCAAAGGTTGCTGTCGCTTGTCAAGGCAACTTTTATCTTTTTCGTCCTTTGTCAATTAAAACCACTATAAGATTCAAGGAATCTATGGTATTGGCCTATTCACCGTTTTTCTAATCTCAAAAGCGCTGGATGCACATCAGCTAACGCCTTTTTCGTCCTTGTGCCGATTGAAAGCATAATTATTAGATAAATTCGCCCTCACATGTCGGTTTCTGTAATGACCCGTCTACCAAACGCTTTATCTTGGTTATGTTGTGTTTTAAACCGTTTTGAAAATTAATACGTGATTAGATTAGCCTAGTAAAAGTAGGACAGGTAAGATAAACTCTTTTAATTTTTTCATCCAAGATAATACTGTTTTGTAATAATCTAATAAGTACAATTTACCTGTTTGGTTAGAAAAACATGTAAATGTCTTTATATCTTCTCAAATTCAATGTTTTCGGCAGCCAAGAGGAACACGGGAAGTAAGCCAGAGACATCTATTTACCACATGCTTTAATCATAGTTTTTTTTTTTTTTTTCTCTCAAGGAATTTCACAAATAAATAAAAGAAAAAAGAAACAAATCTGTCTCGAAAAACAAAATCACTCGGACACTTGAGAGCTAAGACTTTGTTTGCTTCGTTAATTAATGTCCTCGGCACAGCGACCTTCATCTGTCTCCCTCTCCCTCGATCTTCGAAGTTGAATCCACTCGATTAGAAATTGCTTAATAATCCATATGAAAATATTACTAGGGCCAAGCACACGGTCTAAATATCAGAATAATTAATCAATGCACATGCTTTTGTTTTTTTAAATCTGCTTGCTTTGATCCATAGGATCGTTTTAGATTTTCAATCCAGCACGTAAACACCATCTCCATCCTGCAGTCGCAGTTTTCCAGGACTGTCGTGTGTCGTGAAGATTAGCTTTCACGTTTTCTGTAATTTTTTCACCGACGACTTTGTAAATGAATTAAAAATGGGCTCGAATCAAACAAAAGAACAAGAAAGTAGCACGTCACCACTTGCAAGACGTAGCATACTTGAGCCCTGCGATCCTAATTTTGTTTCGGCCTGATCCCCATGTTTTTTAACCTAATGTTATTTCCCTAGTTCCAGGATAAGTGACTACATAGTTCTTGAATTCCAACCAAGAACTTAGTTGGTTGAGCGGCTTGGTGCCAAGAAAAGTGATTGCATAGTTGGGATTTCCAAAATAGATTGACACTAGATTTTTTCTTTGAATTGACACTAAAAAAAATCATTTTTAGAGCTCTTTTGGTATCGAGTTTCAACCTGTTATTTTTTTATTAAAAAAGGTTAAGATTCAATGCAAAATAAGGTCCTGGTTGGTTGAGTGAGGTAATAATATATATATTATTTGGGCTAGTTTGCAAGAAATGTTGATACCTGATTGCAATAATCAAAATCTTAGAGAAAAAGACTGGATCTATCCTAAATCCAAGCAGATAAATTGACATTAAACCCAAATTTTTTACTAAGAAGCTGAAAAAAGTACCAAATGATATAGAAACAAGGAGTTGATGGATAATATTAGGATAAAAAAAAATGAGAGCGTCAAAATTTAGAGTAGATAAGAAGTGAGGACCAAATACAAACTATGATTCCCAAGGGCAGCGAAGCAATTGTGTTTTGTGAAAGGGAAAGGGGTTGTAATTATTGATGCAATGGAGGAATCAATCAAAACTTTTAGTGGTGTCCCACAGAAAGACAAAAGGACGGGTCTCAGTCTCCCACCAGCCCAAGACACCCACGCAAAAGTCAGATGACGTGGTCACTCCTAATTCGCACACTATATCAACGACTCTCAACACCATAATCTTTTCAAGTAGAAACGATACATTTACCTTTTAACCGCTCCATGCTAACTGTAACCTGGATTATCGAGTTAGGATCAGCTGGGAGCGCATGGCGTGTTTGGAACTAGGTTATGCATCTACCATAATTTTAAAAATATCTTATTAATTAAAACGTATTATAATCTTATATGTTTAATTTAAAATTATTTTTTGAAATATTAATTAATAATAAAAAATAAAAAAATAATTATTCTTAAATTTCACTTCCTGGAATCAAATCATAACCACAAAATTATTAAAATGATAAACACTTGATTTGTAAATTATTGTATCAATTCATAAATCATTAAATCAATTTATACGTGTTTATTCGGCAGGGTTTGGAAATCACAATTGAATTATTAAAAAATCAATATGAATTAATAAAATTTTAATAGATTAATATCTTATTTGATTAAAAAATACCTATGGAACGAAATTTTAAATTTTAAATTTTTGAAGTGTAGCGTTCAAATAACCATGGTTTAAACCATTACGATGGGCCAGTTTACCCAGCAAAAATCCGCGCGTGAAAATCAGTCCCCATTACAACAACTCCGATATTCACGGTGGTGGTCTCTCGTTCCGGTTCCTGACCAATCAAATCTCATCCGCATGGACAGTAGCTTTTCTGTTCTCACTTGTCGTCTACCAAAATTTTCATTTTCCAGTTTTCCAATATTAAATTACCATACCACCTCAAGGCTTAATTATTTTTCCCTTAAATTTAATCCCTCACCTTGTTGTATCTAACCCTAATATCTCATCCATTTTTTCTTTATAAGCCTACCATCTCCACCCCTCCATTTTCACATCCTGTCTTCCTCTCCAGTCCTTTCTCAAAAGGGAAAAAAAAGGAGGGAAAAAAAAATCAGAGATGGGGTTGTTTAGATCATCAACTCTCATGTTGATGCTATTGTTTCTAGTCTTTACTTTATCATCAGCCTTCGACATGTCAATCATATCCTATGACCAAACTCATGGTACCAAATCAAGCTGGAGAACTGATGATGAGGTTATGGCCATGTATGAGGAGTGGCTTGTAAAGCATGGAAAGAACTACAACGCTCTAGGAGAGAAAGAAAAGAGGTTTGAGATTTTTAAGGATAATCTTATGTTTATTGATCAGCATAATTCAGAGAACCGGACCTACAAAGTCGGGTTGAACCGATTTGCTGATCTGACCAATGAGGAGTACCGGTCCATGTACTTGGGTACTCGAACTGGTCATAAGAAGAGGTTGCCTAAGGCAAGCGATCGTTATGCTCCACGTGTTGGAGACTCTTTGCCGGATTCCGTTGACTGGAGGAAGGAAGGTGCCGTAGCTGAGGTCAAAGATCAGGGAGGCTGTGGTAAGTTTCTTTTAACTACCAGGACTGCTCTTTACTAATATATTTATTTTTATTAAAAATATAAATCTTTTTTCAGTGAAGCAAATATTTAGACCTGCTTCCTTTTAATTCTTATTAAAGATTTCAGAGGCCTATCCGAAATTACAGCAAATCATAAAAGAAAAGGTAGAGTAAATTTATAACTAGTGGGTTAAAATTTTTTATCAGACTTTTTCTGGTATCGAATCAATTTTATTTGGTAGGTATTTGTTTTTGATTTCCTTGGAATTATCTAATCATGTTCCAAATATTATGATCAACCTTTGATTTGTCTTTGTTGGTCAACGATTCTTTTTATCTATGATAGCATTTAAGAGAAGATCGAGGGGAAAAAAATTCACTTACACACATCACAACATATAAATAGATATAGATCCGGATGTGGATGATTAAATAGTAAACGTGATCGTCAAAGTTACTACTGTTTTAATATATTTTTTTGGTTTGAGGGGTTGCTAGACACTTTTGCCTATAGATTTGATGCAGTACTTAGGAAATTGGTTCCTCGTGTGTTGAGTTTTCATTATGTTTTTTACGACTGTAATATCGCTTTACCCGAGTAATTATTCAGTATACCAGGAACTGTATTTCTTCATCTCAGCCGTGTCTTGCCTATAGACTTGATGCGGTACTTAGGAAATTTAGTTTCGGTTTCGTCATGTGTGAGAAGGCTTCAAACTAATAGTCATAATTGCGGCTGGTATAGATAATTTTTGGATCCAATTATTCCAGCACAAGGGTAAACTACTTGCCAATGTTGAATGATACGTTTTACTTATTGATTAATCCAGAAAAGCAAATTAGGAGCAATATTAGGCAAAGAATCCAATTTTTTATTTGATTAAAAATTTGTGTATTGATATGTTAGTAAATGAGCTTGCCGGCATCAAACTGTGTCTTGAAACGTTTTGATTTTATATATACCGTGAAAGGATAAATTACTGACCTTTCTTTTGATATAAAGGGAGTTGCTGGGCATTCTCAACGATTGCTGCTGTGGAAGGGATTAACAAGATCGTCACTGGTGATTTGATCGTCTTGTCTGAGCAGGAGTTGGTGGATTGTGATACCAGTTATAATGAAGGGTGCAATGGTGGTCTTATGGATTATGCTTTTGAATTCATCATCAACAATGGTGGCATTGACACTGAAGATGATTATCCCTACCTTGGTCGTGATGGTAGGTGTGACACGTACAGGGTAAGCCGTCTTTGGTCTTTAAGTTGAAACTGAAAGACGAAGAAATTAATTCAGATAATGTAATGTTTATTTATACAAGAAGATGCTTCCTGATAGATGTTTGTGCTTTCAGAAAAATGCCAAAGTTGTTTCAATCGATTCTTATGAAGATGTTCCTGTAAATGATGAGACTGCATTGAAAAAGGCAGTGGCAAATCAGCCAGTGAGTGTTGCAATTGAAGGTGGTGGCAGAAATTTCCAGTTGTATGATTCGGTAAGAAATCTCTCCCTGACATGGTATTATTTACAAGACCTGATGGCGGTTTTGATGTCTTAAAGCACCAAAAACTTTGTTGAAGTGCCAGATATGCAGTTCAATTGATTAATGGCTACAAGAACCGATCATAATTAATTACATCTTACTTCCTTACCTTCCAGGGTGTATTTACTGGTGACTGTGGGACCAGTCTGGACCATGGTGTTGCTGCTGTGGGTTACGGAACTGAAAAGGGTAAAGATTACTGGATTGTGAGGAACTCATGGGGCAAGAGCTGGGGGGAGAGCGGCTACATCAGAATGGAGAGAAACATTGCTAGTCCAACAGGAAAATGTGGAATTGCAATAGAACCCTCTTACCCTATCAAGAAAGGCCAAAATCCCCCCAATCCTGGTCCATCTCCTCCATCTCCAGTAAAACCTCCTTCCGTGTGTGATAATTACTTTTCCTGCCCTGATAGCAATACTTGCTGCTGCATCTTTGAGTATGGAAAGTATTGCTTTGCATGGGGATGCTGCCCACTCGAGGGTGCCACCTGCTGTGATGACCACTATAGCTGCTGCCCACATGATTACCCAGTCTGCAACGTTAATGAAGGAACCTGCTTGATTGTAAGACAAACTACACTTAGCTTCTCCAACCATTTTATGCATATCATCATTCATGCAAAACTAATTTTATGTTTTGATTATTTGAACTCCTGAACAGAGCAAGGGCAACCCATTTGGAGTGAAGGCATTGCGACGCACTCCTGCTAAGCCTCACTGGGCTCACGGAACTGAAGGCAAAAACAGCGTTGCTTGAGCATCAGTTCGCGCCCAGAAGCAGCAGTCGATGGAATCAAAGAAATAAGAAAAGAATCATAGCTTGTTTTGATGCTTATCTTCTTGATTTTATTACGCTGCAGACCTTAATTTCCGCTTCATTCGACACCCAAAGATCGATGATAATTAAATGATCATTAAGATGCTGATTGTGTAAATAATTTAATATTTATCTGCATTGCATCTGGAAAATAGACAGCTTGTTATCTGTTTCCAATATCTTCTGTAAATGTTGTCATAATCTAGCAATATGACTGATGAATTTGGTCTGTAATACCGTCCGCGGTGCTTTGTATATTCTGGTATGCCAAGCATCAATGGCATTTATCCTTTTCTCTGCACTTTTGGTATATGGTGCCATTCATATTTAGGAGTTCATCAATTGTTTCCCTAGATGAATCAACAATCAAAATTCCTTGTTATATCTACGAGGCACAACTTTGAATGTGATCTGCATTTGATTTCGAATTTTGTCATGCAAGTGCAAGGAAAGGATAGAATCCGATTCCAACACATACGGAAAGCGTTTTCTGAAATTATGGGGTATAACAGAATAGACCAGCATAATAAGCCTATTAATAAAACATGAACCGTCCCATGATTTGAAATTATGAGATTTAAAGGCTATCTTTGATATGAACTTGTAAAATGATTTTCTTGTTGTCGTTTTTTTTTCATTGAAAATATTTCAAGTATGTTTACATAGAAATAACTTTAGATTTTAATCGAAATTTTGTTACAAAATTGAATCAATTTTTTTTAATTTTTAAAATTAGATGTTTTAACTTTTAAATTATGGATTTTAACTTGTACCCTGTTCATTCTAAAAAAAAATGTTTTGAGCTATTTTTATTAAGTATATTTTTAATTTATTATCGTAATTTAGCACCCTGTTCATTCTAAAAAAAATATTTTGAGCTATTTTTATATTTATTATCATAATTTATTATTGTAATTTAGTTTTATCATTGTAAATCGTTTATGAAGAACATTTTTGTTTTTGTTTTTCTATAAAGGAAAAAATAATCTATGCTTACCAATGCCATATTCATGCACGTAAAACATTTATGCTAAATTTTATATATAATGTGTTCTCAGAGGCACGGCTTCATGATCTGGGTGTTCATACTTCTATCTAACGGGGCGGATGATATCCATCAACCTTAATTTACTAGCCGTTTATTAGAAAACATAATTATGAAAGAGAAGTTTTAATTTAAATTAATATTAATGATTTGATTAAACTTGAATTATTTAATTAAATCTAATTCATATCTGATAAGGTAAAAATTAAACTAATTATTTTGAATTAAAATAATTGAATTGTATATCTGTCATCACGAGGTAACCAAAGAACTTGGAAATGTTTGGATTGTGGTGTATAATATTTTTTAATTTTTTAAATCAGTAAAATTAAAACTATTAAAAAATAATAAAGAATTATTAATTTAATGTGTTTTTGAACCAATAATATTTTTTTAAAACACCTAAAAATAAAAATAGAAACCGTATAAAACACCCCCTTAACAAAACTTTTTCCTAGGTTAGATCCCAGACCAGGAGGAGAAGGCATGGATAAGAGCAAACATCAGCCCTTAAGAACCTTGATTGCTGAGCATTTTAATTCTCACATGGGAACATAAGTGTTACCTCAATCCAGTTCTAAACTTATGCCTCGAAATTCTCCAATCTCCAAAATTCTCGAAGTGCGATCAACTGAAAGGTATGAGAATTGGCAAGTTGTGATTTGTCTTGTGAGCAACACTTGTTTCTCGTGACAGAGAAATCAGACACTTAAAGCTAGAAACAACCATGTTCTTTCTTACCTTCGGAAAATTGTCAGCATTATTCAAATTCCGACGTTGTTGATCAAGTTCACTTTATTTTCTATTTTTGACCGTTCACAACCGAGCTTAGCATGTTGTCTTGTCCTAGCAAACGGACCAAATGAATGTTTCACAACACAAATGACAACTCATTCTCTTAAGACATAATACGAGAGCACATCAACTGAAAAGAAAATCATCAACAAATTGAGGTTGGGATCCATCCCTAGTGTCGGGGGTTAGATACCAAATGTCTCACAAAATTAACAACTCGATCCTACACTCAATTATCTCTTGTCATTTTTCATCGTTACTTTGATTTTCGGGGACCATTGCATATGCTTGAGTGCCACTGCCCAAAAGGATAGGGAGAGACCACGATTGCTCAACCCCACAATGCCACCCCATACCTGCCCTTGATGAAGGGGATGCCTTCTCGCAACCGTTATCATCTCTCAATTATATAGGCTGTATTGAGCTTGTATTTCTGCTCCAAAGTGTAGACACCAGACAGGTGTGTTGGGTTCAGCTTCTAAATTCTAATGCACAAATCTACGAGGCTAAATTTGATAATGACTTCATGCTTGTGATGTAATGTTAGCTTAGGATACAATCAAGAGAGTTTTATCATGCACTAATATTAATTTATCAACAACGCCACGCTTGTGCGTAAGACAATGAAATACAATGATAAGTGCAATTTGGTTCTCCTGATCAATTGAGACTCAAGGGACTTTCTCCCTCTCTGAGATGTCCAAAACCGACCACCTTGTCCGGTAAGTTTAAACTAGGCTTCATGGAAGTTGGTTTTTCTTCTCGAGCAGCATCTAAATGGCTAGAGGAGACTAGCTGGCCTTCTCTTGTTATTCCAAGATCATCACCCCTGACTCTCTGGCTTATACTACTACGATTATTGTTGTTGTTGTTGTTGTTGTTGTTAAAAAGAGATGTGTCAAGAGCTTCGATGTTACAATAGGAAGGGGTCGCAGAAGGTAACTTTGATAACAAAGCTCCGAGACTGGAAGACATGGTGGGCAGAAGAGGTGGTATTGGCCAAATGGGGGGTCCTGGGATTCCATTTTGGGGACTGTTCCAGCCCATGTTGACTGCCTTTATTGGAAAAGCATCTAAACTTTCATGAAACAATCTCTTAACTCCTGTTATTTGGCGTTTGTCATCAACTGAGAAGGCTATTTCTTGGTTTTCGATCGTATGGGTGTTGGGTTTGATAATGTATGGACGCTGAATTGGCAGGTATGGTCTTTGTATTGCAAAGATTCCTGGTATGCTCTGGAGATAGCTGAATTTCCTCTGTATACTGATTACCAAATTAAGGTCTTCCACAATCTAGAAGATAGTAAATTCCTGTTGGTTAATGCACAAATTTAGAAGTCGAGAGAGAGAGTGGGGGGGGGGGGGAGTACCTTATCAAAAGAACCCAATTGAATGATACCTTCCCTGACTGAAATGATGGCAATTGTCTGCTAGTCAAGAAAAAGTAGTAATGAGCTTCCATGGATTGATTAACTTTTGGTGATTGGGCTGGCTTCTATTCTCTTATGCTTAATGAATTGTGATCAAAGTACCAACCTGAATGCCTGACTTGAATTGAAATTCCCATGCTCTTGGCTGCTGTATAAAGGAAAGACACATCATAAAGTTCGGTTAGAAGGTAAAAGCAGTGCAGTAATCTTATCTGCTTTCAGTCTTTTAGAGCAAAATTTGACTGATCATCTTACAGGTTCAATTGACATATTCCATGAGGAGATCAAGCTCGGATCGCTCTCATTTGGGTTTTCTTTGAACACCCATTTGTGACTGTTATCTGCTGCAACTTTCCCCACTAATCTGCAACAAGTTTCCATACAATGTCCTTCATTCAATTGCCTACCATATCGTTACCAGCAAAAGTCAAAATTTTAGAGAAATCAATTCTCACCCTTCCCCGTAGTTATAAACTTCATGAGACATTTTGAAGAAGACATCTGTTCCAAATCTTCCCTTCATGTACCCAGTTCCTGCTCTCTCACATTCATAGATATCGCAAAATCCATCCTCCCAAACTAGGATCCTGAAAAGCCACAAAAAGAAGCGTTGTACATCATTAGCCCAAAATTAAGAGAAAAATGAGTAGGGGCTTTGGTCATTCTTACCAGTTTCTTTTGTTTCCTTTGGAACGATCAAGAGCGGTGCCTCCATAATCCCACCTACAACAAAACAATTTATCCCCATGGCATTAGACATGCATGCACTTGGAGAAAAATATTAGCTTTGAAATTCTTTCTGATAACCAAATTATAATAATTCGGCTCTTTATAGTGAGCAAGTAACTTCAGTTTCAAGTTTCCTACTTTGGTGGAGGGTAATTCCTAGGCAGTATCCTCCAAAAGACTGCATACACCCATTTGGAAGGATTAGAAGAATCTGTACATGAACACAGGCTCCTCAGCGTGTGTTGTAAGAGATAGTTAAGCATCGGGAGTCCACCTTCCATTGTCATAAGCACGGAAAGATAGATAAAGAAAGCCAGACACGCACAGAGAGAAGAGGGGGGTGAGCTACCAGTTGACAAGGAGTTCTAGTTTAAGAGTCGCGGTTAATGAAAGGGAAAAAAGCAAACAAAAAGCATGACAAATGGCACAAACCAGGCGCGGAATAAGAAAACCGATAGGGGAAAAGCACGCTCCTGCTTAACCCGCTTTTACACAGCGCCTGTGTCAGGTATTTAAGGTTTTTTTCGAAGTTATTAGATCCTGATAAAAAGTTTCAGGTCACGAGTGAATAAATTAATTTAAAATAATATTATTTTAAATTTTCAAAAAAAAAAAATTAAATTAGATTTTTATAAAATCAATTAGATCACGAGCGGAATCAACAAGGCTAATTAGATCTACTTCAATTTGATTTTTTAAAAAGGACCAGAAATCAACTAGATAATTCACCACCTAGCCAAATCAGGTGGTTGCATTACCAAACTTGAAGCTACAAGTTCTGCTAAATATTAAGGGCATGCCTGCATGCTTTTAAATGAAAGCATGCTTAAGTAGCTATAAACATGACAGAACCTTCTCCATTTCGTTTGTGTGCTCAAGGGGACATGATGGGACTGTCCTTAGTGTCCTTTTGCATCTCGTTTTCTCTTAGCTTCCTTTTCCCTTGTTTGCTAGCTTATTTTAGTTCGCAATAACTCAGCTCAACAGATGTATACTGCAACGAAAATATGTTGTTAGTGTCGTTGGTAATAAAAGTAAAAGAAAGACCATCCATCCTGTTATAAATAAAGACTCCAAAGCATTGATTTAAAACTCAGACTTGCTCAACAATAAAAAAAATATAAATATACATATATAAATGGTTGATCTATACAAAATCTAAGTTTACCGGTCAAAACTTAATTATTAATTTATTAATTTTTTTATTAAAATAATATTATTTTTTTTAAAAAAAATAAGATTCAAGTTGATTTTTTAACTCATGACTTGTGTTTTATTCGTGAACTTTAATTACAATTTAAAATTATAAAAATATCTAGTTGATTTTTTGATGTACCAGTATCTCCAAGACCAACTTACTTCAACATAAACATATCAAAATTAGAAGGATATTTTTTTGACGTGCCAACTTGTGGAGTAACTGTGATTAATTGCTTCGCTTAAATGACTAAGCAGACGATTCGAGTTAATTTTGAGAAAATTTCACATTTCCTAACTATAAACTTAATATGCATGGCATGGGCTCATATTTGAAAATATAAACCATAAACTTAATACAGTATTGGGAGGCTGGGAAACGCCCCATTGATTAGTCATCATTAGCAGCAAAATTCGACACGACAGTGAGTCTTCTGGTCCTTAAAAGTGATGCTAAGCGTGTTTGGTGATTTTTATAGTTTGGAAATATAATTTTTTTAAAAAAATATAATGCATATTAATTAATTAAATATTTTTAAATATATAAATAGAAGTAAAACGTATATCACACTAAAAAACAACTCGAGCATGATTCTATCACTACGCTTTAATCATCGAAGTTAAACATGGCCCGCAAAACACACACACACAACTGCTGTCCTCGTCTCCATCTCACAACTTCTTGTTTTAAACACACTCTAGTAATGGCTAAAATTAAATCATTGACATCTCAGATGAAGCCTGGTTATGTAAAACAAACACGGAAGATGATCAACTTGCATGCATGTGGTCGTGGGATGTTGTAGATAGGTGGGTGTAGCTAGGAAAACAACATGTCCTTGACAAAATGGACAAATACCCCACAGAGTAAAGAACCTAGCTATGCAATAATTTTTCTAGCCATCGGAGGTAACTGGACAGAAGGGGCATGCCACGTTGACGGCGACACGAACCATTTATAATAATCGTCCGTGGGATTTGGATGAATTTACCTTGCTGTTGAAGGTAGTGTGGAAGGAATTTAACCGTGGAATCCTGCAGATTAACCGATAATGGTAGAGAAGTTGTTTAGTGGGAACTTTTGATGGGGATATAAAGGCAGCATTTAAGACCTAGCCAACCTGCCCAGCATCAGCCACAGTCCACACGCCCAGATCTTGTCAGGGGCAATTACGTTCTCAGCTGCAGCTTTTAAAAGTTGTGCCAAAAATGTTTTTCAGGAAAAAAAAATGAGAAATCGTTCAGTCTTAACATTAAAACAGTCTACACCAACTGGCTAATTTGTTCTCGATCGGCAGAATCGAATTCACTGCAAATATCTGACCACTATTCCCTCTTAATTGGACTTGGATCAGGAATGGTTATTGATGAGGTCCTCTTTTATCAGGTGGGATTGTAAGTCAGATCTGGCTTCTGACAAAGCTATTAATCTTTTAATTTTGTTTAGCTAAATCATCATTGTTACCTGTAAAAAGTTTTTTTATTTTATTTAGAAATTCTTTGATAATTAAATTATTAATGTTGGTTCAAAGAGAAAGATTAATTATATATATATATATATTTTTTTAAAAAATACTTTTGAAATAGATTAGTCCCCGTATCCAAAGAGAAAAAAATACTGAAACTCACATGGTCATCCTAATCTTTTTATTGTAAGCTCTTTAAAGAGTAATTTCAAACATACAAATAAAAAACAATAAATATTGATCTATTATTTATATAAATAGTTTTAAATTTAAAAAATTTCAAGAAGTAAAATAATTTTTTTGATAGGAGAAACATAATTTTTATTTGATTATATTGAAATTTGATCGAGATGTTCTACAAGCTCAACTGTGTACGAGGTTTGCTAGCTATTGTTGCGCGGGAACTATCCATAAGTTATTATTTTGAAATTTTCTTTATTTTCCTAATTATTTTCGAACTCCTAGATGCAACTTAAAAAATCTTCTTTTATTTGCTATATCGCTGTTTCTAGATAAAGTTGAAACACATGAAATGACACTGAAGTTTCAAAATCAACGGTGTAGAGAAGGCGCAATCATGGCCATGAAACCTGGCAATTAGGCTGATTTTACAAACACGAAGAGACGAGCTTCTGGGCATTGAACTTTCTAATGAGTAGATGAATATTTTCGGAATAGAAAACGATTAGCTCCTTTGCGGTGGAAGGTCTTATAAATCAAATCATCCATCAAACAAAAAAACTAGCAGAGGGATAAAAATGTGGTCCTGAACCTCGTGTTTATGCACTTCGGAGAGCAGCATCATGAACTTGACCAATACGTCCCCACCCTCCCTCGACATGTGCTGTACTGTTCCCTTCCTTGCTAGCTAGATTCCATGCACAGTCTGCCCTTCTCCCACACCTCCATAATTAATTTTAATGGAACTAATCGTGGAGGAAAAGTATTGCAACGCACTTGAGATCTTTGTTAATAACAACTTCTTTTCGTTCTTTAATATTAACCAATACTCAATTACTTCAAGACTAGTGCGCCTATTCTTTTAATCATAGTTGGAAGGCACAACTTGTTTCATGACTTGCCCCGATCCACAATCCGACTCATGCAAGAAGTGGATTGTGTGTTGTCAAGTCAATTGCGGATCGGCGAGTTGATTAAGGTATGTGCTTTTTAAATAAAATAAAGTAAACTAAGAAGAAAGAATCTTTTATTTAATCTCATTCGAGTTTTGATTGCATAATTAATTAAATTCACAAATTAATTCATTAAGTTATCAAGATTAATCAAGTCAATTTACTAAATAATTCAAAAACAAACTCAATTCAATTTAAATTTCAAATTAACATAGTAGAATTGATGCACAATATCACAAGTAAATTGAATACCGTGAAAGTGCTCTGACCAAATTAAGTAATCTTAAATCAATGTAAAGATTACAACATCAAACTAATTCATTTAAAGAAGAAGTTGATGAAAGTTCGGAAGCAAGCACTTGGTAGAGTGATACTGGTTGGTAAATAATTCATGTGTTTGCTACCCATAAAATTCACATTTCTAACCACATGCAGTGATTATGAAAATTTTTATTGTGCGGTTACATCCTAATGAACCACGCCATCGTCCATGTCAACCAGTCCATTTTTTTTTTTTTAATTTCTCCTCTTCTCTTTCCTCGACTCACAATGCCTAAAAAAACCACATCTCATTCCATCTCTCTGCTGTAGGAGAGAGAAGCTTAAAAAAATTCAACGCACCACCGTCCTCCCTTCCTCTAACGCTGCACAACCTCTCTCTCTCACTCTCTGTTTTAGATGGGAATCGAATTTGGAATGATAATTATCCTTTGCATGATAGTCAAGATTGCTCCTTGATAGACACTAGTTTTAGGTGCTTAGAGAATGGCTGGCCTGGTAGTTTCTAATAGGATTCTGATAGTTATGCACCGAGCAACATGAAAATTTGTCTGGGGTTACTGGCCTTCTCCACCGTCAATCTAATCATCAGGGTTTCTTTGGAAAGTCTTTCCTAGAAATCTTGTTTGGTAATCAAGTTATATATATATATGTATATATATATATAAAAGAGGGAAATTATCAATTATGATGCTGTGATTTGTTATAAATCTTTTAGTTTTATTTGAATTTACTTCGTTTGACTACAACAGTAATAACTTTCAAGTTTTATTGCATTGCATGAAAAGTTATAGATTAAGACATATCTCAATTGGAGACTTGGATTATGGGTTAAATGGTGAATTCAAATTGTCTGAGGGTTTTTTTTTAAAAAAAATAAATCGTTATTATTTTAGAATTCTTATAAAAAAAGAAGTCAAGTCATGTCTTATTTTTATAAAAGTTAACTTTGTCAGGGATTAATCTAATAGATTACCTAAATTTAACCGTTAACCATGTAAAACCTATTTTGGAATTGGTATAAAATCAGCATTCATTGGTTTATACCAATCGTTGTGTGGACCCATAAACTATCGCCAATGAATTCACATTTAATAACCAAAAGGTATCTCACCAACTCGCCACCAGGATCTCGTAGAGACCCCCCATACTGCTGCAGTCGAACACCTAGCCGCTCGTAGTTAAAATGAATTGGTGGCGCCCAGTGGCTGGTGTCCTCCGCATCTTGCGTTGGAAATTACAGAGGAAATTGGTCCAGCGTGAATAGCATAGGATAGGGATGGCACCCTACCGCTGGGGGGCAGTCCAATTGGATGACAGCTACAAGCTACAAATAATAGGGGCAAAAAAGAGCATCCCCTTCTTTCATAAAGGATACTGGCACGGCCCTCCCATCCTCCAATCATCACTCTCTTCCCTTATCTTCTTGGATAGGACATTCCAATATTAGCCTTCAATTGGTGCCGAATCCCTTATTATTACATCTCATTGGATAGGCCTATCCACACCCGGTTTATTGCCTCCGGTCTGCTACACTTCTCCCATCTCAGAACCAGTCTTATTAAAACGAGTCCACACTAGTTGAGATTCATGTTAAATCAAGTGAAAATTAACTCAATCAAATCTAATTGATTGAATGAGTTAATCTATTACACAATCAAAATTCAGATGAGACATAATTCAATTTAATTTATTTATAAAATAAAATAAATAAAATATAATAAATAAATCTAATTTAACTTACTGTAATCCGGGTTTTGAACAGGGTTATGGACTGGACAGGTTTTATAGCCATGCACGAACCCTACCCTATACAGAGAGAGAAGAGGGAGACTTGGTAACCTGACATGTGAGTAAAATACAACATATACCATATGGGATGACAAAGGCCCATCGATCTTTGCGTATTTTTGTTTTAGCTTTTAGAATCAAAAGCCTGGTTTCAAAGTTCAAGCGACGGCTTGGGCTGATACGCTAGGCTTTGAACAATTAGCGCTGAAGATTCACTCAGAAAAGTGAAAACGTGGAAATAACAGATTGCTTCGCCAAATTACCCTCGAAAGTCAAAGGGTCTTTAAGCAAAAAATTGATTAAATCTTAATTAGCTCATTAATTGCTCCATTGTAACGGAACCAAGTTGTCTCTTCTGTGTCTTTTAACAGAACTGCAGCCACTACCCGGGAATCAACCTCCGATTGCAGAAGTCTATCGCTAGTATTCCATGTGAACTCCACACCAATCCTCACAGGCCATAACTCAGCCTTGAAATTAAGCACTATAAACACCAATACTTGCTCATAAGCCAGCAAGAAAGTGACCATGAATATCTCTAAGCAAGCCCCCTGCACCCTCAAATCCAGGATCACCCCCGTTAGATGGAGGATACCAAGAAGGAAAAAAATTACGAAGAAAGAAAGGATAGACCACCATACTCCTGCCTCCACACTTCCTTTAGCTTCCCTACCATTAAAAACATGCTTGTTTTTGCGGCAGCTTGTGCTTTTAAGATAAACCGCAAAAACGATATGTGTGGTTAATGTTGAGACATAGTTTTGTGAAAGGAGAACTCATTCATATAGTGACGTTTCAACCACAGGTTTACAAAAAGTAATCGTTGGATGATTTTTATTGAGGTGCAATCTCAGTTTTGCCTCATCTGACGACTCCACTCTAGAGAAAATAATCGGTATTTGGGGTGCAGCGCCTGATAAGCCCAATAGTACTGCTACTGGACACTTTTGTGCAGCGGCTGCAGCCTTTGCTTCATAACGAGTAAACAACGCCTTACACAAGCTACCAAACAACTGTAACTGTGAGCGTGTAGTTGAAGGAGCGGTTAACTTTAGGAGATTATTACAAATTTGGGGTGCCAACTTTTCATTTTTTACACAGTAGTGTCTTTACTTTTATTTATTTTATTTGAGTATATATTTTTCATATTGTTTTTCTAATCAAGTGCTTTTATTAGATTTTACCAAACATGTGTTGACATAACCATTAAATTAACACATGATATGCTTACATATATGTTACCTGTGCTTAAATATTCTATTTTATTTTTAATTAAGTGCATGTACTTTTTTTTTTGTTATTTTTGTTTTTATTTTGTATATTTAAATATTTGTATTTTCAAATATTTATGATCAACATGTTGATTTTTTTTTAATTTTTATATTTTTACTGGGTCATATTTGACTAGAAAAAAATAAAATCAAAATAACAGGATAATTAACTCTATTTTATTTTATTTTTTGAAAATGTAAACATGTACTTATCTAGACAGAACAAACTTAAATTGATTTAATTTTATTCACTTTCTTTTAAACAAAACAAATCTTTGATTCTAATTTTTAAAGATGAAAAACTTAATTATTTTGACAACTTGAGGATTCTAAATATAAATTTATTATACAAAAAATTGTCTTTTTATATGATTTTATATACATAAAATAAATATATGAATCAACAGCAAGTTTTATTAAACCTTTAACTTGTTTAAATGTTTTTTTACATGTTCAATCATTGTCCACACAAATTTATTTCTTATGCAATTGACCTTTTATTTATATTTTTTTAATTTAAATAAATTATTTTTAGTTTTATGTAACTTGACTAAACATGTTTTTCGTAAATATACAGTGTAGATTTTTACTAGCTTTTAAAATTAAAAACACTCAATTGATTAATTCTTGAAAACACATTATAAATTAAAAAAATAAGAAATATACATTTAAATAAAAAAATAAAAATACAAACACTCTATCATAAATAATTTAAAATGTTAAAGCATACTTAGTTAGAAGAATTTAGAAATTAACACCTTAACTTGCAAATAATAAAGATAACGGCACTCAAATAAAAAACACATAAAAGTCTACGCACCAGATTATATATAAAATGTTCTAAACTTCAGGTTGACGAGCAGCATAGCTCTGTACAGATCCACAATCCCACAACACACCGAAAATGGAGGTTTTAGGGATGGATTTCGGCTGCGCAACCGGATCTCTCCGCGACGGTAAATTCCCTGATAAAGACTGTTTGCTTCCACTAATCTCCAAGCTTCTCGGTTACGCCATCGTTGCCGCCTCCACCACCGTCAAAGTCCCCCAGGTAGGTGGTTTTCTTCACTCTAAATCATCTATTTTTTTATAATAGCATTCGGATATAATTTATTTATTTAATTATTTATTGAAATTCCAGATACTGAAAATTTTGAAGAATAAAAGCGTGAGAGGGCTTAGTGTTGTAGGGTTTGAGCTTGAAGTGATTGGTTATACCATAGCCCTAGCTTACTGTCTTCACAAAGGCCTTCCTTTTTCTGCTTATGGAGAATTGGCTTTTCTTTTGATCCAAGGTCCGTGCTACACTCTTTTCTCTTTATTCTGACCTCTCCTTATAGGATGCCAGGTGAAAATGTAGCTGCATTGAATTTAGAGGGATGAATTACTTTGAAATCTATCATGAATTTTCCCGAAGTTGATGATCATGATCTTGTAGGTCTAACTTTACAATTGCGATGAGCATCTCTGGGTTTTGGGGGACATTATCTGTTATTTTGGTGTCAGGCTGATGTTAATGAATTCAAACTGGATCGTTGTCATATAATGATTTGGTATAGTTTTAACATTTGATAAACGAGAAACTAATCGGCACAAATTATTCCATGAATCTGAATTCTATTGTCTATCCATGTGGAATTCGTGGGTTAGTTGTAGATGCTCTGATTAACATTGTTTACCATGTTAACTCTGATGTGGTAATGAAGTCAGACTTTATTCATTACCTTTAATGAATGTATCTTGTTGAGTATACATTTTTTTGTTCAATATAGTTGAGACTGAGGCATTAGTTTTTCTACATCCATAATGGTAATTAGGCTCTAGGTTTTCCTCTGATTAGTTCCTTTTATGTTCTGATTATCCTTATACTTCATGTTCCATTCATTAAAACTGAAGTTGTATATTGAAAGATCTAACTTTCTTCCTCTTTTGCTTGTATCTTGCAGCTATAATTTTAGTTGCTATTATCTACTACTTCTCACAACCTCTGCGAACCACTACATGGATCAGGGCATTGCTGTATCCTACTATCTCCTAGTTTGATATTTGCAAACTTTGAAAATTTAAAATGCAGTCAACGTTTTTCCTTATTACACTGTTTCAGTTATTGTGCTGTAGCACCAACAGTTTTAGCCGGTCAAATTGAGCCGTTTCTTTTTGAAGCTCTCTATGTAAGTGGCCCTTTAATGTATACTCTGCATTTTAAAGAACTTCTCTATGTAAGTGGGCCTTTAATGTATACTCTGCATTTTAAAGAACATCTCTATGTATGTGGCCCTTTAATGTATACCCTGCATTTCAACCCCATCATCGGGGATTGTTGCGATTCATCTTTTCTTTCTTCTTTTGATATTATAAAAATAAAGTGATAATCCATACATAAGGTTAATAGTTGTGTCGCCCAGACTCGAAATGTAGACACATATTCACTCTTCGTGTTAAGGAAATCTTACTCTTTTCTTTTTCTTTCCATTTCCTTCTTCTATTGCATATATGAAGCAATCTAATGTGGAAACAATCTGTTACAGGCGTCCCAACATGCGATTTTTCTCTTTGCCAGGATTCCACAGATATGGGAGAACTTTTCTGTAAGTTAGAAGATCAAGTTTATGTTTTGCTGTTAAGTTGTACGGTATGTCTCAATGAACTCTGTTTGAAATTCTATTTTGCATAGTTGTTTTAGTTCTGCAATTACCTGAGAGAACTTTCCGACTAAGGGTGTGTTTGTTTGTAGAAAATATTATTTTTCTTGAAAAAATGAGTCATCATAGAGCTAGTGATGGTGATAAAATGGGGGAGTGGTGGTGTTGGTGGTATGATGGCGTGGAGGCGGTGGCAATGGCAACAGGATGGTGGTTGTATTAGAGGTGGCTTAAGTGGTTAAGTGATGGTATTAATGAATAATATTATGAGTTGGTTAAAATACTTTCCTCCAAAATATCTCTATGCAAGGGTTCACTGGAAAAGCTTTTCCATAGACTAATTTTTCAGTGTTTGTTTGCACTAGAAAATGGGAGAACTTTTTCATGGGGGGTGAACTTTCACTGTTATCAAATAATATTTTTGCCACCTTTCCCCAAGTCTTTTGTAAGATACTAGTAACAAGTTCCCATACTTTAGTATATGTGCCAATAGGATGTCTGTAACTTGTAGCTTGCAAAATTGACCTTGTAGGTGGTTCAACATTTTTTTCTCCAAAAATTGCTGCTTATTTATATGTTAAGAACAAGGAAATACTGCCGGGGATATTGTCGGTATTTGATTTTGTAGTTATGAGTTTTTACGAGCCACATGTTGATCATCATCTGTTATAGTAATAAACATTGGTGAGCTCCTAATTGATTCCATGCACAAAAATTGGACATGTAAGTGAGTGGTGCATGAGGTGTTGAATTGGGCTACTCCTCATTGCTTTCATGAGAAGAGTGAAGATCTTTGGATGAGTAGAAGTTAGTAGCAGCTCTCTTATTATTCTGTCTGATATGCACCCTTCTATCTATGATGAGTGATATGTATGTTCTTTGCTATCATGTTACTAATTAATGGCTATCCTTGAACAGAACAAAAGCACAGGGGAGCTCAGCTTCTTAACATGCTTCATGAATTTCGGTGGTGGTTTGGGTGAGAGAAATTGTAAATTTAACAGTTTCCACTGTGGGTAGACATGTTGAGTGGGGTTAATGAAATTTTGAATTGTTTTGCAGCGAGGGTTTTTACCAGCATGCAAGAGAAGGCACCAACAAGTGGTATCCTTATCAACTTTCCTTGCTTTTGGAGATTTATTTTAACATCTGCAGTTGATTGTTTGAACAGATAAAATTATTTGACTCTACTTTAACAGGCTGGCTTCCATGCTTAAAAAATTAAACTGTCATAAACATACTGAATTCAAAAATATAACCACTGATGAAATTTTGTCTCACTATACCACTTCATGAAAAATCATATTCTCAATTATATCCTGGCCCAGTAGCGCATAAAACATTCACACCAACAGGATTCATGTCCCACATCAACTTGTTGAAGGAAACTGATCTTTTAAAGTGGAAATGAAATTAAGTTATGAAACAGTCTAATATGTTTATGAAGGTGATAAATGAATATGGACATGGATTTGCATGCATTAATCTTAAGATGATCTTTCTTTTGGAGATATTCTTGTCAAATATGCATAATATGGTAAATTTGAATGTCGTGATGTTTAAATAATGCTTTCCCTTTCACCTCACCCTTCTCAACAGCTTTATTTGAACTGTGCTTGTAATTATTTTGCTTTCCTTTTTGTAAGATGCCTGTACCATTTCTTTGTTCATTGTGTCTGTTTCGTATAGTTTCTGTCCTTAATTCTTCTGCAGTTGTTTTGGGCTCCCTACTTGGTATGATCACAAATGGTACTATCCTCAGTCAGATAATTTTCTACCGAAAGCCTGAAACCAAGAAAGAGAAAAAAATAAACTAAGTGGAGACAGTTGACATGAGCTTTGCTTCAATATAAGACTCAACAGGTGCCTTTAGCGAGCCATTGTTGCAAGACCTTTAATATGTTTTCAATATTTGTAGATGGGAAAAGTTATCATCCATCAATAAGACAAATCCATCAGGCGCAGCTGCACTCACATTTATGCTAGGGTTGCAAGGGAGCCTGCTTAACCATGGTCATGAATGCACAAGACAAAGGTGGTGGTTATTATTTTTCTTCGTTCTTTGTAGTGTATCAAAGACTAGTAGAATTATTTTTTACTCTACGTTAGATACATCTTTCATTTTAGTTGCATAATCTATTCCCGCTGCATGCGTTTGGTTTATTTGTATCGTTTGATGAACTCCACGATGCAAAGGATCCCTTAAGACTTGGTTAGCAGTGAGTTTTACCAATCAGGTTAGTCCATTGAAAGGCATGGTGCTTTGCACGGGAATGCGAGGGGAGGATTGCGCATGTTGGAGTCTTATACGAGGTTAGTGATTACATACATGCTCCCTCGAATGCACACTTAAAAGTAGTAATCTACTAAGCCAGATCTTGCGGTTGTCAATTCCCATCCACTTGAAATGGAGCATGACCAGTCGGAGTTGGGCATTTGATGAAGGCTTTTTTTTTTTTTTTTTTATCGAGTATTGATGAAGTTAATATAAGCATCTGTTAGCATAGTTATTAAACATGGCCTGCCCGGGTTTTCTTTTCATCTTGTTTGACATTAGCTTACTCAAACCTAGGTGATGCAGCGAGTTATATCTTTATCTAATCAATCTAGAAGAAATTTTAGGAAAATGTATTTAAAATAATATTGTTTAAAATTATTATTTAAAATGACGTTTTGTTTTAAAAAATTAAAGTAATATTGTTTTTTTTTTTATACTACGACAAAGTGATTCATGTTTTTATTCGAGTTTTATGACTACAATTAATTATCAGCAGACCAGCGTGCATAAAGCGTTGGAAGGCACGGGAATCGTGATTAAAGTAGACGGGCAGGTAAAATCTGAAAACACAATAATGATGCAAAGAAACATCTAATGGAGCACGAGGCTTCTACAAGCTTATTAGATAAATATATTCTGTTTTTTAAAAGTATTTTTTATTGAAAATATGGTATATTAATTTTTAATTTTTAATATTGATAATTTAAAAGCATAAAAAAATATTTAAACAAAAAAAACTAATTTTCATGAAATGGTATTTGTGCGCGTTTCCGGACAGCTTCATAAAGTTTGAATTCCTCCGCGTGAATGTGTGTTGCTGAGGCAAAAAAAAGAAAAGAGAGAACAACTACGGAAGTTTTAAGACTTGTGGACATGGTTTTAAAAATCTTGGCTTGACAAACATCGAGAGCGCTGCCCAAGGGTAGCTGTTTTACTGTATAAAAAATGTTTAAAACTTGAATTCAAGATTATTATTTTTTGAATTAATTGACGAACTGTATATCTTGATAAAAACCTTGTTTAAATAATGTTTTTATTTGATATTTTTAAAATTTAAATAATATTTCAATTAATTAATATTTTTTGTATTCTTAAAAGTATTGATTTATTGAGGTTATTGAGATTGATATTTATCAAGTAATTAATTTTAAAATATTTTTCATGAATACAATATAAATTAAGAAAAAATATAATTCTACAACAATTTTTTATAAAATTATTTTTGAAAGAGCAATGACTAGTGCTTGATATTGATTTGTCAATCTATTTTTTTCATGATTTGAATTTTTGTTACTGCAAGTTAATTTTTTTCAATGTTTTTCAAAAAATATTAATGTTAAAATTAAATTTTTAAAAAATAAAAAATATATTATTTTAATACATTTACAAACAAAAAATACTTACAAAACAATTAATACTACACTATCCAACAGCATAAAAGCCATCACCGACCGGCAAGAAGTTCCACTGCGATGTATAAAACCCATTTTCTAGTAGAAGAAGCAAGCGTTCATTTAAAAGGGCAGGCTTTCTCAAATTTTTAACCATAGAAGTTTGTTTCTTTTATTGCAGGCGAATATTGCTGAGGACACGTCGATTCTTAAAAATGCAGCGCATGACATTCGTACTGTGTTTTTTTAAATTTTAAATTATTTTGTTTTATTTTTTAAAATCATTTTAATATATTGATATTAAAAATATTATTTTAAATAAAAAATATTATTTTAAATCATAACCCTTACCGAACTTGCATGAAATCCCTGAAGCTGTTACAGATCGCTTTCAGGATGAAACTTCTCCTTTACTAAACACAGGTGCTTCCAATCGGAAAGTATTCTGCAGCGGGGCAATCACCGGAAAATAATGAATGATGTCTTTGCAGACCCTAGCCTGTTTGAAAATGAAGTCGCCTCATGAGTGGAATGACCGATATCTTTTCAAGCAAAACCGAAAAATGCCTCTCTTTTTTATTTCATTTGTTCTCTATTTTACGCGCACGAATAAAATGGCAAAATACTTTTTTTTTTAATAAAAAAAGAAGTCATTCCAACATGTATATGGCCTAGTGAAATTGATAATACAACTTCTAAATTAGTATAAATATAGTTTTTTTTTCTTGTAAGCACTCCAATAAAAAAAATATTATATTTTAATATATTTAATACACAATTATTTTAACATGACTTGAATGATTTTAAATTAATTTAATATTAAATAAAATTAATTAAAAAACTAATAATCCAAGTTAATTTAAATAAACTTGCACAAATAATACAAGATCATAATATTTTTATTAAAAAAAATTAAAAAACATAGATTTAACAAAAAAACAAAGTAAAAAAAAATAGTAAAAAAACCATTATTGCAATAGATAATGTTTTGATATTTTTGCAAAGATATGTAAAAATAATATTTTTAACAAAAGAAATGATAAAATAATATTTTATTTAACACTCCTCTTAAAACATGTAAATTGAAAATTGAAAAGCCAACATAATATTTTTATTATTATTTTTGGCTTTTCATTTAGCATCTTCCTCGGAGATGCTCACAGACCATAGTTACAAGTTTAAGATAAGATTATGCTGCAAGTTGAACAAGTCAACTTTTATGCTGCAAGTTGAACAAGTCAGCTAACAAGTCAACTCATGACTAACGGATTAACCAAGATCTATTGTTTTTTTCTTTTATTTTTTATGACAATGTGATTTTAGACATTTTCTTCGTACAAAAAAATTGAAACATTATTTTAGATAGATCATGTCTTATTTTGATTTTAACCAAATCAACTCCCTGACGATTTAGCAACAAACTCAGTCTGCATCAGATCCCGGATCATCTATATCTAAGATCCATGTTGCTTGTTGGAAGAGTTCAAAGTTCGCTTGTATCTATTGGGGTTTTTTTTACAAAGACGCTTGTATCTATTGGTTTTTTTTATATATATAAAGAAAAGATATTATTTTAGGAAAAAAAAATCAAAGACGACATTGTTTGGGGCAAATAAAAAATCATCAATAGCGTCTCGTTGCCAAGATGGGCGTGTTTTATAAATATGCGTAAGATTTGACACCATATAAGAACACTAATCAATAGCGTCAAAGCTGGGGTTACCTTAAAATAGAATCCATCCGTGGTGTGGAATGACCAAAGTCTGCGAGTCTAAGAATGCAAAACTTGCTTCGGTAGCTGATGCTTTAATCACCCCCACAAACAAGAATGAGAATCTCCCACTTCCCATGCCCGCAAACACCAAATCTCTCTTGAGTATGCAAACCACAATTCTTTTTGTTAATAGATTGACCCACCTCTAAACACGAAGGAGAATCTTTTAATTACCGTTGTTCTTCTTTCCCTCTCCCTCCTACTGTTTTCCCTTTCAAGATAACACAATCAAACTTCAGACCTGCCCACAAAGTCCAACTCTTTTAATCAGTTCAGTCGAAGTTCAGAGCCCGTACTAAAGGATAAGTAAACTTCTGTAGCTAAAGCAGATCAAAAGGTATCCATGAATATTTCTATGAAAAGATCAAGCTCACACAAACTCTTGTATTTACAATTACTCCTCAAAATGTGGAGGAATTAATTTCAAAGGAAAAACAGTGCAAATCATCGTCCTCTAGCATGACACTGAGCAAGCTTAGTAAAATCAAATGCAAACTAGCTCATAGTGCAGCAAACACGAGCTCAAGTGAACTGCACCTTGTGGTTGAATAAAATGCCATCATGTAGCCAGAGAAGTAGCACTTAATCTACATTGCTGAAATAGCTGCCATGGCTGAAATACTAGCAAGGCACTTTAAAACAGTATTTAGCTGATCGATCCCAACTGAAACGATAAAGTCTGCGCAGAGCTTACTTGCACCATATACTCGATGTAGAAAAGATCCTTGTACTGCACTGCACACAAGAAGCAGAGGGGTCAATGCATTTTTGGGTTATTATGTGAGCGTGCGGGTTGTGGGTGTTGTTATACTACACTGCATGGAGTAATTGTTCTTAAAAGTAACTAATTAGCCAACATTGCACGCAAGAAAATAAAGGATCTACGCCTATTTGGATGATAAATTCCATTGCATATCTAATTACTCTAGTTAGTATGTCAATATGTGTGTTTTGGAGAGAGATTTCTAAAACAAAGTTAAATTACCAATTAGGAGAGATTCACTTCCTGACCTCCCATTGATAGAGAAAGACATGGAAGAATCGGATGCTAGACAACAGGTGTTTGGACATTTATAAACTGCTAATGATTGATCCAGTATCAAGACAAGTTGGGATAACTCACAGCAACTAGCTCCATTGAGTCATTGCCATATAAATTAAACAGATGATAGAAATCTGTCACTTCTAGAATTTGACTTGCATAATGCAGTCCCTAAAAATTCAGGTTCAAACATATTATACTCACCGTGCCAAAATCAACCTATAAGGATTCATGTGCTTATGCACCAACTGTACAGGCAGCTTCTCGCTGAAAAAGTAACATAATACATATAAAACCAGTGAACTGAAAGGTATAGGCATCAAAACAGTAAATGCATAACTGGGCAAAACTTGGATAACATTAACAAACCACACAGACAGTGTTTAACAAACAAAAGTATAATGCATAGATGTATTTCCCAGGGAATCTTCTTAGCATGTAAACCAGAAGCGTGTCATACAACTTGCAACATAAAGAAACACAAAGTTGAAGTGAACAGCAATCTAAGAAATAAGAAAATGCTCACTTTTTTATAGTGAAGATTCCATAGGAAAGGCAATAAACAGCACACAACATCAAATTAAGTACATTAAACATGGAATCAGGCAATACAATGCAAAATAATCCACAGAGACTAAGGGCAATGACTGTTTTTTCAGTAGCGCAGACTTCGGGTTCACGGTCTCATTATCCTCTAGAACTGCTATTACCACCTGACCATCTTCTAAAAGTGCAAGCCACCAAATTTTTCCCCATCAGAAGCCCTAATCTTGACTTGAAAGAAGTTGATCGTCCAGTACTGCTAGATGCAATACTAGGCAGCGGCATTTGATTAGCAACTGAATGAAACTCAACTACATTTTCCAGTAACCCACCATCACTAACACTTGCATCCTGATGCTCGGGTTCCCCACAATCCAAATTCACTGCCAAAGATCCCCTCTTCGTTCTCAACCAATCTGCACACTCACAAGTAACTGCTCTACACTTCTTCACCTTCACTTTAACCAAATTCGGGCACCCATTTGCAAGCGCTTCCATCCCATGATCTGAAACAGGACAACTCTTAATACAAAGCTTTTTCAATGCTACACATTTGGCTGCAATACAAGAAATCTCCGCATCACCAACAGTATCACTCCCACATAATGCTAACCGCTCTAGATTCTGACAATTTGAAGCTAACAATTCTACACTAATTTTTGTAGGATTCACACCAATGAGCACCAACTCTTGCAAATTGGGACAGTACTTAGCAACTGCCGATAACCCATCATCACCAATCCGATTCGTCTTCCAACCATCAACATGAAGCTTTCTTAATAACCTACAACGCTCCGCGATGGAAACAAGTCCCATATCAGTACACTCTGGGGTTTTAACTAGATGCAAAATCTCTAAATTCAAACAATTAGAGATGGCCGCAAGGCCAGTATCACTAACTTGGAGCCTCTCTAAATGGATCTCAACCATACCCGTCACCCGATCCGAAATTACCTGAAGAAGCTTATCCCAATCGCCAGAGCATCTAAAGAGCTTCAGAGTTTTTAAATTCTTTGACCCGATTATAAGCGGGCCAAAACACTGTCCATTATAAAGTTCCTTTAAGCAAACAGTTTTAAGTGAAGCCGCAGCTAAACCCGGTCCTACGGGCTCAGCCGTCGCGCCATCGTTAATTCCTCGAAGCCGTTTTACCGATAGCTCCTCGAGCGACGCGCAATTGTCAAGGATGGCATTCATCCCTTTCGCTCCAAAAGCGCAAGATCCGCACGATAGCTTCTTCAATGCTTTGCAATTTTTAGCGAAAGCTGCCATGCCTGCGTCGGTGAGTTCTCTACACGAGCGGAGCTTGAGGCGCGTGAGGTTACGGCAACGACTGGATATTGCAACTAACGCTTCGTCGCCGATGCTAACAGATCTGCGGTCACATTTTAGAGCAAGTTTAGTTACAGAGTCGAAGCGAGAAAAGAGAAACGGTACTAAAGGGAGAAGATCTGATTGGGCGTTGAGAGAGAGTCGGTGACGGCTCTGTCCTTCGATTCTTAACCATCGCCGACAGACTAAAGAGCAGCGTTTCCGGTCGCCGGAATTGAGTGACTGGAAAATACAAGCTAAGCATTCATCAGGAAGATCCGAGATGTAATCAGGACCTTCGCAGATTATAAATTCGGTTTGTTCTTCTACTTGCATCGGAATGATCGGGACAGTGAATTTAGATTTTGACCGGTGGCTGCTTCGATTTGAATCTAGACGGCTTGTGATTAAAGCCGTCGAAGCTGACTGGCCCATCCACGGGGATTGATTGATTAAAACCTGAACGGTGGAGATTTGCAGCCTCAGCTTCTGAGGGAGGAGTACGGTGCTCTCTCGCGTAGTTTGATTTGCCTTTTTTCTTTTCTTTTTTTCAAAGACGGATCTGAAAATGGATTACAATTTCGTTTTTCCTTTATTGAATAGGCTTCTCTACTGTTGAGTTTATATACAGTGAAGGCGTTCTCATTTGTTTGCCGTGGACTCTTCTTTCTGACCGGATTTTTTTTTTTTGTCTTCCTGTGGAATGTACTTGAGGTATTCGTTGAATAATAAAATTAAAAATTCATATATGATTTTGAGTATTTATCATGAAAAAATATAAACATATTTGTACCATGTTGATATTAAGAATATATATTATATTATATTAGAAAAATATTAATATTTCATGTATATATTCATATAATATAAATATACATTCCTCCAGTTATATTCAGTTTAAATAGCATTAATCTTTAATTAAGATTTATTCATAATCAATTGTTTAATCTTCTGATCGTCATTTATTTAATTATTGTGAAAAACTAGCTGGAGGTTATGGTTAGTTGAATTATTTTTTGGAATTGTTTTATAAAAATATTATTTTAATATATATAAAAAAACATTTTTTTTTAAATAACCATGTCATAACAGACGTCGTCTGATAGGGGAGTGAGGGCGTCCGCTTGGAATCTTGTACCGGTATTTATTTATTTTGCTTGCACTATAAACAATATATTTATCATTCCGTTGCTTCACGAAATATGATTGCACCGTCTTTATGACGGAGTCATCGTAACGTTTATCTACTTAAGCAATAATTGGATTGGATTCCAATTTTATCCAAATGCAAAAAAATAAAATGAAATCAAGTGTGGATTTTTATATATTGGAGATTGTTAAAAAGAAAATTAAGGTATTGGATAATTGGATTAATTTATGAGCTAATGTAAATTAGTTATTTCCACTAAAATAATATTATTTTATTCATCTAATATTGACACAATGATTTGAATTGATTCTAGCCCGTTCGATGTCTTTAAATTAAATTTAAAATTCAAGTTGGGTTAGGTTAGGCTATGAATCTTCACGTCAACTTATAAACCAAACTAGATTTGGTAGCTACGATTTAAAATGCAATGTTTTGATTATTTTCTTCTGAGAAACTGTTGACTCTTGGGAAATGATCATGGAATTTCAGTTTTCAAAAGAAGGGGGGATGTTTTAGTTGAAGGGGCAAGCAACGAGGAAGAACCAGCAGTGGTGGAGGAGCCTTCTGAATAGTAAATTGGAAATTGTTGGCAGAGAATCCCAATTTTTTTCTCGGTGTCAAATTTTTGTGGTTTGTATTTTTCAAATTCCGAAACGTTTTCTCAAAGAGTTTAGTTAATCAATAAATTAAAAGAGCCCAGGTTTTAATGAATGGATAAATGGGCCCATTAAGTACCAATCGCACAATACAAGCTTAGTACCCATCCGTTCCCAAATACAAAAATGGCTGCATCTGCTCTTATCAGGGGCGCCCCGCTTCTGCGCCTCCGGCTTCAACACCACCATCGCTTCGCCACCGGATTACTCGTGCCACTTCGGAGATCATGGTGTTCTACAGCGGAGTCTACTCCACCGGAAGAGGATGGTGTGTCTCTTTCAACTCCCGCAGCGTTGAGCTTGCGCAAGGCACCAAAGTATTCAACTTGGGACGACCAAAATTACCGACAGTGGAAAGATGTAGAAGCAGATATTTGGAGAGATATTGAACCCATAACTCAGCTCGCTAAAGAAATTATCCATTCTGACAGGTCCCTTTACTCTCTAACGTCGTCTGCCTTTGTTTGCTTATCATTTCTACTTTTGTTCTGATTTTCTTACTTACTGGTAGATACATGGACGGAGAACAACTAACAGATGAAGATGAGAAAGTTGTGGCAGAGAGGCTTCTTGCTTATCATCCGAATTCTGATGATAAAATAGGATGTGGGCTTGATTCTATAATGGTAAGCTACTAAGCTTGCATAGTTTTCGAAGGAATTTAATTGTTTGCCGCTTTTGTTCCGTGCTATTAAACTTTTTTTTTCTGTGCTATTTACGGAGGGTTCGACATTTATTTTTGGTAAGGATAAGATTTTTATTCTACAAATAGTCTTTTCCTGACTCTCTGGGTCTTGTCAATGCCCAACAATTTTTTTCTCCGTGCTCTAATGTTTCCTTCTATTTCCTAGCATTTGAGCTCATACCCGTGGCTCTCCTCGTGTTGTTTTTAATGGTAGAATGCCCATCTGTTTCTTTTCCTTTCTCTTGTTTTCTTAATTTAACACTTCTCCATGTGGCTGATGTCTTGACTCAATTCTTGAACTGTTCTTTCCAATAGTGTCGGATTCAATTTTGGATAGAGAATGTCTGCCAAGTTAGAGTGCAGTCTACCATTCTCTGTTTTGATTGTTCTTGTGTAATTTTTAACATCTGAAATTCCCAATTTCTGACTCGAGCATGGAGTTATTGTCACGAGTCGGTTTGTATGACCCAAAAGAAAGAATATTAGTAAGTGATATCATTGCTTAAAATCTTGACGGTGTAGGGTGATTTGCTTAATTCCACCTAGCCAAACATCGTCTGGACTGCTGAGTGACACCAAATTCTCAGGTCCAACTGCCCAAGTGCCCAAAAATGCTTTATTTTCCACTCTGCATAGCATGAATGGATTTGAATCCTGGCTTCTAATTACTGCTACGTTTTATTTATTTTTTTTGTTATCCAGCCTGTATACATTGTGGTAATCCAAACTATTTATTTTGAAGGTGTTAACCTGGTGAGAATGAATGTCATTTATAAAGTTGTCTTTGCCAAATCCCTTTCAGATGGTAGTGTGCATAGGTAAGCCCATGGGAATGGATCAATTTTGGAGGACTTTCTAAGTAAATTTGAAATGTCAACCATTTATCTTAACTGGTATAAAATTTATCTGGCATATTTTCCCACGCTATTACATAATGGCTATGCTGTAGATATTTTAGAATCACTGTGGTAAGGCTGTCTAAGTGTACTATCAAAGACTCCTGATTTAATTTTGAGGACAGAACTTTTGCCAAGTTTGAATGAAACTAGAATTTGCCATGGTGATTGTCCTTGTGAGTTTTAAATCTGAATTTCCAAATGTCTGACATATGTGTTGCTAGTGATATAGGTCAGACATAAAAGACAAGAATATAGTCAAGGGATGTCATTACTTAAATGTTGAAGGTCTAGGATGATTTACTTTATCTCTATGATCCAACATTCTATCTTTCGAGCATCATTCATACTGATAAGTGACCCATATTAGTGGGCACAGGGCTCAAGGATGCAGTATACACGCACATTCTGCATATCATGATGAGATGTAAGGTATTGCCATCTAAGTACCTTGTCTTTTTGGATATTTAGCTTGCATGTGCTGGAAGTTTCACTGCACAAATCCAAGTTAATTTGCCTGCTGCTGTAGGTGTAGGCTGTTGAGAAGGGTGCCATTTTGCTAACCCTATTTGGATGATGATTACAAGTCCAAAGGGGTCCTCAGTGATCAATCAAAGTTTCAGCTAACAGTGAAGAGGTTTTCCTAGGAAATTTAAACAAATGAAACAATCAGATTTCTTTTTAGTATGCGAATTATAACCCATGAAATTTAAAGGATTTGCATTTTTTTAGCAGCAACACTGTATTATTTCCTTATTTGCTTTCTTATTGATGGGACACATCCTTACAATTTTCAAATTCATGATACATTTTTATTGATTTAATTTTTTGTTGTAATTCACTCTGAATATCTGAGGCATTCATAAGACCATACTGCTATAAAATTTGGCTTGGTATGCACCTCACTTTCTGATATTTTTTCTTAGTTTTCAAGTTCTCAGTTTTTTCTTTTGAAGTTCCAATTTTATGCTCCTTTAGTGGAATGCAATTCAGTTCCGATTCTGTTAACTGCTTAGCTGTGGACATAATTGGTTGATGTAGGATGAAGATAGAAATGAGAATGGGGCACAAGAGTAGATGAAAAGGGGAAGGGAAAGATTGGAAAAATAGCTGTGGGAAGGATAACAAAACAAAAAAACTCAATTTTTAATAATCATACAACTCACCCTACTAGTAATGCTAGGTTATGGCCTTCATATAGGCACTTCAACCCTGACGAAACACTAGAATAATATGATAAAGTTCTAAAAAAAATAAAAACCCTAATCAATACCAAATATCATAATAATCTAAACAATTAGATTCGCCATTACACACAAATAAAATAGAATTACATCTTGAGCTTTCCTTGATAATATTCTTAAAGATCTTCTGTTGCTTCTCCACCATTGGTTTATTGACATTTGCATGCACACAACAATTTAGAGGTTGGAAGAATCCATCATGTGGACGCATGCAAGCAGAATACTGCTTCTATTTTATACCTCATTAGAATCATATAGAGTTCAAAACAGTTTCTAAAAGTAATTGCTCATAGCTCGGCAATCACCACAAATCAATTGTTGTTCTTTTCCTAATGTGTAATGGATGTTGACTGCCCCAGATTGATTATATTTTGCTTTCACTATTTCATATGGACTATGCTGCCTATCTTTCCCAAGCCATTTTTGTGTCAAACTAGCAATTTTGAAGCAAATGGCCTATGTCTTAAACCTGTCCAGCACTACATTGGAATTTCCCAAGCAGTTTTGCAACACAGCTGGAAACTTTTGATGCATGGCCAATTGGATTCTTCTCACTTGACTATGCTATCTATCTCTATCTCTTTGAGTTTTTCCACAAGTCCCTGTTTTTATGTTTCTCCTTTTATCCCTTGCAACTTTGCGAAAGGTCAGGCAAGAAATTGACGGGGACACGCACCAGTCCCACTGTTCTTGTTAATTTCTTGCACGCACCTTTTACTTAGGAGATCTGCAGGGTTCTGGTCCATACATGGTCGGCATGCATGTAGGTCAGTAGATAAAAATCTTTTAACGGGTGCCTTCTTCATTTCTCTGTAACATGGAATCTATTCCATTCTTTCTTTTGCTGTTCCTCATTTCTTTTTGTTTGCAGGGTGCATATTAAGAGAGCTATTTGTTCGCTCAAGTCAAATGCCAGCTATTGTGGCTAGAATTGGACTCACCCATCATTTTCTCCTTTTTTTGTGTTATAATCATGTGCTATGTGAAATTGTGAATGTCTTCAAGTTAACTATTCTGTTGGTTTATGATAATACTGATGAGCAGTTGAACTACTCTTGTTGAAGGTTGACCGTCATCCCCAATTTAAAAACTCCAGGTGCCTGTTTGTTGTAAGAACTGATGGTGGATGGATAGACTTCTCCTATCAGAAGTGCCTTCGAGCATACATTCGATCCAAGTACCCAACTCATGCAGAAAGATTCATTAAAGAACATTTTAAACGTGGCAGTTGATAATGATTATAACCCGGGTGATTACTTGATACTCCATCTCCAATTTTCTTTTTTCTTTTGTCATTTAGAGATCATTGTGATCGACATATTTTAAAGTTTTGCACAAATGCAGGGGATTGTGTATGGATTCTAGTACCTGAATGTATCCTAGATCTTGCCAAATTGTCAAATGTAGTAGATAATCCATGTCTAGCACTTTCAAGTATTTTTGTTTGTTTAGAAATGACAACACAAGATGATTGAAATGAACTCGACTTTGTTGACTTGCGTCTGTCTTTTATTTTATTTATTTAGCATATATGGCTTTGGCAGGAGTAAGCTTTTTTCGCAAATGCTAGGACCCACATTTGATTGTTTTCAGATTGGCAAATTTGTCGTACCTGGCATTTCAAGAACTTGTTTACACACCAATAGAATAAGCTAGGAGGGGTCTGTAGGAAAAGAGAATGTGAACGTAGTTTGCACGCCAATCATGCATACTATTCTAAAGGCCATGGCTACAGTCAATAAACATCATAGCCCATGGCACTGGTCATCAATCAGAATCAATTATATTCCTACAGGTTTTTGGTAAATGATGCAGATCTTTCAGTGTGCCATTTTTTTTCTCTTGTTTTGATTTTGAACGTGTGGTCCTGTGGCTCTTGGGAGAACATTTCCTATCATAGCATCATATTGATCTGAGTAGTCATTGTCTAGGGTGCTGAGTAAATTAGTAAAGCAAGTATGTTTAAGGGTCTAACTGGATCATTGGGTGAACTTGCTGGTCACCTGGTCAACCATTTTTAAGAGATATTGAACCTGTAACTCTACCTCCCTAAAGAAATTCTCCACTCTTGAAGGTCCCTTTACTCTCTAATGTCAATTTCTACTTGTGTTCTGAATTTCTTACTCACTGTTAGATATATGGATGGAGAACAACTAACAGCTGAAGATGAGAAAGTTGTGGCAGGGAGGCTTCTTGCTTACCGTCCGAATTCTAACGATAAAATAGGATGTTTGAATGGAGTGGATGTAAGGAACAAGATTTAAAGAGTGAAAAACGTTTTGATCAGATGTCATGTGGTAGAAGCTCCTAGTCGACAATCCAATCAGGAGAATCAGTACCTGGGGCTGTTGACAAAACAGATGCTGCGATGTTATTATTAGCCTAGCTAGAGCAACCCACATTAGAAATAGCTTGTCGAATCATTTCTCGAGTTTTACCCGAAACAACATTAGTTTCAGTTTGTTTCAGAGGTGATCACAACAGCAACTTTCCCTCTCCTGTGCTTGTCTGATTTCCTTTTCAATTGTGGACAATTGTGCTTTGTGTGTCCCATTTCATCGCAAAAGCAACATTCAACCTTGGACAAGTCTTTTTGCGTCCCATTTCATTGTAGCAAAAATAAATCAAAATAAATTACAAAAATTCAATCAAATATCAAAGAGGAAACGAAAGAAGAAAAAGATAAACCTGCAGTGCAAGTATCTCTTATCCAAGTCTTTTAATGATTTTGTTAATAATTACGGTGCTCTGGAACAGCCATTTGATACATTTTTAAGTTCTATGTATGCATAACTTCCAATGTAATTAGTCCAAAAAAAAAAGTTGTTGTTTTAATACAAATAAATGATTTTGATTGATGGAATGATCCGCGAGTTTACTTGATCATCCAAGCCCTTTCTCGAGTAATGGATGGGTGAAATCAATTTATATTTCACGCATGGAAAAATTAGAATATAGAATTTCATTATACCAGTTCGAGACTCAAACTTGGAAGTAGTCGGATGGAGTAGAGAATTTCTCCCATGCTTACATTTAAAATTCAGTTCTCTCCTCGTATAAAATAATCTTTATTTATTCATATACTGCAGGAGCATTTCATAATGAAAATTGATTTCTTTTTTTATCCCTATTTAATTTAGCAATATTTTTTTTCATAACTAATTATTCATAATTGTACAGCTGGTTAATACAAATAATACTCAAAAACCAAACTGTCTTAAATTTGAGGCCAGATTGTCTTTAACCCAAATATAGAAACAGACTCAAAAGGAGCCCACTTATTTCACGAAGAGATAAATGGGCCCATCGAGTTACCAACGGCACAATACAAGCTTAGTAACCATCCACTCCCAGACCCTAAAATGGCCGCATCCGCCCTTCTCGGTCAGCTCCTGCGACTCCGGCTCCACCACCGCTTCGCCACGGGATTACTAGTGCCACTTCGGAGATCATGGTGTTCGAATGCGGAGTATATTCGAATGGAAGAGGATGATATATCTGTTTTGATTGACACAGTATCGAGCTTGTGCGAGGCAGCAAAGTATTCAAGTTGGAAAGAGCAAAATTACCGACAGTGGAAAGATGAAGAAGCAGAGATTTGGAGAGATATCGAACCCATAGCACACCTCGCTAAAGAAATTCTCCACTCTAACAGGTCCCTTTACTCTATAATGTCGTCTGCCTTTCCTTGGTTATCATTTCTACTTTTCTTCTGATTTTCTTACTTACTGCTAGATATAAGGATGGAGAACAACTAACAGATGAAGATGAGAAAGCTGTGGCAGGTAGGCTTCTTGTTTATCATCCGAATTGTGATGATAAAGTAGGGTGTGGGCTTGATTCTATAGCGGTAAGTTTGCGTAGTTTTCGAAAAAGAATTTAATTGTTTTCCGCTTTTGTTTTCAAGCCATGAAACTTTTTTTTTCGGTGCTAATTTATGGAGGGTTCGACATTTATTTTTGGTAAACATAAGATTTTTATTCATGCTATGATTTTTTTTTTCTGCTAATGCATGGAGGCTTCGAAATTTATTTTTGGTAAAGATAAGATTTTTATGCTTAACATTGAGTCTTTTCCTGACTCTTTAGTCTCGCCACTGCCCCACGATTTTTTTTCCACGTTCTAATGTTTCCTTGGTTTTTCTAGCATTCTAGGTCATGCCCATGGTTCTCCTCGTGTTGGTTTTAATGGTAGGATGCTCATCTGTTTCTTTTCATTCCCTTTTCCTTGCTATTATTTTCTTAATTTTACAAGGAGATATAATTTCCTTTATCTAAGGTTTCTTCCAACATATAATGAAATGACTGGGGGGGGGGGGCATTAGGTATTTTGATACTTCTCTACATATCTAATGTCCTGACTCAATTCTTGAACTGGTCTCTCTAACAGTGTTAGATTGAATATTGGATGTTTGCCAAGTTAGAATGCAGTCTATCATTTTCTGTTTTGACGGTTTGTGTTATTTTCAACATCTGAAATACCTGTTTCTGACTCAAGGATGAAGTTATTGTCATGAGTCAGTTCGTCTGACCCAAAAGAAAGAATGTTAGTAAGTGATATCATTGCTTAAAATCTTGATGGTGTAAGGTGATTTGCTTAATCCCACTACACCAAACATCAGCAGGAATGTCATGTGACCCCAAATTCTTAGGTCCAACTGTCCAGTGCCCAAAAATGCTTTATTTTCCATTATGCATAGATTGAATGGATTTAAATTCTTGCTTCTAATTACTGATACTATTTATTTCAAAGGTGTTAACCTGGTGAGAATGAATGTCATTTATAAAGTTGTCTTTGTCGAATCCCTTTTAGATGGTAGCATGCATAGGTAAGCCCATGGGAATGGATCAATTTTGGAGACTTTCTAATTAAATTCGAAATGTTAACCATTTATCTTAACTGGTATAAAATTTATCTGGCATATTTTCCCACGCTATTACATAATGGCTATACTGTAGATATTTCAGAATCACTGTGGTAAGGCTGTCTAAGTGTACTATCAAAGACTCCTGATTCAATTTTGAGTAGAGAACTTTTGCCAAGTTTGAATGAATCTAGAATTTGCCATGGTGATTGTCCTTGTGAGTTTTAAATTTGAATTTCCAAATGCCTGACATGTGTGTTGCTAGTGATATAGGTCAGACATAAAAGACAAGAATATAGTCAGGCGATGTCATTACTTAAATGTTGAAGGTCTAGGATGATTTACTTTATCTCTATGATCCAACATTCTATCATTCGAGCATCATTCATACTGATAAGTGACCCATATTAGCGGGCATAGAGCTCAGGGATGCTTTGTTTGCAGTATACACGCACATTCTGTATATCACAATGAGATTTAAGGTTTTGCCATCTAATTACCTTGTTTTTTTGGATGTATAGCTTGCATGTGCTGTAAGGTTTTTTACATGCTTACTGTTGGTTTTGCCTATTGAGAAGGGTGCCACTTTTCTAAGTCCATTTAGATGATGCTAATAGGCCCAGAGGTGTCATCAGTATTTAATGAAAGTCTGAGTTGAGAATTAGGAGGATCCCAAAGAAATTTAATTAAATGAAATGAACAGATATCTCATTAGCATACGAATTACAACCCATTAAATTTGGAAGATTTATATTTTTCAGGGGCAGCACTGTAGTATTTCTTTGTGGCTATCTTAAGGATGGGACCGATCCTTACAATTTTCAAATTCACGATCCATTATTACTGATTTAATTTTTTGTCGTAATTCACTCCAAATATCTGAGGCATTTATGAGATCAAACTGCTAGAAAATTTAGCTTGGTTATGTATCTCACTTTCTGATAATTTTCCTTAGTTCTCAAGTTCTCAGTTTTTTCTTTTCTTGTTTCAATTTTATGTTCATTTTAGTGTAATGCACTTCTGTTCCTTTTCTGTTAACTGCTTAGCTGTGGACATAATTGGTTGATGCAGGATAAAGATAGAAATGAGAAAGGGAAGATAGGGGCACGAGAGTAGATGAAGAGGGGAAGGGAAAGATTGAAAGAATAGCAGGAAAAAAAAAAAACACCCTCAATTTTTAATAACCATCCAACTCACCCCACTACTAATACTAGGTTATGGCCTTCATATAGGCACTTCAAACCTAACGAAACACTAGAATAATATGATAAAGTTCCAAGGAAAATAAAAACTCTAATCAATACCAAATATCATAATAATCTAAACGGTTGGATTCACTACATTACATGCAAATAAAATAGAATTACATCTTGAGCTTTCTAAAGATCTTCCGTTGCTTCTCCATCATTGGTTTATTGACATTTGCATGCACATAACAATTTAGAGGTTGGAAGAATCCATCATATGGACGTATGCAAGTAGAATACTGCTTCTATTTTATATCTCAATAGAATTAAATAGACTTCAAAACAGTTCTTAAAACTTATTGCTTATAGCTCATCACGAATCCATTGTTGTTCTTTTCCTAATGTATAATGGATGTTTTCTGCCCCAAATTGATTATATTTTTCTTTCACTTTTTCATATGGACTATGTTGCCTATCTCTTTGGAGTGACCATGTGTAATTGTCCTACACTTCACAGAGAGTTAATATTCTTTTGATGCTCGGTAATGAGAATTTTAAAAATCAGAATTTCCCATGCATCTTTGCAACACAGCTGGAAACTTTTGATGCGTGACCAGTTGGATTCTTCTTGCTTGACTATGCTATCTCTTTCTTTGAATTTTCCCACGAGTCCCAGTTTTTGGGTTTCTCGTTTTGTCCCTTGCAACATAAGTGAAAAGTCATGGAAGAAATTGACAGATACATGCATCAGTCTCTCTGTTCTTGTTAATTTCCTGCGTGCACCTTTTGCCTAGAAGATCTGCTGGGTTTTGGTCCATGCATGGCCAGCATGTATGTAGGTCAGTAGATAAAAATCTTTTAACAGGTGCCTCCTTCATTTGTTTTGCTGGAATCTGTTCCGTTCTTTGTTTTGCTGGTCCCTCATTTCTTTTTGTTTGCAGAGGGCATTTGTACCAGTAGAGCTATTTGTTCGCTTCAAGTCAAATGCCAGCTATTGTGGCCAGAATTGGACTCACCCGTCATTTTCTCCTTTGTGTGTTGTGTGTTGATAATCATGTGCTATGTGAAATTGTGAATGTTTTCGAGTTAGCTATCCTGTTGGTCTATGAGAATACTAATGAGCAGTTGAACTACTCTTGTTGAAGGTTGATCGTCATCCCCATTTTAAAAGGTCAAGGTGCCTGTTTGTTGTAAGATCTGATGGTGGATGGATAGACTTCTCCTATAGGAAGTGTCTGCGAGCATACATTCAATTCAAGTACCCAACTCATGCAGAAAGATTCATTAAAGAACATTTTAAACATGGCCTCATGATGGTCACAACCCGGGCGATTACCTGATACTCCATCTGCAATTTTCTATTTTCTTTTGTCAATTTGAGATCATTCAGATTGACATATTTTGAAGTTTTCCATCAGGACCGGATTGTGTACGGATTCTAGGATCTAAATGCATCCTAGGTCTTTTCAAATTGTCGGAAATCGTAGATAATCCTTGAGTAGCTCGTCCAAGTTTGTTTGTTTAGAAATGATGACAAAATGATTGAAATGCTCTGGACTTTGTTGACTTGCGTCTGTCTTTTTGTTGCCTTAGAGTATATTTGGCTTCTTTGGCAGGTACGCCTAACATGTCAAGAACTTGTTTACGCTTCGATAGAATAAAGTAGGAGGGTTCTGTAGGAAAAGAGAACGTGAACGTGGATGAGGTTTGCACCACGCCAATCGGGCAGACGATTCAAGAGGTCATGTTTGCAGTCAATAAACATCATAGCCCATGGCACAGGCGCTCAACATAATCAATTATATTCCTCCAGTTTTTTAATCTGTCATGCAGATCTGTCTTGTTTTGATGTTGACAATGTGGTCCTGTGGCTCTTGGGACAAGATTTCGCACCTTGGGCATCATATTGATCCGAGTAGTCATTGTCTAGGGTGGTGCTCGACTAAATAAGCAAGTGCTGTTTAACCAATAGGGTCAGTGGGCTTTTTGAAACGAGTTTAGAATGGAGTTTCTCAAAAATATGAATTTTACTTTTGTTTAGAATTAAATTTTTTATGCCTTTGAATTTTTTTTATGTGGCCATGTTGAAAATAATTTTTTAAAAAATAAAAAAAAATATTATTTTTATATATTTATAAGCCAAATTACTTTCAAAAGTAATTAATATTATATTTTCAAAAACCCCAAAAAGAAGAGGGTGTGATGAGCACTACGTGGTGGACTTGGGCTGGTCAAAAGAGTCGAGCGTAGCTGGCAAGTTGAATGGTTTGGGTCTATGGGCTTCTATTGGTCAAAACGCTGGAGAGCTATCATTGTCTAACATCTGTAATGTCTTCACACTGTGTTAAACGTGGAAGACACGGATCTCTCTTTTCTGCATGTAGGTTTTGAGTGGTCAAAGCACGCGGGGGACTGCAAATACCATCCTGCAGGAATTTATTCTTTAAAATTATAGCACTGTTGTTTTATAAAGTGTTTTTTAGAAATGAATTAAAATAATATTTTTCATTTTTTAAAATTTATTTTACATACCATCATACCAAAACAAGAAGAAAAAAACATTAAAAGACGATTGAAAGTAAAAAGATTAAAACACATTTTTTTAAGAAGTGCTGCCGGCCCACAAAACAAACTGCCCTTAGAATGAAGTGGTGCTGTTCTTGGTAGTATATGCAAAATAACCATCTGTAACAATAATCTATAAGATTAATTAATTCAGAAGATTGGACTGAGGAGGGTTCTTGTCAGCTAAGAATCTGTTGGTTATGCTAGATTTATAGTGCTGGCATGAAGCTTCTTGAGAGAGGAGCTTGTCCCCGTAACAATCAGAGATAATTACGTGTGACTCTCATGATATGCATTTGGTCCTTGGAGCTCAGTGTGATTACAGATGGCAAAACTCGCAGGGCTTGGCCATTCTTTTCATATGTTTAAACGTTAGCCATTTTCGGAATCGAAGATGCTGTGAGAGCAGCAATGTCGCAACTCCCATGCAATGATGCTACACATAAATCATTGAAGATGCAAGGGCAAGAGCTGTTGATGAGGTTGGTACAATAAGTTAACACGGTGTGACCACAAGCCTTGCTTGGGCTGTGTGCTAAGACCTGGATGAGCTGTTCATCACAATAATCTTTGACCACGTCAGCTGTAGAAAATTACTTCGGCCAGATCATATCGCTGGTGGGGATTAACAGGCGTTGAGACTTGAGAAAGCTTATTATAATCAAGATACATGTGTAGATGATGAAGATGAGATAATAGTGGGGTGAAAAAGCAACAATCCATGGCTCGTGGGTGAGTAATCAAAGGTCAACCCTTCATTATCATGCTACAACTTGCAATATTGCAATCTTTAGCAGTTGCCATGCATCAGTAATAAAAAGTTTCTATGTGCTAAGAAATGATTACACATGATCATTAGACCAGGACGAGCAGAAGTGGACCTCATCCTGGGAGGTCCTCCTGCCAGCTGGACTTAAGAAATCCACGTGGGTCATCAATCCAAACAGTCCCCTGGTCCATGATGAGTTTTTTCTTTCATACAACAATTCTCTCTTTCGTTACAAGTTCATCCGGATTTAAAAAAAAAAATAACATGGTTTGGTAAATTTTTTGATAGAATGATATAGGATGTAGAAGTATTTGAGAAATAGTGAAACCTAACTGTTTTTTTTAATATCAAATCTATACATGATTGTTATTAGAAATAACAGTTTAATACAATCATATTTTTAATATTAATTTCTGATATTAATTTTATACTTGACTGAGAATGGCAGTTATATAGTGATGCTTGCTTTTTTTTAAATAATTAATCTTATTAAAAATCAACTTAAAATTTTAAATTTAATTAGAATTATTTCATTGAAATCTTTTTAATTATAATGGATGTATCAAAAACATAACTTTAATGTATCTCTAGCAACTTATTTTTTCTCTACCATCAAATTTTAAATTTTATTTTACTGGATCTTGATAAAAAATTTAGATTAATTATTATATTTATTAATTCATGTAATTGAGAAATAACTTTTAAAACAATTATTATTTTTAATTGTGGCTGTGTTGAAATTCTTCATTTTACAAATAGTTTTCCAGCGCGTCTTTTTTTTAAAATACGTTAGAATTACAAAAGACACCATTTATACAACAGATTTCTTGTATCAAAATCCTCCTCATCTTGAAGCATGGTCCCACGAGCTAAACACAATGTGTAGGTATAGGTCGGCGCTGGTGCAATAGGGAATGGCTTGGAGAGTTCCGATAAAGGGCATCGAGGGTTACTTGGCCTTCTGGTTGATTCGTGTTTTTGTGATTGAAATGTACAGTCTTTTCTGATTCTAAAGAGGTGTCGTGGGTTTTTGAATCCGAAAATTGATGGAGAAACTTGAGATGTAAAATAAAATACTCCCTAGCGGTTCAACTATGGCCATTGTGAGCTGTGATGAACAGGTAAAAGGAAAAGGAAAAGGGGCAAGAAAGAAAAGGAGTTTTCTTTGAATGGTAAATAATGCAAAAACAAGATCAAGCTTCTCAATTCTGTTCCCTTTCCCCGACAGATTCTACTCTGTGTAGTGACCTGGAAACCAATTCAACCACCAAAACACATCTACCTCCTCCTCCAGTTTCTTTCCTCAAGTCATTCCATCTCACCTGCTAGCACTACCCCTCCTTTTCATGTCCTCTCCGTACTCTCGCTATCTGTCTAGCAGCGACATTTCTTGGATATCGAGCCCTATAAAGGAGATGAAAGGAGAGAAAAGAAAGCAACAAATCAGGCTCCCGGCAGAAACCCTACACGCTTCTTAATAGGTAAACAACGCGAACAGTGCCAGATTTCCTCTGTGCTTGCGATGGAGCAAAGATTTTATAGATTTCTGATGGGAATTGAATTGCCCACTTCGGGTTCACCCCTCCTGTCATTGGCTAGGCAGGGATAGACAGACAGAGACCTCCAAGGAACGAACTGACTTGTCTTGCTGGGATTGTAGTAAAAAAAAATCACATTGGGAACTGAATTTTCCGATTCCTTTCCCCTGGAAGTACCAGCTCTGATGATCTATTCGAAACCAATCAGTGGAGAATGAATCCAAAAAAATGAAAAGAGAAATAATTGTCCTGTTAAGGTCAATCAATCTTCTTTGTTTAGCGTTCAATTTCGTGTGTGTTTAGGATTTTGTTAGCAATTACATGTTTTTTAAAATATTTTTTTGTTTAAAAATATATTAAAATATTTTTTTAATTTTTTTAAAAAAATCAGTTGAAGATTCAGAGAAATTAACTCTGAGTTTATTTTATTTTATCTAAAACAGTATTGCTTTAAAGTCGCTTGGAAAACTCAAGACCTTGAAGGGATTGGATCCATGCCTTGTGTAGCAAAATTATTTTCCTATCATTGTACCTTTCGAAGGTGAAGAGCACTGCTCTCGCTCGTCTGCAGGTCATTATTACTCAATGTGAAGAAAACATTATAATATATATTAATGAGCTAAATATTTTTAAAATTGTAATCAAGATAAAACAAGACATGCATCACACTTCACCGTGAATAAATAAAATCTAAAATGTTTGTTTTTAAATTTAAAATGAGGCTTTAAAAATGCATCTGACATAAAAAAAAACATCAAACTAGTAGTTTTTACGGTGTTTGTAAACAATATTTATATATTAATATAAAAAATAAAAAAAAATATTTAAAAATATTTTCAAGTAACAATAAAAAATACTTTAAAAAAATCATGCACTACAATTACACGGCCATGCCATGCTTTTTGAAAAATCTGATTTTTTTTCAAGATTATATTTTTTTATTATTTTAATATGCTGTATTAAAGTAATTTTTTAAAAATAAAAAATATATATTATTTTAGTATATTTTACTAGATTCCAATCTTGCTCTTCAGAGGTGAGGTTCTGTTTTAACCCATAACTTGGTAATTAGTAATCCATGGAAGAAAAGCACGATTGTTGGATGTAAAAGCATTAATTACACACATTGACTTCATTTTTTGGAGATCGTATCCCCTGTTGTTTACTGGCATGCGCACCACTGTTCTAGTCATGGTATTGCAGTGATTAGGATATTGTGTTACCAGTTAAATTTTAATATCAGCATATTTAGAAAATTAAAAAATAATTTAAAAAATCATATTTTTAGTAAATAGTATTTTAGCTGGAGTGATTTATCTCTAAAATTGCCATGTTGCGCGCAACTCGATCCCATAATAGTCAATGCAATTTCATAGCTATCAAATCCAAAACAGGGTCGAGCTCAGTTTTGGGAATCGAGTTATTACATCGCGTGGTGTCAGTTAAATTTTTGTTTAGCATAATGTTATTTTAATTTTTTTATTTTTAACTCGACAATGTCTAAACTCGTTTTAACTGGGCCATGGGTATATTTGACCAGATGAATATATGATTTAGCTGAATTAATATTAAAAATAATATGAAATGAGATCCAGCTCGAGTCAATTCCAGGTCTTTAAATTTACCCATCTGCGATTCGATGTCTTGATCTGTGGACGTACGTAGCCAGGTTGGAGAATTTGCAAGACCTTGTTAATCATTTGAATATCATTAAAAATATGTGTTGATTTTGTCTTGAATTTACACCTGGACTCAGTGGTTGAAAGAGTAAAATTCTTTTGCTTTTTAATATCACCAACCCCACTCGTCCCTCGGACAAAATGTCAAAGTGCAATTACTAGTTTAAAACAAACTGTCTGGCGTGTGGTCCACTCGGACACCACAATCTTCTGTTGTAGATCCTTACGTTTGCCTTGGCCTTGGTGGGAGCATGCTTGTTTTTTTAAAAAAGAAAAAAAAAGTTTAATGTTGAAGAATTATAATAAATTTTTGTCTGTTTTGTTTATGTTTTCGACATCCGTCATTGTCTGTAAATTGATATGGTTGGGTAGAATAGTCCATCAATTCACACGCAGCGACAGGAAAAAAAATCTTATTTGTGATGGGATAGCATGAGTTTATTTTTCTGGGATAAAGAAAAATAATGGTTTGGCAAAAAAGGTTGAGTTGTTTAATAATTATAACAGTTTCTATTATATAAGCTTAAGGTATGAGATAAAATTGTTAATCTTATAATTCTGATAAATTTGATTTGTCTTTTCTTGGTGTGGTAATTGATAGATTATGCTTGACATATGTGAAAGTATATATACACACACGTACAAATAATAATAATAATAATAAAAGAGGTCATGTATATCATCTAATGGAAGGGGAAGGAGTTCACGTATCAACAAAATATTTTTGTTTTGTTGTAATGAAAATTTTTGATTTGCAAGAATAAAATACTTCTAACTTCACATGATAAAATATACACACAACTTACAATCTTATTAAAGAGCATAGTATTCATTTAAAATAAAAATAAAAAAATACAAGAATATAAATTCAGCTCGGTCGATTAATATTTAAACCTCATACCTAATTCAATTTCAAGATTATCACGGGTTTAGCATCTCACCAAACTTATATATATTCAGGTTTAGCCGTGTACCACCATATAAAAAAGATAAATTTAGTATATCATTATATTTTTATATGTTTAAACTTATATGGCCAAACTAAGTTTGGCTGAGACGTGAATAACATATCAAACAAACAATTTGATGATTATTTTAAATGATAGTTTTTGATAAATAAATAAATAAAATTAATATTAACTCATCCTCTTTGTTTATTCGTGGGTGTTTGATTGGTAAGATTTTATGATAAAATTAAGAGGTGTGTTTCAATCACTGTTGTCAACTTATATTCATAAAAACTAAATCTCCATTTAGTTCTCTATTCAAAAAATCATCCATGTCTAAATTAATGCATTCTCGCAATTCTTTTTTTCCCGGTTTTCTATGATGTTTGACAGGGATATAAACTCATTTCTCTACCTAAACCGTCATCTTACAAGAAAAATAATGATCTTACGTAAAAGATGAGTTGCATTGGTTTCACATGGAAGAAGTATTTAACTAGTAAGTTTTATAGTAAAATCAAGTTGTAAGCTTGTGCTAGCATAAAATTTTCTCAAGCCAGCTTATATTCGAACGAGCAAAATGCCTGTCTAGCTAATTTTTCTTTAATAAAAATCATCCATGTTGAAATTGATACATCCTTAAAAAATTGTTTTTTCACTCTACTCTAATGTTTACCGTGAAAATAAATCCCTCTACCTACTTAAACCATCACCCCGTGATCTATCATTGACGTGAAGAGGTAATTGAAACACAAAACGTCAAGGATATTTGATAAAAAAAATAAATTATAGTAAGGTGGTCCAAGATATTTTCAAACTAAAATTGAAATTAAACATGTGGGGTGCTATTGCATGTGGTTGAAAAGGAAGGGAGATCGATGTTAAATTTGAAAAGAAGAAAAAATGTACAAACTTCCAAGCTCTCCACGGCAACCGCTTGTTACTCCATCTCCCTCGGGGAAAACCCTTAACCTCCACTCGAGAAAGAAATCATCCATTCACACATGCTCAATCCACAGATTCGGTGCACATAAATGCATTCGTACATTTCGATCAAAAAATCTGATGAACACAAGCAATTTCTTAAATACACAGTATGTTTTTGCCCCTGCAACCTTGGAAGAATTGCTCTAGTGACGAGGACACCATGACTCTTCAATTTCAGGATAAGACAAGAGGAACAGTAAAGAAAATTGTACACGCAGTATTCTTCAAAATTATTTTTCCGAGTTTTCTCATATAAAATTGAGCAGCATGAATATGATATGATATTTAATAGATAAACATCCATATCAAATAATAAATGGGTAATGAATAAAAATACATAGGAGACATAGGAAGATTTTTGAGAAAACAATCGATGTAATGCCTCTAGATGAGACTGAACAATAGGCTCGAAAAAATTGCACCCGAGTGTTTTTCATTAACATAAAAACAATTCAGTTTAATTATTTTTTTTGAGCAAACAAATAGAGTTTTTTTAATTGAATTTAAATACTCAGGGACTATAAGTACAGATGCAAGGGGACTAGAGTGGAAAACAAACAAGGATTTTGCATGTTCTTTCATTATTCTATCTTTTTTTTAATTATTAAAATAATCAAGAATCGAATTAAATGTCGAGCGGATATTCAAAATTTCTAAATTGAATCAGGATTTATTTATGAATAATAAAAATTTATAAGTGTTTTAATTTTTACATGAAAGCCCGTGGATAGAGAGTAAAAAATTCCAATTACTAGACGGTGCACTCTAATTCTGTCATAGTTCTTGACATTTACCCTCTTTTTTAAAAGACTATGGAATAAGTTTGGGTTCAGTGTTTTCGACATTACAGTAGTATAAATAGTTTTAAAAAATATTTTTTTAACAGAGATATTAAAAATTAAATAAAAAATATCATTTAAAAATAACCATAGAGTGTTTTTGATATCACAGTGATGCAGTTATTTAAAAAATATATTTTTTAAATATTAACACGTTAGAGATATTGAAAATTAAAAAAAAATACTATTTTTTTAAAGCAAAACACATAAAAACATAGATTACTACCCTTCCATGTACTTGATACTTGCTTAATCCATGACCATGTTTAGTTCTAGACATCCAATCCTATTTATAGAGTGTTTTTAATATTACAGTGATGTAGTTATTTAAAAAAAAATATTTTTTTACATCAATGCATTAGAGATATTGAAAATTAAATAAAAACATTATTTTTTTAAATCACAACACATAAAAACATAAATTACTACACCTTCGGATACTTGATACTTGCTTGATCCATGACCATGTTTAGTTCTAGGAAAACAAAACAGGTGTTAATTTCTCAAAAATTTTAATCCCTTTGACCTCGATTGGAAAATTCCAGAGAATGAAAAGCTCAATGAGTCTAGTGGTATCCCAGGGGAGGTGGTTCAATGTATTTTATACAATTTTTTTTATTGCACTTAATTGAAATTATGATTTTATTTTTTCATCAAAAAAAATAATTTTTACAATTCCATGGAAAAACATCATTGTAATTTGATACAGAGTTGAACCCATTTTTCTAAATAACCAAAATAATATATATATATATAAGAAGTTTTGATGGGGTGAACCGAGCTACAAGTAGACGGACCATATAGGATGAACTTTCTTTTATTTTACTGAAAGCTGGCCGGGCCAAGTCTCCAGTCCACCTATCATACCAGCTCAGATTTTTTCAAGTATGCTTTAACTCCTTTTCCTTCAACTATTTTGTTAAATTATTAACATTTATTACTTAACACGAATTTTTTTTTCTCTAACCAAATACAACCTAAAGCCCTAAAAACAAAACATTAAAGTTACATGTGTTGGTTTTGGCATGATGACTGACGGGAGGGCAAAATCACACTGCAAGGGGCCCAGTAAAATTCAAACCGTGGGGCCAGGAAAAACCGACGTAATTGTGTGACGTGTCTAGTAATTGCTCTAAATGGCCCACATGATTCCGGTCTGGGACGATAGACCCAAGAAATCCTGATAAAACAAGACCCACCAGCTCGATACCCTCAAATAAAACACAACTTTCAGGTCACTGGTCAGTCTCCTCCCTTCTGGCTCCTTCACACTGAGAGAGTAAGAGAGATGGCTCAAGCGAGCTCTTGTTGTCTCTCTACCCTGCTCATGTCTTTCTGTTCTTGCCTACAATGAACCAAGATCTGCACCCCTTCTTCCTGGAAGAAGATGGCATCAATGTATAACCCAGAAACGAGTGCGGCACGAGACCAACAACAATATCAACAAAACCCTACATTACTTTATGATGCTCTTTATTGCTCTGAAGAGAATTGGGTGGAAGAAGTTAGAGAGGACTGTTTTCAAGATGAACTAGAAAGAAACAGTTACTGTAGCAACAATATCAATAAACTAAACACTTTTCCAATATTGCTAGAACAAGACTTAAGCTGGGAAGATGAGGAGCTTTCCTCTTTGTTAGCCAAGGAGGAGCAAAATCAGCTGTGCAAAGACTTAGAAACCAACCCATCTTTGGCCAGGGCTCGCTGTGAGGCTGTAGAGTGGATCCTAAAGGTCAATGAACACTACTCTTTCACCGCTCTAACTGCAGTTTTGGCAGTGAACTATCTTGATAGGTTTTTATTCAGTGTCCACCTTCAGAAAGATAAGCCGTGGATGGCCCAACTTGCGGCTGTGTCTTGCCTCTCACTTGCTGCCAAAGTGGAGGAGACCCAAGTGCCCCTTCTATTGGATTTTCAGGTAGATGTGCATTCAATATGATATAAATCTGCAGGCTCATTTGTCAAATGCTTGTGATTAATTTGTTTGCCCGATTTGCTCATAAGTGTGTGTATGTTGTTTGACTTCCTTAGGTGGAGGACAGTAAATACTTGTTCGAGGCCAAAACTATCCAGAGAATGGAGATCCTGGTGCTTTCTACTCTTGAATGGAAGATGAATCCAGTAACCCCAATATCGTTTCTTGATTACATCACTAGAAGGCTTGGCCTAGAACACTATCTTTGTTTGGAATTTCTCAAGAGGTGTGAGCGCATGATCCTGTCTATCTTGGCAGGCAAGTTGTCAATGTCCTTCCTTTACCTCGCTGATAGATTAAGAATTCTTTCATTTAATCTGCTCTCAATTTTTCACTTACATTATGTTTCTCACACATGCAGATTCTAGGTCTATGTCTTATGTTCCTTCTGTAATGGCCGCTGCCACGATGCTCTATGTTATTGATAACATAGAACCCAGTCTTGCAGCAGAATACCAAAGCCAGCTGTTGAGCATTCTTGAAATCGATAAAGTTAGTGGCTTTACTCTCTAATTTTATTGAATTCCATTTTCTGTCCACAATGAAACAGAAAATGTCATTATATATGAACCTTTATACTGAATCTTTATTGTGTCTAAAACAGGACAAGGTAAAGGTTTGCAGCAAGTTCTTCATGGAATCTGCTCTAAGAGACCATATTAAGCTTCTCTCAAACAAACGCAAGTTTAGTTCACTTCCAGGCAGTCCTAGCGGTGTGGTTGATGTGTCTTTTAGCTCAGACAGCTCAAATGATTCATGGTCTGTGGCATCATCCGTGTCTTCATCACCAAAGCCTCTGTCCAAGAAGAGTAGGGCACTGCAGAGTCTAAACAACGCAGCAACTTCAGATTTTTCTCAGCATTCCTCGCTAGTGCCTTAAAATTACTGTTTTTCCCTAATGGACTGCCTCTTGTACGGTTAATAAATCTTATGCTTTTTCAATGTTCAAGTTAAATTGCCTGCCATCTCTGCTTTTCCAGCCCAGACCAATGCTTAGAACGTGAAATATTGACTGGGTACTGGTAATTGGAAGCAGAGATAGTTGGCATTTTACCGGAAATGAAGAACAGAACAGAACAAAGAAAAGAAAAAAAAAAGAGAGCCGATTAGGAAGAGTTCTGGTAGTAATCTGACCTCTTTCTCTCCACTTCATTAGGCCCTTTAATGTCTCATATTCTATAAATAAAACATCTCATATGAACTTATTCATTAAGTAGTCTATTTCATCTGTATAAAAAGATAAAAATATAAACTGCTCACTTTCACTAAGTTTGACATCGACAATCTCCTGTACATTTCAGTGTTGTCTGCACCTATTTAATGCATGAGAAAATGAATGGATGTACTATGGAGGGAAGATTACTAGACGAAAGCTTGGAGGGAGGGACATGGGAGCTAGGAGGGAAATGGGAAATTGAAAATACACCCAAGAAGGGTTTTTGTTTGCATGTGAAGATCGGAACATGTTGTCGGCCACTGAGAATATCAGGGATTTCGATTTTTTGTGACCAGTAGCAGTAACATTTTGGTGTTTGACCTCTTCGGCAGAGCTCATTTTTCGAGTGACAAGTGTTCGATATGTTGCCCATAGAATCAGGCTGCCGAGAGAGTTAGTTACCAGCTTGCACCTCGCAGCTGTAACCACACCGTCCATACTGATTTTCTTATTATAAGCACTTTCTCCTATGCCTCTAGCCTAGATACCTGCTCTTTCCTGTTCTGCCGCTGATTCACGCAAATCATATAGCTCTTAAATAACCTTTTCTTTATTTACAGGTTCACAGCTTTCATTTTCTTTCTCAACTTGCAAAAAATATTGAGTTTGTATAGTAAATACTGAGTATATAATTTTATTTCAGTAATTCACAGAGATCACCTGGGGCTACCTACCTGCCTAGATCACATACTTTGAATTTTTTTATATATATTTTTAAATCATTTTAATTTATAAATATTTAAAAATATATTTTTAATAAATTTAACATCACTGTTCTAATGTGAGGATAAAAGCTTGAGCTTCTCTTTCATCCACTCTAGTCTAATTAAGAAACTCTAAAAGATGCATTCTAGGCTTGGCCTAGCGGTGGAAGGGGCTTGTCTCCTTCCACTGCACCTGGGTTCGAGTCCTGGCGTGCACGCTTGTCACCCTCGCGGAGCCTTACATGCCTACTGGGTTTGCAGGGTATTCAGTGGGCCGTGGGGATTAGTCGTGGTGCGCGTAAGCTGGCCCGGACACCCCACGTAAATCAAAAAAAAAAAGAAAGAAACTCTAAAAGATTGGAGAAAATAGTTTTTATTATTCATTAAGTAACAAATTATTGTAACAGTATTTTTTTAGTTGAAATTTAAATTTGATTTTAAAATTTATTTTTTGGTTTTTAGTTTGAGAAATGAGAGAATTGTCGAGTTTCAGTAGTAAGAAAAAATCTTTGTTAAAATCCCTTTCAACTATGAAAACATTTGGTTTTCAACTATGAAAACATTTAGTTTTGGTGTCGATAGAATTTTTTTAATGAAAAAGGTTTATATAGAATGCTTTTTCTTCTTAAACCTATATAGAATGATAGATCTACTCTCAAAATGAATTTTTTATTTTCGAGTTAAGTGTGGGTTTCGAAACCAAATTCTAAGTTGCTAGAGATTATTAATATGTTTTAAAAGATATTTAGAGTATATTTTATGTCAAAATATTATTGAAAATGAGCTTCTCTTAATTTGAAATGTAGCTAAAATCTAAGTAATGCAGGTGATGCATTATTTATAAATTTTTTTCATAGTATTAGAGGGTAGAGTTGTCTACCCCTTGAATTTATTTTTTTTATTAATTTTTTTTATTAATAATTTTATTACTTAATATTTGGTTGATTACTAATTGAGTAATATATTTTGTTTTGGTTTGATTTGATTTTTTTCTTAATTATTTTGATATTTTATTGATTCTTGATTTAATAAATATATGTTTTAAATAAAAAATTATAAATAAAAAAATTATTGAATCTAGTTGAATGTATAACCATAATTTCATGTTTAACTGATTAACTCATAGATATTAGGTGATATAATATTTTTATTGTATAAATAATTTTTGGTTTATTTAATTAGATATATGTATAAATTTTTTTATTTTCACTTAAAAAATTTATACATATAAAAACATATAATAGAAATCTACATGTTAAAAAAAAAATACAAACTAAGAAGCGTTTATAAAATAGCTAGTTAAAAACCATAAAGAGAGGATGATGTCATTATTCATGGCAGCTTCAGTTATACGCTCATTGACGCAAATGCTCACGCTCCAAATTTTGCATATTGAAGGTGGAAGAGTCCAATCTAACGGGGCAGAGCCAGTGGATGAACAGAGCTAACTACTCTGATAAAGACAGGCAACGGGGGTCCGAGCAATATTATCCGAAACATGCTAAAACTCCAATTATATAGAATTTATTTACGTGGTGATGCCGCGGTTGAAACTACGGTTGGATCGAAAAGATACTATTTTTTATTCCTTTTCATTCCGATCATAATTTGAAACGCAATACACGAATATAGAATTTTGATACAAGTCATCACTCTCGGTCAAGAAGGCTTGCATGTGCTTTCTACCGCTTTAAACAAAAGGGAATCATGACTTTGGCTTTATTCTCGATCTTAATTAACACAACTCTCTAGATTTCTTACTGAATTGCTCAACCAGTTGCTAGACTCTCTAAATAATTGAATCCAAATCTTTTAATGTACCGTGAAGCAAGGAACTAATATATCATGTACAAGGTTATTAGCTATTTTGGGTCATCTTGACCATGCCATGGACAGGCGTGGATCTGGTAATTGCCATTCAATACATGGCGATACTTTGAAGATTTTGCACTAAATCAAAGCATGTTACACTCGTATGTTTTTCCAAGTTTATCTTCTTCCATGTGCTAATCGTCCTGGAAGATCTATCAAGGAAATGGGGAGCACTTCAAGCTGTAGTATGTAACCTTCCCTCGGGTCATTTTTTTCCACCGTGCAGTGGACTCGGGGCTTGAGGGGAGGGGAGGATTAATCTAGAAAAAAAAGATCCGAACAGAAAGTACAAGAACAAGCCGCATTAACCAAATAAAGAAATCACAAGGGGAGATTAAAAGGTGATTTAGATGCAATTAGCTCCAATAAAGAAAAATCAAGCACTAAAAGGGAAAGAGTTGAAAGGCAAGGGAATGCTGAAATTGGGGGACAAAATCTTTTGATTTTGTTTGTAATGTCTTTGCTGCTGCTTTGTTCTTTGCTTTTGATTGTTAGAAGCAATGGACTGTAGTGTTTTTCAACTCGGAAAGGAAAAGAAGGAAAAATACAATGATAAGATATGGATGAATGATCATAAAATATAGAGCTCTGGTAATCGGTTCCAGTGAATCTCTTCTTTACTTTCCTTTGTAGACACCATCTTTAAACTTCTAGAATTCACCGTCACACACCCTTTTGACCCTGTGAAAGCCTTTGTTTTTTCAAGCTGTTAATACTAAACAAATACACCAGCGTAATGTCGAAACACTCATCTGACCCAGATTGTTATTTGCTTGGATAAAATTAACGTAGTAATGGCTCGAAGCTATTCACAGAAATGCGGAAATAAGTCTATCTGGTGCATCGCTCCTTTATATTCAATTCTTTGAATCTAACCTGATTTTGCTGTACCGCATTGCACAATCCACTAGCTTGTCACATCCAGCTTTTCCATTGCAGCCCTTTTCTTTTCAAGAATTACACAATTTTCCTCTGGTAATCATATTTGTGGTCGTGATAGTCATTGCCCCGTTTATTAGGCTGTCACTTTTTAGCAACGTTGCCGTGTTGTCTGTCGATAGTCATGTAGCCAAAATTTGTCTAGCGTTGACAGGAGTTATTAGTCCCCGGACTGAATTTGATCGCGTTGCCGACATGCCAATCAACAATTATCGGATCATGACAGCATTACTCAACAGCGCGCTACCACTGATGGTGATTGTCAGCTACTTTGGTAGACTTGTCAAGGTGAAATATTTCAGCATATTTCAGCGTCACATTTGAGGAGAGTGATTACCCGAACAATCAACAATATAAGAAATGCTTTAGGAAATAATCTTATAATTCACAGTGTTGAGTGTCTCTAGTATATTTCTTTCTTCAAACTTGATGGAACGTTTAACAAATAAGAGGCATTCATAATATAAATTTTGCATCGGAACTGGTCTTCCAAATCTATCACATTACACGGTGAGAGTGAGATATTCAAGAAAAAGGAAGAAATCAGAGTTTCACGGGTCCTTAAATTACAACTAAGTTGTAGAAAGAATATGATTTTAATAAACTCTAAATATCAATAATTCTTCATTATTTTAAAAATTAATTTAATATATATTTAAATAGTAGCTAAACCGATCTAAAGAAATCATATAGAATTTTAAAAACTAATTATAAAGAAAACTTTTATGATATTTAAAGAATAACCAATAATATTTTATTAGCTACTACATGCAAGAAGGAGATAGAAATCTTATTTTCTTTCTTTTTTTATTTTTTATTTAAATTTAAATAGCAATGAATCAGTTAAAAATAAATAAAAATCCCTGACATATCTTCTAGGTCCAATGCAGGTATGATTTTAAAACAACAACTGATAGGCAAATGTGCCCGTAGAACGCGTTAGTCAAATTTTAGTTCGACGCAGCTATTAAATAAAAATCTGTGATTGTTTTTGTTAGATAGCTAGTTTGGCTTGTACAAACTTCTTTTAAGACAAATTTCACGTAAAAAGCATCCGAAGACATGTGCACAAACAGGCTTCCAATAATTTCCTCCGAAGGCCAACCTACATTCACATAATTTCAAAGCTCGAAGCTAGACAGCACGATATCATTAAGTTTTGAGGGACCTCAAATTAGAGGAAATTATTTCAAAACAGTACTATTAGCTATGAGAAGCATGGATGCATATCTTCCGAAACTTTGTCGTGCATGGCAAATTAATTGCTTATTTAGTACGAATATTATCAAACAGCTCTTGAAAATTAATAGGCGCAACGAGGCACGACACCATTATCCTGGGGACTCGAGAGAGAGTGAGATGAGAATAAGCTGGAGTCTAGAGTTAAAATCTGTCGAACTCGGAAGGAAAAGAAGAAATATATAAAAGAACAATAACAGAAGGCTGAGCTGAAAGATGTATGGAGTGGGTCCAATCACTGAGATCATAATTCCATGGAAATGAGAGTTGAGGGATGGGATACTTCGATCTATCTACAATATGGCAGGGGAGGCACATTCTATTCGTGAGTGGTATAATTGCGATGGACAGACCCTTCTATCCCAACGATATATATAGGTTTTGCTGATGAATATCAGAGCAGACGAGCTGATAATGTTTTGCTCCACAGGATGAGTATCCAATGGACTGTTTGGGCTAGACTACCTGTGCCTGCCATTATGTGTCAACATCCCAGCGAACGCCAAGCACGGACTACCGAGCCCTTCCAGGTAAAGACAACCGTGTACATATTTAATTTATCTGGTCTTGACGACCTGTCATCAAACAAGCTTAGCTCTTTTATTTCTAGCTAAAATTAAATCAAGCATGCAAGTTTTCAGCTGCGAAAAAATACACAAGAACGATCCCTTTTAACGAAGAAATAGGAGAGAATAAGGCACCATTTGGCAAGGCGCTGCACCCTAGCAAAAACATTATTTTTGGTTTTTTTGCTGGCGAAACGCAAGTTGCACCGCGTAGTGTACTGCACTACTGCTAAACTAATATTTTATTTTACTGTATGTACTGTATTTTTTACTAGTATATTGTCACTAGCAAAAAAATATACTAGTATATACAGTGAATGCATATGATAGTATATGTTAAAACATAACATGGAAAACATCGAAAGAAAAGCCAAAAAAAGTCAGTAAACAACAGCAGAATTTTAATGGGAGCAATGGGGTCCTGAGGTAGGGTAGACGGGCTCCTTTTTCTACCGTGCCCAGTGAATACAGATTTCTTTTGTGTGGGGTCATGTAAGATTGCAGCTGTAGCTAACATTCGCAGTGCCAAATGACTTTTACGCCTCAAGCGTCCCTTTCTATGGGCAGAAAGAAAGGGACAATGCTCTCCATTCTTAGGTGCAGCCATGCCCGGAAAATTGTTTTCATTTAAAATTAGGTTGCTATCAACCATCTGTCAAGAGATATCAAGATCTGGCTCTGGGTATATCTTGGCAACCTAAACCTAACAATTTTTCAGAGATTGGAATTTTATTGTTTGGCACTTTAGGTGAATGATAATTGATAAGGTACTCTGGTTACCTGCATGCATGTGTGGATGGGGAGGGGTGAGATGCTTTTTAACAAGGATAAAGGCTTCTAGCCATCCACTGGCTAGATAGATAAATTATTGGACTCTGATCCAACCCAGAAACACCAGTCTTCGGCTCTTTCCTGGGTTTTGTCTTTCTCAGCAAGGTCGCGCTGGCATGGCGAGCAAACAAGGGCAGGGCGTACACATTGGAAAAGTACGACTTCTTCGCAGCAAATTGGATCGAAGACCCAATTAAGTATCCTAGCCCACCTCAACATCCAGAACACAAGACAAGCCCACTTTACGAACGGTACAGTGTTTGACCCACTTGTGGTGCAAACTTCTTGAATGGACCTAAATAAAAGGCCTCTTTTGGAAATGAAACTTGATGATCAAATGGCTACTTGGTGCCTGGTGGGTGTCACTTTAGAGTTCAAAGTCAGATTTGCTGGCCTACAAACTGGTCTTAGCCCAGATTGAAGACAGATTTGGCACCATCCATTCTGTTTCTCGGCGATCATCTAAATCCATTTTGTTCATGTTGTTTCCTTCCTGGTCTATTCCTGCTTCCTTGATAAAACTGTGTTAAAGTAGTTTTGAAACAAGAAACAAAACTTAATTTGGGTTTGGATCACTTTTAAACTGATGTTTAGCCCCACTCCTGTATCATTTTGAAGCCCAGCAAATGCTTTCGTTGAATCCAATTCAAGAACGCAATCCAGCTGGCTAAGCATTAGCATGAGACCAACTGAGCTCTAAAGCTTTCTTAATGGCATGAGAACTGTGCTGAATGGCCTGTTCCTATAGTGGATCGGCAGCTGTTACATCAAACTTATGAGCATGGGTTATGGCCACTGACGGTTGAGTTATTACACCATGCCAAACCGTGGAGAGTTCTCCTGAAAAAATAGGAAGACCTCCACAAAATTCTACCTTGTATGCAGGCAGAATAAATTCTAGCCCCTCGTCCGCTTGAAATCAAAATTTTGGTTTTGGTCCAAATAAAACCCACTCCTAATCCACCTCTGGACTCGCATCAAGCCGACGATTCCAAACAACTTGGCAATTTTGCTCCTTTCAACATCACCACTCCATGAGAGGAGCATTTGCAAAGAAACAAGCCTTTTGGCAACACCAGGAATCTTGAATAGTGAAAGCGGAAGACTGAAAGGAGCTGCCTTAGTGGCCTGGTGTTAATTAACCAAAACACTGTAGAATAAAACATACACCATACAACACTGCCAATGAAAACAAATGGATCTTAGCCTCTGTTTGGTACTATATTTCAAATGGAGATAAGGTAAAATTTGAATTTTTTTGTGTGAAATTAATTTTTTATATTTAAATTATTTTGATGTACTGATATAAAAAATAAAATAAAATATTATTTTTATATATTTTTAAATAAAACATATTTTAAAAACAATTACTATCAAACTCTAAACACCACTTAATGTTAAAAATAGCATTTTTCTTACTTTCATGAGCGCTGGGGGTGACTGTTGAAGGAGCCGGAGGGGCCAAGATTTGAAACGCAGCGTCACCTTTGATTTTTCTGTGACGAAAGATTCAAGAATCTGATGATGATGATAAATGGAGATACTGAGAGACCGAACACGTGATACGGATCTCTTGGAGTGCACACCAACATTGTCCTTAGTGATAGTGGGCAAAAGTATCTCGAGGATTCCACCTCTCTCTCTCTCTGTTTGATGCTTACGGCCACCAATTCCTTTTCTTCCTTGCATCTTGCTCGTATGGGATTGGAGGGCCAGAAAGTCCGTGTGGAAATGCTGTCTGAAGCAGCATCCATTTTAACCACTCTTTCCCATTTGCCCATCTCAATCACGTCTCGATCCCCTTTACGAGATCCATTTATAATTTTGGCTAGATTGCTTGGTGGGTGATGATGCAGCTTAAGGTAAAACATAGAAATTAGATTTTTTTTAAATTCTAATATTATTGATTTTTTAGGTAGAAACAAAATTTGTTTCGACATGTTTTAAAATTCAATAACTCTTATATTTAACAAAAAAAAAAACTATTTTAATATATTATAAAACGAGATTAATTAAAATTAAATCGAATTAAAATCTTAAAAACTAACTGGAAAATAAATAAAAAACAATAACCAGAAAACTAAAGCGAAATCCAAAATAATATCTTTTCGACTTAATTTGAGGGTATTCTTGACCTCGTCCACCTTCATCATGGTCGGTAGATTACGTTTGTCAAATCTCGACTAAATCTAACAATTAAATAGAGAATCATGCTCGTTTCCATTAAAAAAAAACTTTCTGAAACATTCATGTTTTTCCTTGAACGTTGGACTGGGAGAGTGTCCTGCTATCGTGGGAAAACACGTGGGCATGAGGACCATAATCATTACGAAGATTGTTGAAAATAATTTTTTTAACATATAAAAACACAATACAAATATAAATTATAAATTACAATTATAAAGTTATAAATAATTTTTTAATTAATTATTCATTGATAATTTCAGTTAAAAAAATTAAATTATATTGAAATATGATAAAGTAAGTTAGTACTATTATAATTAATAAGTAATCTAAAAAAAATGAGAAAGATAAACAATGTAAATCACTAAATTAATGGTATGAAAAAATAAAAACTCTTGGAATAAAATTTTTAAATATAGAAAAATCATTGAATGACAGTAAATACATATAAATCTAATGACAACTTGGTTATTCCCATCACATTAAGTTCTAATAAACTCCTTTTAGGTTGAAAACTAGTGAGCAAAAATTAATAATTTGCTAACATAAATTCATTAATAAAACAAAGCTAATATAAATTCATTAATAAAACAAACCCTTAAATAATATCTAATGAGCTGGAATTTAAATTAAAAATAATTATTGATAAATAAACAAATAAAATAAAAAGTCTTTGTATTGAAATCCCTCTTACAACCAAAATCTCTAATTTTTAAATATTTTTTGTAAATTTAAGTATTGATTTTAAACATGTTGTTCTTTTTTATTTTGATGAATTAATAGACAAATGATACATGACTAAAAAGTTTCAAATGTTTAGTTTTCGGCTCAACTTTAATTTTATCAAAATTTCACTAATAACTTCAAGTATATCTCAAACAGTATATAAAGGTTTAGTTTGATATACTTGACAAGATTTGTCTATAAATTTTAATTGTATAAACGATCATGTCCTCGAATTCCACCTAACCTAAAAATTTATTATAATATATTCCATTTCACAAAAGTAGTCGATAGACTTTTTAAGATCAAATTTAAACCCAACTTAGTTCACATCACATATTTAATAAACTTATAAAATCAAACTAAATTTACTAATTTTATATGAATTAAATTTATCTTTACTAATTTTTAAATTTTTAATCTGATTTTATATATTAAATATATAGTAACTTATAAAATTATATAATTTTACGAATTAACCAATTATTTCAACAAGAATGATCGCTGCCATTTATATTGCCATTTTAACAACAAGGGATCTCCAACACGTGGTTTCCTGTTAATGAGAAGTCAAAGATTCCATCAACTCACTCAGCATTGCACTACAAATTAACGATTCTGGTATCCCTGCGTGTGCTTTTAATAGGGATAAATTGTCTCTTTATTTGTTAGGTCCGTGTCCAGTGTGTTTTTACGTAAAGTATTTCGCTTTTGGCTATTCTTACAATGTTTAATTTGTTAGAAAATTTACTTCAGAATAATCAAGCTAGCACAACACCCTTTTCCTTTTGCCAGTGCTTGCTAAATTTACTTTGAATGGACTGCATATGCATAATTATTACACATGGTTTGCATGCATGCTCGGCAAATCAACCAGAGACCTTGTTAATTCAGAGTTTGGGATTGAAAAGGATTCATCATAATTTAATATTTAGGAATGTAGTTCCAATCGTGTTTTTTAAAATATTAATTTTTTAAATATTTTTATATTGTTTTGATGTGTTTGTATTAAAAAGAATTTTTTAAAAAATAAAAAATATATTATTTTAATATATTTTCATATAGATAATATTTTAAATCATGAGAGCTAATATACTCTTAAATAATCCGTAGATTGGTCTGAAAATTAATCTTGCTAAATGTGGATCGAACTTAGTAACCTAATCAAATGTGAGAGAGATCGGACCGGGTTAGACATGGACATGTATGTTGAGGCGAAGAATTTCAAACGGAAGTGGTACAATGTACACAGAATACACTAATCAAGAAGCTGGCGTGAGAAGCCTAGCCACTCTATCTATGTTCTTACCTCCTAGGGCAGTGCATGAATCGCCTCTTTGAGGATTACTCATCTTGATTATTTTATATTTATTTTGAATATTGAATCGGTTTATGCCAATCTACAGGCTACAGCTTGTCGCTTAGTCATCGGTTTAAGCAAATCCAACCAATCAGCATTCTTATCAGCACTTCATCATCGTCAGATGATTTCCAAAAGTTCGGAACTCAGTTCCCAGAAACCTGACGTTGTGGGACCCAACCCTTTTACTTTTGTTCTTTTGGCCCAGCCGCCCTGCCCCCGGTCAAGCTCAGGGACACAGAATCGCACACCAAACCACGACATTTCTCCTCTACTAGCGGCTGTTATGTGTTCTCTCTCTCTCTCTCTTTTATTATTATTAAAATTTCATATAATTTATATGTTTTGTCTCCATTTATTTGTAGGGAAGTTTTTTTTAAAAAATGAATTTTTTTAAAAATAATTTTTTATAAAGTGAATTTCAAGAAAAGTAAATTTATAAAAAATAAATTATTTTTTATTTTTTTGTTATTATTATAAAAAATAAACTGAAAAATAATTTATTAGTGTTTGGTTATGTTATGTAAAATAAACTGAAAAATAATTTATTAATATTTTATTTTTTTCAAGTTTATTAAAATAATAAGAAACAAATCTTACAGATTAAATTTTTTTTCTCAAGTTTATTAAAATAATGAGGAACAAATCTTACAAATTAAAAAGTTGAATAATAATGAAATTGAAAAAAATAATTTCATAAATTATCTCAAATAAAATAAATAACAATCAAAACAATAAAGATTAATTTTTTTAAAAAAAAAAGATGAAAAAATTAAAATAATAATAATTAACATTTCATAAAGTATTTTGAATAAAATAAATAACAATTAAAAGAATAAGAACCAAGTTTGATGGATAAAAACTTTCAATAAAAAAATAATAGGAGAAAAACAAATAACAATTATAAAAATGAGAACTAAAGTTAATATAAAAATTAAATTTTAAAAAATAAAATTGAAAAATAAATATTCAAAATAAAATACATATAGCAATCAAACGTTTGAGGATCAAATTTGATATAATCAACAAATAATAATGTTTCTAATTTTTTTATAACTTTTGAAAAGTGTTTTCCACCTAAATTTTTCAGGAAAACACTTTTCTAAAAATCAAGCCAAATTTTCCTTTTGACTAAAAAGTGTTTTCCGTTTACCAATTTTCCTAACAATAAAGAAACACAAGAAACTTTGGGAAGTGATTTTTCAGAAATCACTTTTTAAAAAATAAATACAATAAAGTTTAGAAAATGTTTTTCTAGAAACTATTTTTTTGAAAAACAAGCACGGCTAAAAAGAAAAATACTTTTTTGAAAACCATGTTAAATTTTTCTTTGACTAAAAAATATTTTTTGTTTACCGGAAAGTGTTTTTCATTGACCGGAAAGTGTTTTCCGTTGACCAGAAAGTATTTTTCGTTGACTGGAAAGTGTTTTTTGTTAACCAGAAAATGTTTTCTATTAATCAATTTTTTTAATGACAGATAAACAAAGGAAAATTTTGAAAGTGGTTTCCTGAAAACTATTTACTGAGAAACAAACATGGCCAAATTGTTTTGGTATGTTAATATTAAAAATAATTTTTTAAAAATAAAAAATATCACTAACATGTATTTTAATATGAAAAGTTATTTAAAAAGTAATCACTATCACGTTGTCAAATATACTCAAATTACACCTAATGAAATTATCCGAGAAGTAACTGTATAATTGCAAGGTCCAAAAGATATGGATTTCATAACCGAATCGAGGTCATGAGAAGTATTTTTTGCAAATAAGGTTATTTTTTTAAATTTATTTATATTAAAAAAATACTATTTTAATATATTTCTTTTAAAAAATTTAAATCAAAACCACAGTCATATTGCTAAATACATTTTTATAAAAACTACCTGCATTTTAAAAATATTTTTTTATTTTAAAATATATTAATTTTTTTTATTTTTTTTATTTTTAACTTTAATACATTACAATATTACAATACACTTTAAAAAATTAATTTAATATCTTTTAAATACACTAAAAACACGATGTCACACATGCATGGACCATGTAATTTTTTTAAAAAAATTTTAATACGATAGATCTGAACAAGATTTAGTGTGCTACTCAAGTTTTTTTTATTAATATTTTTGTGATTTAATTTAAAATTTTATCTGAAATAAATAAACCCGAATTATGAATTACCTTCATCTAATTAATAACCCAAGTTTTAAAAAATATATACATACACACACGGGCACACTTATATTTTATATAATAGCTTGTACCGTGTGGAGTATTAACTCAAAAGTGGCTATAGATTCTGCTAAAAACTGGTCACAGCTGGTGTGTACTGTTTGTTTCATCTTTGAAAATTGGTGACAATATTATATAAAGCAGAGTTGATTAAACAATATTATCACGCTGAGATTTATTTATTTATTTTTGGTTAGATATGAGTGCAGATCATTCCTTGTTAAATAATCATTCCTGGTTAAATTTTAGTCCTTCGCCGACGTCGGTGAGAATTGGAGCCCGAGCCCCCGGTGTTAAGGGCCCCAACAAGAAAATAAGCAATGTACATGAATCCAACGTGTCGTTGCCAGAGCCTTGAAAGGGGAGTTGCATTTTAAATTTTATTTTATTTTAACTAATTTAATTTCCTTTTTCAATGTACCTTGTTGAGTTAGACAGCCGTTCCACGTGTGTGTTCAGCACGTGGTTCTCTCTGTTTATTTCTATATTTTAAAAGTAGAAAAAGATTGGTATATTTTTTTTGATATTTTTAAATTATTTTAATGTATTAATATTAAAAAAATTTAAAAATAAAAAGTATTTTTAAAACAATCATTATCACGATCATGAATAATGATTGATTAGTGACCAATGTAATAGTGATTTTGTGATGGCATTTCGGTAATTGTCATTGGGTTATATTGTGTTTTGATAAAATTATTGTTTTTTAATTGTTTTAATTTGTTAATATAAAAAATAATTGTTTTAAAAAGTAAAAATATTATTTTAATATATTTACAAACAAAAAAGACTATAAAAATCAAACTACATCACTCTCATCCACGTAATAAAAAAAGCATTTTGATATATATTATATATAAAATGCGTTGCATAAAAAGAAAAGAAAATACAAATGGAAAGAAATTGTTAATATCTCAACTACTATAATTATGGAGAAAGTTTCTTACAACTACAATTGAGAATCAGGAAGAGCATTCTATCATATCCTCGGCACTGGACTTCAAAGCCTAACCTTAAAAAATAAAATTTTCATCTTACTTGAATGGCATATTTTTTTACCAAACCATAGGTGAACTAAGTTTTATCTTGCAAGATTTATTCTTAATGTACAATGTATGCATCACCTTACCATATATTTCATATTTTTTGATGTCCTGTTCATCATAATTAAACATGAATAATTATTTTTTTGTATGTTATTACCAAATGTAATAATATTTTTTTATATTTTCATTATTCCCATCACTCATGTCTTTAACAGAAACCAAACAATATCTAAAATAATTATCTATGAGCATCAAATTAGCATTACATAAATTGTATAAAAAAATATATCGATTCTCATCGGTAAACGAATCAAATTGTATTTTTGCTAGCGGAATCTAGCTGACCAAATTATTTATGTGCATCAAATACTATCTGTTACACTGAATAAAATATGTTGATTCTCCTTGATAATAGAATCAAATTGCATCTTTGACGATAGAATCTTGGTCGCCAAAATCACGAGCGTAAGATAATTTTTATCGCCTGTACACTCTTGTTTACTTCCACTCGCGGCTCAAATCACTGGCTGCCTCAAAATGAAAATATACAGAGGATAGTTGTATCCAAGAATTACATTTTTCTCCTACCTTTCCAGGCCGGGTATACTGATCGTTTATTAAAAAATAAAAATAAATATAAATAGCATAGCTAAGGGCTCATGTCATCTAGTTATCGTGTTATTTTGTGGATCTAGGCCTCACCGTTTCTAAACCCCACTCTTATCCTGTCTACTCTTTTTTTAAAAGGAAATTATAGCTAGCCTTTTCCCTCGTAGAGTTTTATAACTTTAATAAATAGTAATTACCTAATAAACTCCCCTGCTTATAATTACTATTCTGACGAAAATATCACAAGTCAATAGCTGGCAAGTAAAAATAATTACAGGGTCACGACAGTATGGGTAAGTGTGGTTAGTATTGTTTTTTAAAGTATTTTTTATTTATAAATATATTAAAATATTTTTTTAAAAAATTATTTTCAATATCAATGTATTAAAATAATTTAAATTTATTAAAAAATATTAATTTAAAATAAAAAATAATCTTTTTAAAATACTTAAACAGACAGACCGAATAGGTGGGTGAGCGAATTAAAATTTAAATGAACTCTGAAACGACGCCACTGGAAAGTGAATATCCGAATGAAATACGGATTTTAATTCCAAATAATGGGATTAGGGCACGTAGTGTCCACAAAACGCCTATATAAGCTGACCACCAGCTCTCATGGCAGACGCCAAAGAGACACACCCTCGTAAGAAACGAAAGCTAGAGAAAGCAAAACAGCGAGAGGGGAAAAATGGGAGGATGGGCTATAGCGGTGCATGGAGGCGCTGGTGTGGACCCAAATCTCCCACGAGAGAGACAAGAGGAGGCCAAAAAACTCCTCAGTCGCTGCCTTCAGATTGGCATCTCTGCTCTTCGCTCTAATCTCCCCGCTATTGATGTTGTCGAACTTGTTGTATGTGATTCCTCCCTCTCTGTTTTAATTTCTTACAAGGAATTTCTGTGTTCCCAACTGTTTGACCACTTACTGTGAATAGAAAATAACTGCACCATTATCGGTCTTAGATTTTTGTTTCATATTTTCTTGGTAAATTAAGAAATTGTCATGTCAATCGATGTCAAGTCCCCCCCGGCTCTACATTACTCTCCTTGGTACCGTGTTTTCTTTCTGGCCAAGCCGTGTAGGGAGCGAAGTAGTTTCGGTAGTCATTTTTGGGTTTTGAACTTGTAAATAAAGATTCCAACGGTTGAATCTTTTGATGTTTTTGTTGTGACAGGTGAGAGAATTGGAAACGGATCCCCTGTTCAATTCTGGCCGTGGATCTGCACTAACAGAGAATGGAACAGTGGAAATGGAAGCCAGCATAATGGATGGTCCTAAGAGAAGATGTGGTGCCGTATCAGGTTTAACGACAGTTAAAAACCCAGTCTCTCTTGCAAGACTAGTCATGGAGAAATCTCCCCATTCCTATCTTGCTTTTTCTGGCGCCGAGGAATTTGCTAGGCAACAGGTATTTTTCCTTCTTTTAGCCTCTGGGGTAACCCTTTATTAAGCCGTGTGTGCAAATTGAGTGAAAAAAGAGACCGCGGAACACGGCTCCCGTGACCGGTTTTTATTTATTAAAATAAGATTATTTGCTTTTGCTCGAGTTTTTATCTATTAAAATAAAGATTTTCTAGATTTTTAAAATACAAATCTGGGTTGATCCATGGGCTTGCCCAGTGACTCTGTCTTGGACCGAACCAATAAAAATAAATAAAGAAAATAATCAACGAAATAAGATGACTGGATATACTAAGATATGGTGGTGATCTCAATTATATTTATTAAATCTTGGGTTTTTTTTAGGGTGTTGAGCTGGTGGACAATGATTATTTTATAACAGAGGAAAACGTCGGGATGTTGAAATTAGCAAAGGAAGCCAACTCCATCTTGGTAAGCTGAATCCCTATATATTATTTTATTGTTTTGGCGGGCCCTTTTTTGACTCGATGTCTTCTTGCTCTGTTCGAAACCAGTTTGATTACAGAATCCCAGCCGCTGGGTTGGAAAGCTGCAGCGTGGGTGCCGCTGCTAACAGTCCCTTGGTAATGAACGGACTCCCAATCAGCGTTTATGCGCCAGAAACAGTAGGGTGCGTGGCTGTGGACAGCGAAGGAAGGTGTGCTGCTGCCACTTCAACAGGCGGGCTCATGAACAAAAAAACAGGTCGCATTGGTGACTCGCCCTTGATTGGTTCTGGGACCTACGCTGGTGATCTTTGTGGGATCTCATGCACTGGAGAAGGAGAGGCCATTATACGAGGGACACTAGCGCGTGATGTGGCGGCAGTGATGGAGTACAAGGGATTAGGCCTGCAAGAATCTGTGGATTTTGTTGTGAAGGAGAGGCTTGATGAAGGGCGAGCTGGTTTGATAGCAGTGTCTAGAGACGGGGAAGTGGCATGTGGTTTTAACTCCAACGGGATGTTTAGGGGATTTGCCACTGAAGATGGGTTCATGGAAGTTGGTATTTGGGAATAAATTTTTGTTGTTGACTTTGTATTATTATCAAGTTTAGTGCTACTGTACTTTGCTTTGAAGATGGGATGGCTACATGTGTCACTCACCCATGTCTTGTCGTCGGACTACCATCTTATTGTAGTAGAAATAAAATTATTTGACCGCTCCATTTACGTTTAAAATCTTGGTCAATTCCTTTTTGAGCCCCTCGAACTGCACTGCTCAAATGTGATGACAGCTTATGTTTGTAATTTACTTTATTCTGGCTCGAAGTGGAGAGCTACTTGAAGAGTGAAACAGGCAGGAATATTCACGAACACCGTGAGATCATGTCATGAGATGGCGGCTTGCTTGTTTCATTTGTTTCTGGAGACACCCAGTGTCATCAGCATGGGATTTAAGTTAACTGCGCTTTTCAAAAGAAAATTGTTATTATTTTCTTTAAATTAAGTTTATTTTTATTTTTTTAATTATTTTGTTATCATAAATAAATTTAAATAAATAAATATTATTTGAATATAAAAAAAACTTTAAAAAACAACCATTTTGTTTTTCATGAACTGGTTTGATAATTCTACCATATTTCCATGTACCGACACGCATAATAAAAAATTAAATTAAAAAATTTTGGTTCAAATTAAATGAGTTTAGAGGTATTTTAATTGAGATATTTTTAGAGGTTTTGATATGACATGCATGATTTTTCTAGTTTTGAATTTAAAAGGTTTGGTTTGGTTTAGTTTTTTTTTTATTACTCAAATAGAAAGTTGACTTTAAATATATATTTTTAAATTGTTCCTAATCAATATTTTGATTCAATATCTCATTTTATTTTTTTCAATGAATTTCAATTAATTTGGTTATTTTACTCACTCTATATAAATATAATCAAGGTATACTAACTAAAATTAAAAAAAATCAAGAATACTGAATAAAATCTACTTATTGATAGAAATTAAAACTCTGAAATAATATATTAAAAATAAATTAGCGAATTCAACAAACTCGGCATAAAAATAACATCTAACATACATTTTAGATATTAAAAATTTATAAATCAATATGTTTTGATATAAATGTACATACTAAACATATTAACATATGATAGTGAAATATATATATCAAGAATCAGATGACATCTGAAAATGACCAGGTAACACCTTAAAGTGACTATTATAGGAGGATCAGTCGCTATAAGTTGGTGTCTTTCTCCAGCTAAGTATACAATATATATATATAAACTAATTATTTTTTGTTACCATAAAGTTACTAACAAATATATTGATATTGAGATATAACATATACTTACATAATTATCATAGCAATGTTTATCATATTGAATGGAATTTATATCAACATAAAATGAGTGTAAATTTAAAAATGAATGACTATTTAGAAAATAATAAAAAATATATAAATATTCAAAAACTTAATAAGCTGTACTCATCATATAATTAACATATATATTTATTTACATTACATGCATATTAAAGATTATCTCATTCACACGAAAAACAAAAACAAAAGACAATAGATGCAGAACCGGCGACAACTGAAAATCCTTAGAAGAAACATCAGTAAAACCCATTATGAATATAAAAAACACTAAAAATAAAAACTTAAAGAAAAAACATAAACATATAATATTGAAACTTTAAGTTTAGAAATCAAAACATAATTATAACGCCAAATTGATTCACTTGATCAATCCTAAACATAAATTAAATTGATTAAATCTAACACACTTAATATAACTCTACTATTGGGTTTGTTGAAATGACTAACTAATTGACCACTATCACAAGCCAACCGATTGACTTGAAGTCACCGGTCAACCGATTAATCAGGATTTTCAAAATCCTGATATACCAGTCTTTAAATTTATAGATTTCACAATAATATAATTTATTCCTCAACAATTCATAATTTTAGTAATTTAATCAATTTATTAAATATTTATCAACATTCTAAAACATTAATTCGATCCCTTAAAGTCATTCTCTAATCAAAACAATATAAAAATACTAAATATTTTCTAAATCCTTGCAGGATCAATATTATAATAAAAAAATAACAAAAAAAAATCAGTTATTTATTTCAACCTTTCTTGAATAAAAATTTAAATTTAATCTAAAATCCCTTGTAATTAGAAGAGAAAAGTCACAACATAGAAAGAGGCAAGGAAAAGAAAAGAAAAATCAACCACGTGGACCCTTTCTTTTTTAAATACCCAGGTTAGCTGGCTTAAACTTTTAGGCCTAAATATGGGTTACAAATTATACCAACAGCAAGGAAAAAATTTCTCGAGAAAAATGAAAAAAAGATTTTCCAGGAAAACAAAACCAGTATATGTGTAAGTTTTTTTCATGAATACCTGGAGCCTATCCTAATATGAATCTCTGTATTTAAATTAAAATGGCGAGCATCTATAACTTTGCTTTCATAAATCATGAGTAAAGTGTGATACTAATTTTTATTTTTTTAACATGTAATTAAGAATTTCATCATCAAAAACATAAAACTTCAGTTGATCGAGGTCGATCATTGACGTGGGTCTGAAGATCTAATCAATTCCCAGTAGAATTTTGTAACTATAGATGCTGTAGACTAAATCTCCTCAACAATTTTTCAACCCCATGTCCACCAGCTCCACACGTGATCTATTGAATTGTTAGCAGTTGTCGCCTTGTTTTCTCTTGTTCAACAGGCTGAACTCCTCATGAAGTGGAATTTCAACAAAGCTAAATAACAGACCAAACATGCTGCGATACAACACAGGATCATTGCAAAACCTACAAGAGGCAGTATGACAATCTGAAACCATGGAAATGCACAAACAATCAACACAGCCATTCTGCAGTTTGTGAATTCTAAATATTTACATCGAAATACAGCTGTGACAAACACCTGTGAAGCTAAAGAGACCAATTGACAGAAAACAAAGAGTAAAAAAAAATCTACAACGAAAAACCAGGCTATTGGAATGCACAATCAAACATGAAAACTGATCCAAAAACGACCAGCCATTTCGGAAAAAAAATCAACCTTGGACTATGAGCACAGGTGTCTCCAAAATTGGGCATGAAATATACTTGTAGAATGATGGAATTCTGAGCACTACAACTTAAGAAACACAATTTCTTCAACTGCTGGTATTTCCCTAATCCTCTTTAATGCCTCCTTGCTGGGTTCCTCATCCACTCCAATGGTCATTACAGCCTGTTTTCGTGGAGCGATCCTACCAACGCTCATGAAACTCACATTTACATTCTCCTCACCAAGGATACTCCCCACACTGCCAACCATGCCTGGTTGATCAACCTGCCTGCACAGTATGAGGCTGCCTTCCATGCTCACATCAACACCAAATGAACCTACCTTTGTAAGGTGGGGCTTCCCATCTTTCACTCTTCCCTCTACTTTAATCTCACCAGAGTCGGACATTGCTATGGAAAATTTGGATTCTACATTGGCAATTTGAACCTGGATGAACTCAAGTGGATTTTCTGGTGAACCATCCAGCAGAATGCGCTCTTCTGTTATCCTCAGTCCTCTCTGCTTAGCAGAAAAGTCAGCATTCACTATGTTTATAAAAACACTGGAGATAGGCTCAATCAGACCCTTGGTAATCATCGCACGAAGCAGCCGAGTGTCAAGATCATCTGGATCTCTGGCAGAAGAATAAGTCACCTTAACTGATTGCACCCCCCTTCCACCAGCAACCAGTTGGACTGCCAGTCTGCCAAGCTTTTCTGACAGAGTAACAAATGGTGCAAGTTCTGACAGGATCTGCAATGAGCAAAAATAATTTGAGGACAAAAAAGATATCATTCCATACCTTGCACAACGTACATAAACATAAGGGGAGGGAACGAGCCCTTCTCTACACCATGATGAAAAGCAAAGTGGTGACAATCCTTGAACAAGCATATAATATCCATAAACATCACTGAAAAATGGTGGAAAGCTACCACTTGAGATATTTCTATTTCACTTCATCAAAGGAATGCACAAAATATCTATAGTCCAATGTTTGTGAGGGGTTGAAGGTTTGAAAGTAAGAATTACCTCGGCAGGAAGCATTGGCGCATTTACAGCAGTCGCAGCAAGCTGCCCCTTTAAAGCTCCAACAACAGCTTCTGCTACTTCAATGGCTACACCTTCCTGATTAAATGTCATCACCATTAAGCAAGATAATAAAAATGAGAAGTTAATAAAGTATAACCAGAGGCCTAGATAGATGGTCAAGCATACCTGAGCCTCTGTAGTGCTAGCACCGAGATGAGGAGTCACAGTCACATTTTCATGCAGTACCAACTTGCTGTCTTTTGAAGGGGGCTCTTCTGTAAAGACATCAAGCGCTGCCTGCACAAATACTAAAATTACCAAAACTCAACGGAATAAGGGAACAAGGTAATGAGGACTCAGTGAAGAAAACCAGAACCTGAGCAACAGTCCCAGAATCCAGAGCTCTTACTAGAGCTTCCTCATCGATTACTCCACCACGAGCAACATTGACAATTCTGACTCCTTTCTTCATCTGGGAAAAAGACTCATCGTTGAACATTTTTGATGTAGCAGGGGTAAGAGGCATGTGTAAGGAGATGAAATCTGCTGTCGATATAGCTTCTTCGAAAGATACCAAATCCACACCTATAGCACGGGCGCGGTCTGCTGGGGCATAAGGATCATGTGCAATCACATGCATGCCAAGACCCTTGGCACGCCGTGCCACTTCCGAACCAACCTTTCCAAACCCCATGACAGCAAGTGTCTTCCCCACAAGTGAAACCCCAACATATTTGCTTCTCTGCCACTTTCCTGGGCAGATAACAGAGAAAAAGACATCGCTGAAGAATTTCAAAATTGGATGATAACAGAGACATTATTTAAGCCATTGTTTGGAAATTACTTGATAGTTGATGAAGGATATGGTCAAAATACAACCAATTTCCTAGTCTCAACAATTTTGTGCATAAACAAGATCTGTTGAAATCACATTATCCTCCAAAATCTCACTGACCGTGCAGTAAAGTTTAAACAAGTACACCCTTATTGATCATTATAACAGAAACATATTGCGCAGAGAATTGTAGAACAAAGCAAAGAACAAAATTCAACTCACAGCAATAAAGTAAGCCACCGGCTCGATAAATGACCAATTGAAGCATTAAAAAAGGCATAACCATGAAAAAAAGAGAGCTCAAACCAGATTTAATAGAGGCATCAGCTTGAGCAATATTCCTAGCCATAGCAGTAAGCAAAGCAATCCCATGCTCAGCAGCTGCAATCGTATTAGCCGTGGGAGCATTAACCACCAAACACCCATGTTCAGTGGCAGCCGACAAGTCAACATTATCAATACCAACACCAGCCCGACCCACAACCTTAAGTCTGCCACCTGACCTTTCAAAAACCTCGCGGGTGACCTTAGTCCCACTTCTCACAATCAACGCATCACAAAGTGAAATCTTAGTACATAGCTCCTCATGGTTGAGGTTGTAAGAGCAATCAACATTCGCAAATGTTTTCAGTAGCTGGAGACCAGCTTCTCCGAGTTTTTCGGCAACGAGGACCGTGGGCTTGGGATCAAGACATACAGTGGCAAAGACAACAAATCTTTTGGCCGTCCTGTTTTGGCGGCCGGTAACGTTGACTGTAGTTAAAGGAGAGAGAAAAGAGAGTTTCCACGAGAGAGAAGGTTTTGTTGGAGTAACCATGAAATTCCAAGAAGACGTAGCCGCCATTTCAGGTTCCTCCTTGCCTCAGTCTTGGAGTCCTGAAACCAAATCGAGGATTCACGTTGACTCTGTACAGTTCATTCGAAGAAGTGCTTGTCAAGTGGCCGAAGGTAATCGTTGTTTTGGGGACTTCACTGCTGATATGTCAGCAACGTATCAGCAAGAACTTTTGATTGGTTGCCATCCACCAACTTTATTTTCGAGTTTTAAATTTTTATTTTTTAACTTTAAATTAATATTTTTTTATTTCTAATATGCTAATATAAAAAATTATTTTTTAAAAATAAAAATAATTATTTTAATATATTTTAAAATAAATTAATATTAAAAAATAACCATAATCACATTCTTAAATATATTTTTATTCTACTCATTAAACTCTGTATAACTATTTACAAATGGAATGTATTAAACCGGTAAAATAACACTTTGACAATGGTTTATTATTTATTTATATAACTAATACTATTAAATTAAAATCAAGTATCAAAGAACTTGGTTTAGTGATGGAGGAGCTTGTCTTTTTCTATTGCACTTGAATTCGAGTCCTTGCATGCATGTTTGTCATCTACGAAGTGCCTTACCTGTCTACTGGATTTATAGGGTATTTAGTGGGATGTGAAGATTAGTTGTGGTACGTGCAAGCTGGTCCGAACACCCCCACATAAATAAAAAAATTAAAATCAAATCCATTGATTAGTGCATGATATACCTTAATCATGTGGGCCCATGATTAACGTACTTAATTGCAAATTGGTTGAACATTGAAATGGATCTGCTCGAATTTGTACCTAACAAGATGGAAGAATATATATATTTCTTTGTAGTGGTTGTTTCCTTCTCAGCCTCAATAACAAGAACTTTATAGCAAAATACTGTAAAGTTCCACCAAACACAAAGTGGATGCGGTAGTGCAGTCCGTTAAAAAAACATTAAAATATTTGAGGTGAAAGCATTCTTCATGTCATTTTTTTTTTATTTTTTTTATTGGGTTTCCTTTTCATTTACATCTACTGTTTTTTTCTAGTTCTTCAATTTGCTTCCTATTTAATTGTAAAATTGACGTTATATAAATCATGAAACGATATTTAAATTATAAACAATGAATCATGTTTTTTAATTCACACTCTTCTTCATTTTTATTGTGTGTGTGTGTTTTTTTTTAATTCATTTGCATCCTTCATTTTTCTTGATTTAGTATTTTTGCTTTTCATTTAATAATTATAATTTGATTTTATAAAATTGATAAACTATGAAATTATATATTTGAAATCATGAACATGCAAGATGGAAACAAATATTAACAAAATGATGCAAAAACAATACAAGTGAATGACACAATCTAGTTGCAATAGTTATACATAACATTTTTTTTTCTGTTTTTTTATCACTTGATTTTTTATTTTTAATCTAATCATTTCTTATTAAGTTAATTTGGGATTAGGTTTGATATTTTTACACGAGGCTTTCACAATGTTAAAAATAAGTTTCATTCTTAAGTTAATGTTTGATCAGGTAAACCAAAATTTTATTTTATTGATTCAAACCAGTTAAAATTTTAGGAATTCAATTTCAAATCAAAGCAAATATACAATATCTTTTTTTTTAATTAGAAATAATATATTCATCTCATATTTTTAATTAGAATCAACAAATTTATTATTATTTATTAGCACGTATAATTATTAATTTATTTTATTTAATGTATGTATAAACTTTTCAATTTCTCAATTTTTTTTATTAATAGTAAAAAAGCATTAATAATATCGCATTCTTTTTTTGTATTGAAAGAAAGCACTTCATTCTGCAGTGTAGCCCAGGAAGTCAAACAAGTGTACCTCGATAAAAGTATGTTCAAATTCCTTTTTAGAAAATAAAGTTAAATAAATACATTTTTATATATCTTTTTATGTTTATATTCAAATTATCTAAAATTATTTTAAAAAACATAAGATTGATGTGCTTATAACTATAAGCACGCCTTGAAAAACACTTTCAAGTGTAGTATATAAATGCAATACCGAAACTGTACAAGGAGCAGCCATTAGCAAAAGCAACTTTCATTAAATCTAATATTGTACGATATTTTCCAGGAAATTTCTATAGCTTGATTACAATAGTTTAGCGGTGAATGGAGTTTTAAAAAGGCTTGATTAAATATTTAAATTTGTCTATAGATTAATTGTATTTAATAATTTGGAGACTGGGAAAATCTATCCTTGTCATTAAAAATGTTTTTTTGCATTTTGTTTGATGGATTTAATTATTTATTAATAATTATGAGGCAATATTATGAAACTAGACCGGTGAATATAGGAAGTTGATGTCTGAGGATTTCATTGCTGTCCACATGGCGAGCACAACATTTTAACTCTATGATTGCGATTCATTCATGGCATATTGCCAAAAGAATCTATGAAGGCACCAGCCATCTTCAAGCCTACTTTTACTTGAGACATTGTAGTGAGGTGCAGGTTATCTCTTTGAAGGGCCAGTCCCTTGGCATCTATGCACTTCACATTAGGTAGGTTGATTGCAAGTTGACTACTTCTGACAGTCTCTATGAATTTGCCTTCACCTGATGCAAGAGCTACCTGTAACCAAGAAAGTTTTATGCACAAGGACAAAATGCTTCTAAAATAATCTCAAAGTTTTGTTGAAGAACAGGATTCAGCTTAGAAACTCTGCATTTCGAGCAAGGATTATTGCCTACGACTAGCCTAAGCTGAACCTGTGGATAGTTTTGTAGACGAGTGATGCTACTAGCTAATCTTTGAAATATTATCTTGCAATGAACTTTCCCAATAACATCTATCAGGGATTCAGCATAGAAACTTTGCATTCCGAGCAAGGATTATTGCCTCCAGCTAGCCTAAGCTGAACCTGTAGATAGTTTTGTAGACGAGTGATGCTACTAGCTAATCTTTGAAATACTATCTTGCAATGAACTTTCCCGATAACATCTACCAGGGATCACTACCCTTCTAACAAGGGCCCGATCCCCTAGTGAAGGACGGACATCATTTACAAAACATCTTCGGAGAACAACTTTACTTTTTGTACCTATATGTTTAACGGTTCTATACTTGACGTAGAATCCAAACAAAATGTTCTTGAACTGATCCGTCGTTAACATGTTTCCCTTTTCAAAGTTTGAAACCAGTTGTCTAATCATCAATTTCTCGGGACATCTGCAAGCCAGAAGACATGTATCCTCCAGTTGTCTAATCATTCCAAGAATCTATTCTGTTGACATGCTTGGATCAAAGAAATTCTCATGAACAAGACCCATTGTTAATACTGCAAAACACGATGGTTTTACAATTAATGTTACTGTTCTCATAGGCAATGCAGCCTTTCAGTCGAATTTGGTCTAGGCCAAATATTAATGGTTTCCCCACCAAAGGAATTTAAAATACCTGACAGGCCTGAAACAATCATCCCCACCACCACTGTTTCATCACATTATGTTATGTCAGTAGTATTATTGCCTAGTTATTGTCAAAGCGATAACAAATTAATGGTGTAGAGTACGTACCTTAAATTCTTTAAAGAAATAGAAAAGGCTCGTACCTGGATTACAGGCAGCGATGGCATATTAAGATCAGTACGCAAGCTGGTGATAAGCGTCTCCATATTTCCCTTGTAAGCATCAGCATCTTCTTTTGTCACGGTATCGCTTTCTCCCTGATACCACAAAATCGCTCGAATCGTCCCGCCATCCTTCACTGATGCTCCAGCCCGACTCACCAATTGACTGTACAACCGCGTACCTCGAGCCCACTTACTGATTTTGGTCCCACCAACCGCGCAAGGGACCAGACCCACCACACCAATTCTCGAGCCATTAGCTCTGAGTCCATCAACAAATGGCATGCCTGGGCCAATCCCGCATGTCTTTCCCACATCGATGTCTGCGTGGAGTGGCTCGTGTGCCTCTTCCCATGTGAGTTTAGCACTCAGTCGAAGCGTTGATGGGTTCGGTCTACACTCCGGCGGGACATTCCCGTCCCACTTTCCATGTTCCACACCGCCTCTGCCGGCCATGTTACTTTGGCCAGCAAGAATAAAGATGTCCCGGGAAAAGTTAGCTGCTAAACTGGAATGGAACATTAGCAACAACACAAGTAGCTTGAACATGGCTTCTATAATTTATTAAGCCTCCTACGAGAAGAGAGCCTCTTGCTTGCCCCTGGCGTAGCTGTTTATATAGGTTTATTTTACGTACTGAGATGACAATGTTATATAGCCTAGACGGCGCTAGCGAGTTGATTTGTTAGTTATTATTAACAAGGATGCCATGAATCTCGAAGATATTGGTCAATTATTTGGTTAGAGGTAAGTAATTTGAAACATGTAAGTTACTATCACTAATACTAGCATGTGAGTGTTTGGTAATGTGTTAAATGATGGCTTTTTAATTTTTTTTAATATAAATACAATAAAATTATAAAAAACACTTAAAATCATTAATTTAATATTTGTTATGACAAACTTTTTTTTTTTGAAAAGCTAAAAATAAAAGCGTAGAATTTTAAAATATAAAAGTTTTATATGGCTAATTGGATGTAACGCAATTAATATTAATATCTTCCTAAATTTTAAGAGGTTTTTAATTTGAATCTCTCGGTTTGTAGATAATAATAATAATATTTTTATAGTAATTATAAAAGTATAAACAAGATCTATCAATTTTAAAACAAATCTAATTAAAAGTTATTTAAACTTAAAATATTTTCCATACATGGTCTGGATCTTGTCATTAAACAATTTTTTACATTAGTTTTACTTCAAATTTAGAAAATAATATTAATTAAGGATTTTAATCCATTTTTAAGGTCTAATTAAAAAACAAAAATAATTTAAGAACAAAATTATACTATCGTAATAATTTTGAGATGCAATTCATTTTTATGTTTAAAAGAATTTCCCCAATTGCAATTTAAGGTGTGATATTATTTCCGAATGTAGGAGTTGCGAGGGAAAAAAAAGAGAGGAAAAGGAACCGTCAGTCAATTTGTAAGGATTGGAAATTTTGATTGGTAGGCTGTCCCATTTCTGCGCCGTGAGTGACGCGATTTTAGATTTGTACGAATTGGATTTTGGGCCTTACTCCCAACTAATTATCGGTAATTCGGTATGGTACCGGTAATGGATAGTTTCTGTTTTTATTTATTTATTTTTAATAGTTTTAACTTGTTGATATAATAGATAGATAAAATCATTTTCAAGTGAATTGTCTTTTTAAAAAATCACTTTATATCATAATATTAAACATATCCATGAAATTCAACAATTAACACATTTCTCAAATTCCTCATGTTTAGGGCAATTACAGGAAATAAAGAAAATATGATTTGGTTAAAACATTCTCCAATTAAAAAAATGGGTTGTTGAATGGTAAAATAATAAAGAAATAAAAAATAAAAAATATTATTATAATAAAAAATATTTTATGAGTGTGGTTTTAATGATTTAGTCATCTAGGTATTTTATTATAAAATAATTTATCATGAATTGATTAAAAAAAAGTTGTTAAATGATAAAATAAAAAAATAAAAAAACTTTTACAGTGAATTAGATTCTTCTAGTGTCGTGTTCTGTTAATTAATTAATATTAATGGCAAAGAGAGACCCAGGAGATTCGAAGTAGTTGCCATTAGGTCACTCGTTTAGTGCCCCAAGGCGTTGGCACCATAACACAACCACAGGAGCAACGTTGTTCAGATTATTTTTTATTCATCATTTTTAGGATGATTAATGAAAAAAATAATATTATTTTAATATATTTTTAAATAAAAAATATTTTTTAAAAAAACGTTACTATATTCCCAACATCCCCTTAACACCAGTCAATAAAATAATTTGAGACTTCACTACGTCTGTGTTTAAAAACTTAAGATTGGAGATGATTCAATTAAATTGGAGTAATCTGACATGCCCGGGGCTGGATGAATATCTAGTTTGCATTAAAAAAAATTAAAAAAATATTATTATTATTATTTTTCAATAATATTATTATTTTAATCCATGAAGTTCACGAGTCGGTTCCATTTAAATAACTTTTGTTCAATAGACTTGCCCTTGGGCTTTGCTGCAACTTCTAGCGGTTTTACAAGTCACTGTAGCTGCAATTTGTATTTAAGAGGAAAAAAATCTACGTAAAAGCTCAATATTGGACCGATAAGAAAGTGAAACATGAGATTTGAAAATCTCCTACAAGAATTACTGGCAATGTCAATTGGGCTAGGCACAGATTGAAGAAATGCATAGGTCAAAGTCTGACCGAGTTGAACCTGAGCCGGCGTGGTAAGGTGCACCCTGTCTGGTTCTAGTGGAAGTCCCTTGGCGTCCACACACTGCACGTTAGGAAGGTTAATTCCCAGTTGAGCGTTTCTCACAATCTCCACATACGGCCCCTCCCCGGATGCCAGAGCCACCTAGCAATTTAAACAATTAACGTTATAAGCTTTTCGATCAACGGTTGTTGCTTCAGAACTGGTGAGCTGGTTATCCACACTCACATTTTAATTTTATTCTTTGTTTTTGTTGTCTGAGCATGCTGTCTTGTTTCATCAAACTTTCTTTATATTTTTTTGTTCAAGCATCTAGTCAAGAAGGCCAGGATTCCTGGGACTTGATTGCAATTGTAGATTTATTTTTCATGTTTTAAAATGTTGCATGATGTTTAGAAGCAATTCAGACATATGTAAAAGAATAGCTCATAATTACCTGCATTATTGGTAGCGTTGGAAACCCTAGATCTGCGCGGAGATCTATGAAAAATCTGTCCAACCTTCCTTTATACGCATCAGCATCTTCTCTGATTTGGGTATCACTTTCTCCTTGATACCATAACATGGCTCTAATGACTCCCCCCCTCTGCAAGGCAAACTGAGTCCTCCTCACCAACTGGTCATAGAGGAAACCTCCCTTTGCCCATTCACGTATAGGAGTCCCTCCCATGGCGCACGGTACTAAACCAATGGAACCGAAGTTAGGCACTTTAGTCAAGATTGCGTTGGCAAACGACATCCCTGGCCCAACCCCATTGGTCTTGTTACAATCAATGTCGGCGTGTAGAGGTTCATGGGCTTGGACCCATGCGAGGCTGGCACTTAGCCGGAGAATCGATGGGTTTGGTTGGCATTGAACAGGGACACTGCCGTCCCAAGAGGGGATGCCGTTCTTGGTGTTGTTGACTACGCCTCCACGACCGGCCATGTTGCTCTGTCCGGCTAAGATAAATATGTTTTGAGGCAGTTGCTCAGACATGGATAGATTGCCTTGAGTTAGAAGAATCAAGAACAACAAGGAAAGCATCGTTCAGGTTCTCTCTCACTTTGCGTTGAGATGTCGCAAACGAGACAGCCCTCTTTCTTGTTTTCTCAGTCTCGCCTCCCACCCCATTTTGAAAGCAAAGTGGAAGCCTTTTTTATAGTCTGGTGATTAATTAAGGGAAGACTGATTATCGCTTCGGTACATTTTTTAAGAAACAACGCATGTGCCCAGATAATGGGGGAAAACGATTTTTTTTTTATTACAGGAAAAATAGAAAGAAAGAAAGGGCAGGAGGAAAATTGAATTTGAACATGAAATGTAAGAAAAATATCAAATCTCTATAAATTAATATTCTTGGGGCAGAGAATACTTATTAATTAATTAAAATGTTATTTAATCGAAATATTATTTAAACTTTCAAATTTAAATCGAGACCCAAAAAAATATTATGTAAATTAATACTCGGTAATTACCGAGTCGAGTATTAATTTACCAAGATTATTTATGCTATATAGATAGAGTTGTGTATATTGATCAAATACCATTCTGCTACTTTTTTGAAGCCAGAGAACAAAGCCTCTTAGGTAACAAAAATAATTTAATCAATGAATAAAGTTTTTTTTATTCTATTTATTTCTGATGATACCAAACATTCACATGGAATGAAAATAAGGTAATCAACATGTATTTTAATCAATAAAAAATAATGATGGAGAGTAAATAAATGAGAAAAAACTCATAAAACCAATATTGCTCGAAGGAGTAAAATAAAACTAAGCCCACGTATTTCTTTTCAATAATTTGAAGCGATACTGAATTTTCCAAGGGTAGATGTTTATCCAAGTCAAGCCCAACACCGCATGAAATGGGACCAGAAGAGTGCTGGCCGTTCGGAGCACTGACGCCTCCATTAGTATGAGGAAAAAAAAAAAACAATCAATTAATCGGGGCTTGTACAGGGATGGCAATAGGTATTCGTTAGTCATATTTTTTTAATATTTATATTTTATTTATTATTAAAAATTTATAAACCATTTATTGAATTTTGAGTATCTATATTGTTATTCATTATTTATTATAATTAATCATTCAATAAAAATATGTGTGTGTTTGGGTGTTTTATATAGATATGTATATATCATAATATATTAAAAAAATAATATAAATGATCTACAAATACATATATATATATATATGTATATGATATAAATATTTATTTTAAATTAAGTTTGGGCTAACTTCAAGTTGAATTTAATAATCTTCATACTTACTGATTATACAAAATAATTATTTAAAAAATACTTATTTATTAAATTCAAGTTGAAGCACTATCATTCAAGTTCAAATTAAATTGGCATGCCTAAGTTTAAAACCAAGAAATTGTCCAATTGTAAATGAAACCACGGAATAATTTATCCCTGTACATTCGTCACATCCATTGATTTTTCTTTTCCTAAATGATCATTTCGAGTAAATTTTAACATCATACAGAATCAATAGTAATTATTCGGAACTTTAAAACTAAAAACATAATAATGTTTAATTATAAGTAAAACTATACAATAATCTATCCTATAAATCTTTGATTTGCTTCTTGATTATTTAACAAACAAGAGGGAAGCGTGACTCTGATGAACATGCTAGACTTAAAAAAAATTTACTTGACAGTCAATCAACTTCAAGAAAATTTTATGTTTTGAAGAAAGAAATTGAAAGACTAATCGCTAAGGGCTACTTTTACTAGTTTCCAAAAAAAGATTTTCATCCCGAGTAGAATAAAAAAGATCGTGCTCAATACACTACAGCTTTACTTGAAATCAATATAATCTTAAGGAGTAACCTCGTTAAAGGGACTCTAACAATAAAAAAATGAAAGTATGGAAGGCAAGTGCTCATTATTGCTAGATTGTTAGTTTAATGGAACGAGTCTATAGTCTTTACTCCTAAAAATAGAAAAGGAGTGACTTTTCCAGATGAGGATGCTCTTATCCTTTTCATAATTATCTTTAATCGAAGAGTACATCGAATACGGGTAGATGATAATGGTGTAGTTAACATCCTCTCTATAAAAGTTATGGTCCAGGTGGGAATCCTTTTTTCAAAACTAATATTGATAAAAAATTCTCTTTATTAGTATTGAGGATTGGGGCGTGCCAGCAAAGGATGCCTTAGAGTTACGTGCTATATATAATAAGCACCCCTCTAAATATGTTTCACTCTAGTAAAGCTTTATGATGATTGATATGACATTGACTTATAATGTCGTTCTCATAAAACCCCTTCTATATTAAATCAACATTATCATCAGTACCAGTGCTTGAATTTAAAGTTCCCACCTGAGAAAGAAGTAGCCATAGCGTGGGGAGATTAGACAACTTCAAGAAAATATGTTGCTACTTGTTTGAAAGGCAGGAAAGTAATGATATTAGATCAAAATGAGTTTTTTAAAAACAGAATAAAAATTAAAATTAACATTCCTGAGAAATTAAAGAATGTTTATTTAGTGGGATCCACCTCAATACCAACACAATAACAATCATTGACAAAGCTCCTATAAACCTAAAAGTTAAATTTCACAATAGATGCATCAAAGATGTCAAACATTAATCCAAAAATAGCTACCCACTAGTTGAAGGCAAATCTAATTGCACATCCAATCCAACAAAAAAAAAATAATTTTAGGGGAGAAAGACATATCACTATAACTCAAAAAGTAGATAAACTTTTGATCGCTAGCTTTATTATGGAGATTTTACACTTGATCTCGTTAACAAATGTTGTTATGGTCAAGAAAAGTAATTACAAGTGGTGGATGTGTGTGAACTTTACTGATTTAAACAAAGCCTAGCCAAAAGATAGTTATCTACTCTCAGGAATTGATTGTCTAGTAGACGCTACGATGAGTTTTACATTCTTAACCTCTGTGGATTCCAACTCAGGATACCATCAAATTCTTATATATCATCAAGATGAAGTAAAATAGCTTTTATAATTGAATTTGGTACTTATTGCATTTAACATCGCGGGGGCCTTAAAACAATTTATAGAAAAGAATATGTTTATGGCATCTTGATTTTGGAGTTGAAAAGGTCTTATTTAAAGAGTCACTACCTAGAATTATGATCACTAAAAATCTTAACTAGTTAATAGAGATTTTATAATATGAGATTGGTTACGTAAAAGAAAAAAATATTATTACTCCTTAATCGTCTTCTGTAAGGCATGCTACATGATTAGTTTTATCTTAAATTGCTAAGAGTTTGTTGTTTTATATTAAGATGATCTACTTATATTATAATGAATACTTAACCATGGATACTTCCAACTTTAACATTGATAAATGTTACGTAGTAAAAGAAATGTATGGTATTTTAACTCCAGTATCATGAATAAAACAATAAAATAAATTTAAATCAATGTCAAAATTATTTTTATTTTTATTTTTTTTTGGGTTAGGTCTAGCCCAGCCCATATAAGCTGGGCTAGGCTTTGCTGACCTAGTTTGATTGTTTGCCCAAACTAGTGACTCGGCTAAGTAGCAGGCACGTATGGATTAACTCATGGGTGGACACATAGTCACCAGTGACTTATAATTATTAAAATAGTAAGAGTGAATTAAAATTGTATATGAACACTACTTGTATAATCATAATTAAAAAGGAAAGGGAAATGAAGAACTTACCTAGTCTAGATGACGACGACGATAAAAGTATGACGGTTGGCAAAAAATTCCTCTCTGTTTCTATTTTTTGTTGGTTTATTTCTAGTTGTTATTCTTTAATTTTCTCCATATGTTTGTCTGGTTATCACATTCTTTGCTTTGCTTTTTAGCTTTTTTTTTGTTTTCTGTTCCTTCTCTATCTTTTATCTCTAATGCTGGAGATGGCAACGACAATGGTTGTTTTTTCCTTTTCTTCCTATTTTCTCTATTTTTCATATTTTCCTTTGTGTTTGGCCTTGTCCCCTAGTACCCCTTGTCCTTGTTTTATTTGTCCAAAGCACCCCTCTGTTTGCATCTTCTTTAAGGTCTGCCACTATTTCCTCTACTCTTATATTTTTTCTTCCTCCATCCCCTCTTCTTGTAATGTGCTCCTTCATTTTTATAAAGCTAGAGAGGCTTTCTTTATTAGTGTATGTGCCTCTTGATCATAACGCATGAACGTCCCTATTTTGTTTTTTGGAAGAAACAAGGGAATAACAATCCGATTATTGCAGGATTGTTCAACATAGCCTTGGAATATAATGGGAAATAGAGGAGACATTAGAGACGCAGTTCAAAATAGTTTTGGTTTCCTGTTGAATTGGTCCTTGATGAAAGTGATAAACAATAGAAACAATGATGTTTTATTATTGAAATGACTATCTTCAATTTGCCCCCTAAAGTTCTGATATTTATCAATTTGGTCCCTAATCAATGAAAATCAATTTTGAATTTTTCCCTTGGATCAATTGCAATTAGACCCTGATTTACAACATCATTTCCTAAATAGTCCTCGATTTTTGGACTCTTTAATTTGATTTTTATTTGACTCTTTAACTTTTAATTCTTTTTAAATTACCTTTAGAAACATCAATTAAACTCCGTAAAGTAACCCTGTCGCATATATTGATAAACTAACCATTGAGGCAGATTATTCACAAACCATTATTGTCTAGGCACCAAGTTAAATAGGTGTAGAGCTATGAGAATTTGGAATTCAATACAAATCTCATCCATCAATAAAGGGATAAGCTTATCATATTTCATTGTTGAATATTGTTTTATAAAACACATGAATGCCTTTGATCATCCATCTTTAGTAATAAAATTTTCATCTAAATCAAAAATATTAATGAGATTATATGTGTTATTTTTCTCTTAGAAATTGTATATAAATGGTGCTTCTAGTATAAATGGAAGTAGAGCTGGGATAATACTTATTAGTCCTGAGGAACAAATATTAGAATATAGTGATCGTTTTAAGTTTATTGCTACCAATAATGTAGCAAAATATGAAGCTTTTCTTACTAGACTACCTTTTATAGAGGCTCATAGTGATTCTTAGTTAATTATTAGTCAATTCCAAAGATTAAGTGAATAAAAAGAACTTACCGTGTAGTTGTATCTTTAAAAAGACACACCTTATCTCAACTTTAAGCCCAAAAACATTTCAATCACTCATGTTTCTGGATAAAACAATCAATAAGCGAATCTCTTGTCTAAATTAGCAAGTTCTCATTTTATAGAATTTTCAATTAATGTTTGGGTAAAGGACAATTAACCTAATATTGATTAAAAAAAAATAATCAGGTAGCTGTTGCCATTAATATAACAAATAATTAGAGGATCCTTATTGTCGTAAGTCACCAGCGCGGCGTCATGGTGACCCTCGATTAATTTCAGGTTTTTTATTGTTTTATGAATAAAGGAGACACCACCTAATATTTTGATCACTAGAAAACCTAACTGGTTTTTTAGAGATTCTAAGGTAAAAGATTAGTTGTGCAAAGAAAAGATATTAGCACCCCTAGTATATCTTACCTAAAGTAAGTTGCTTGGTGTTTTATAATCCCATTAGTTTTTCTAAGTTTGATTGAAACTAAATTTATTAAGATAGAAATCTAAGAAAATTGCATGTGCTTTAAAAGTTCATTTTTTCCTTAGTATTTTAAAAGTTTACAACCCGTAAATCTTAAGGAGGAGGGATAAAAATCTAGAAATTTATGGAGCTTTAAGAGCCTATTTTTGCTTTAGAGTTTTACAATTCATAAACCATGGAGTAAAAAAATTAAAATATCCTCGATTATAACCAATGCTTCATTCAAGGATGTATGATAACTTATTATCCCTAGAAAATTATTTTGGTTATTTGCCACTTGGAGTTTCTTTATCAAAATATTCACAGTAAATAATAACAATTATTCCTATTAATATTTTGAATATTCATCATTTTAGGATTTTTTTATCCAAATATTAACGGTGAATAATAGATGAATTACCATAAAAATAAGATTTTTTATATTTTAGAATATTTGTCAATATCCTTTTGAGTTTTACAAACATGTTGTAATATCTAAAAATACAAGAAAATAACTTTTATTGTGTTTAATAAATCCATATGAAAATATATTTTTGAAACTTCCAATATTTTCGTATAAAAAAAAGCACTCAAAACATGTTAGGGTATTGGCCGTATGCAACATACAAAAAAAATTTAAGTTTTTTTATCGAAACATAAGCATTACAATTAAATACAAAAATCACAATAAAAGTTAATCAATTGATCACATATATTCTAAAATTTGTAAGAAGCTTAAAGAAAAAAAAAACTAGAGAGAAATAAAATATCTGTACAAGGAAGTTAAGATTATGAAACTAGAATTTAGTGACAGTGTTCGTACCCTATCAACCCATTGTAGTGACAATATTCATTTTCACAATCCTATTTTTTGATAAAACTAAATCCTGCTTTACTCATCACATGCAGATAATAAGAAAAAACAAAACTAGAAGCATGTTCTATTCATGTATAAATAAGAAACATGAGAGAAGTAAAACATATGCACGAGGAAGCCAAAATTATGAAACTAGAATTTAAAAATCAAACCCTCGTGTCCGTGCCTCACAAAACCCATTATTTCCTCACCTTAAAAAGACAAACATCCTTATTTATTTTTACAACGCCAACAGAGATAAACAAAATAGAAATTGGGAAAGCATACTAAAATTCAAAAGTGTTAGGTCTATCTATAAAATGAGATCTAAGAGTCTTGAGTTTGGCTGTAATTTCTAACTTAAAAGTAATATTTATAAAATTAATTATAATATAAATAATAATATTTATAATAAAAAAATAATATTTTTAATATTAATAATAATATTAAACTTGTATGACCTAAATTTAAGTAGATCTATCTACAACACTAAGTCCAAGAGTTTTGAATAAGAGTTGGGTTGCAAAGTCTTGTCATGCATGTATGACAACTAAATTAAAAAAAAATAGTATATAATAAAATTAAACAAAAAAATAGATTAATTAAAGAGAAAAAAATAATAAATCAAAGCATTATTTCAATAACTTGTGCTTTATGAGGATGCGTACTGTAAAATCCCCTAATAAGATCACGATAATCTAATGAATGGAAACAAAACAAATCATGAAGTTTAATTTTCAATCAAATCAATATTCAAAGATAAAATTGAAAGAAAAAAATAATTTTAAATAAAAATGTGAATCAAGTGGGTTGACTAGTCAAACCTGAAATTTGTGTTATAAAAGTGTAATAACTAAATAGAAAAAATAAATTAATGAACTAAATTAAACAAAAAAAATATTGATAAGAAAAAAGCAATAAATGCTATAATAATATTTTTTTCAAATTTATTAATTATTATACTAGCATTATTCATTATAATAAAAGTAATAATATTATAATACAAACAATTATTTTTAATATTAATAATAATATTAAACTTGCATGACCTAAATTTAAGTGGATCTGCTTACAACGTCTAAACTTAGAGCCTTGAATGTGAGTCTAACTATAAGGTCATGTCATAAAAATGTGATTAATTAATTAATTAATTAATATTAAAAAATAAAATTAAAAAAAAAATTAATTAAAAAAAAATAGAACACTACTATAATGAATAATGTTTCATGAAGAAAGGTATAGATTGTACAGTACAATTCCTTCATAAAATCATTATAATCTAATGAAAAATAAACAAAACAAATTATTATAATATTATTAATATTGTAATTCAAAAATTTTAAAAATATATCATTAAATTTAAAACAAAACCATATATTTTATTTTAATGGTAAAATTATTATTATTATTATTATTATTATTATTATTACTACTACTACTATCGTTAATAAATTTGATGAAAAATATTATTATTATAAAAAATAAGTAGTTTTAGTTGAAGGGATTAAAAACTATAAAAACTCAAGCCTCAGGAGTTTCATATTATTAATATTATTCATTAAATCATATTTTTGTTATAATTAATGTTATTTATATTTAAAATATTATTATTTGTAGTGTAAAAAATATTATTTTTATAATAATTAATAAATTCACGAAAAATATCACTTATATTGAAAAATAACAATAGATAATAAATTCTCCATCAAATTGATATTAAAATATAAAATTAAAAGAAAAATGAATGAAGAGAAAAATCTAAATTAATTAGGTTAACCGATTAAATCAAGTTAGCTCGTCAAACTTGAGATTTTGTAATACAAGAATTTGACAACTAAGTAGAAAAAAATTTAATATTAATAAATTAAATTAAATAGAAAATCAATAATTAAAAAGAAAAAGAAAACACAGCAGAGAGTTAATAAGCAATTTGTACGTTAACCCAGCAAATAACTAAACACGTTTAGTCTCTGTTTTTTTTAATTTTTGCCGAGGCTGGTTTTTTCTCCAGTGAGTCCACCTATCAAATAATTGGCCAACCTTTGACCCTAATGTCGTAGCCATCAAGGGAGCTAGTGGCTCCGGTCCAGCCCTTTTGACGTGATCCAAAATTGTTTGGTTTCCCATGCCAAGACGCAACAAATCCGAGAAGATGTGGGGTCACAGGATTGCATAATTGATAGGTAACCACAAGACTTGTTGATTTCAGCAAATCGTTTGTTTAATTAACCTATTAAAATATTACAAACTATATTGTTAATAAAATCTAGGATGAACACGATGTTAGTTGTAATCCACCTGGTTGATTAATACATTGACTACATGGATAATGATGTTCTCTCGACAAGTCACAACGTCTAGCGAACACTGATAACAACGATTATAAATGGAGACAGATGACGTGTTTATCAACAAGTTGGATTACTTAAGAGGGGAAAGCCAAAATGGATTCCTCAAACTATTATTTTCATCCTGATTTCAAGATGTTTCTCATTTATTTTTAGTAATTTCCTAAATTATTTGTCCTAATCTCTTTTCATTTAATTAAACTTGATATAATGGGTTGATATAGTGACTTGATAATTTAGAATTTATCTCTAATTAGATTTTGTTTTTTGAATTGTTTAAAAAGTTGATTTCATTTTTTTTTGATGACCTGATTTGTCATCCCATGATTGGTGAAGGAATTTTAAAAAGTTTTTTAATACGAAATCAAAGTGAAGTAGTTCAAAGTAATGTTATTTGTTAAATTTATAAGAGGTTTAAAGAGAAAAATCAACATTCCATGGCAACGAATGTTTGAATATCTTACATTTGGTTCGGGCTGACAATTGAAAGTGATAAGATAGGATGTGGAAAATTGGACCATCTGCCTTGCATTGAAATATATTCCTTTGCGTCGGCGGGCAGGCGAGGATGATGGCTCATGATCACACCGGGTCAAATTACGTGACAGCCATCCTGGGAGTCAATTTCCAACAAGTAGTTGAGGTACCCAATCTCATGTTTTCAAGGATTTCATTGCTGTCAGGTTAGGTATATTGTTGCTTTTAAAACCGTCTAAGAAATGATAAAGAACCATTGAGCAAATAAAAAACATCAAAGAATTTGCTTAGTTTGGAAATCTTTCTGATACTTAAACCGAGTTTTGATGTTAGTCCACAATTATTTTATTATAGATGCTCCGAACCATAAGTGGATGCTGTCTCTGTTTTGTCTTCACAGTTTATGTTCCATTTTGAGGAGATGGTGAAAATTATTCGATCAAACTATCTGATCCTAATTTTTGCTTTGGAAACATTTGGTCGGAACCAAACCAAATGGAGATTTTCGACACCCACACCGAGAATTTGAACTGAATGCTCATAATGAAAGCTGTTAAGACGATATTATGCAGACATCGACAGACTAATTGGGTATTTGGGAATATGATGAATTATATATTATTGAGTGTAGTTTAAAAATATATTTTACTTGAAAAAACATTAAATTTATATTTTTTTCATTTTTTATGATTTTAATTTATTAATATTAAAAAATTTAAAAATATATATTAAAACCGGCACTCTGGCCTTGTCCATTTTGACTACCACTACACGTAAACTAACTCAATGTTTTTCTCTGTGTACGCATTGATAACTTTTGGGTAGAGAGGGAATAATAAAAAAAAATATGAATGGATTATCTCTCATTTTCCAAGTGAAAAATAAAAATTTGCTATCTATGACTGCAATTAAAATATTATTTGCTAAAAAATTAAAATTAAATTTTTAATATTTTTTAATATATTAATGTTAAAAATAAATTTAATGTATTTTTAAATAAAAATATCTTGAATATTATAAAATCAAAGATATTTTTAATTATGATCAAAGGTTTGAGCAAATATAGAGTATGAATTATCGAGTTACATTGTCAGCGTATGAATTAATGGAACAATTTTTTTACAAATAATAATATATTTATTTATTTTTAAATTCTATTATTAAATTTGACTAAATCAATCTAACCAAAATTAATAAAATCAATGTTTTTTAATTCAATTAAAACCTAAAGCAACCAATGGGGCGCACGAGTTTAATAAATAAAGGACATGAAAATTAATAGATACGAGTTAGATGTGAAAGCAGTAAAACAATCGAAAGTTGGTGTAAACAATCCGTACGAGTAAAATATCCTCCCACACGCTCTCATTAGCAGACGTCAGGTGCTCTTCATTCGAGTCGTACGATGGATGCATGAATCCGAAAATCATGTTGGTGGTCCCCACTTAACGTCTCTTTGCGAATCCCTAGACCATGATTCTCTTGGAACTCGGGCTAAATTAAGTGGGTTCTGGCTGGCATTCTATTGACGTGGCCAAAGATTTTTATATGCTCTCAGTTAGGTCCGTTAAAGTTCCTGGTCCCACGTTGCCACGTCAACTGAAACAGACAAAACTATCCCATGCCCTGCTTTGGTTTTTTTTTTTTTTACTAGCACAGGAAACAAATTATTAAAATCATACCATTTTTAAATTTTTTTTATCAAACTTAAAAAAATAATTTTTAATAAATATTTCATTTCTGAAATATAATATATCTAATTTAAAATTATATTTATATTTATTTATTTGCATAAATAAAATGGATGCAAGACTCGGTTTTTATATTTTTAACTTTGTGTATTAATCAAAATATAAGAGCATGCATGTCTCTTCTAATTAAAAAAAGAAAAAAAAAAGGAAATGAAGATGCATGAAGACGACTAACTTAGCTTTGTGTTCATCCTTGATGTCACGACTTAGAACTATATCTTTTATAAATTTATTATTTCAGCAAATCTTTCTACCCTCTTATTTTGCCTATTTATAAATGCCCAATTACCCTCTACTTCTCACAGAGCATCCGTGGCACTGTCAGGTATACAGTTAGGGCATCGGCTGTTCAGACATCATCTGTGTTCCCACGTGTTGTTTCTGGGTTCGGCATGATTTAACTGCCTGGCTGGGACGAAGAAATTTAGGACTCTCACAAGTCTCTATGTTCCTGGGTGGGACCGTTAACAATTCACGAGAGAGACAGGCTATGTTATGTCATGTGTTCCTATAAAAAACAAAATAAAAGGAAAAGTAAAGAACATTATTAAAGTTTCTAGAAGAGATAAAAAACCTAACCAAAAACTTTAGATTTATAAGGTTTCTTACAATTCGTTTGATTTTTATTAATTTTTTTTCAATTTATTAAAAATTCATATTGTATACCTTAATTTGAGAGAGGTATGTTGAATAACTTTTTTTTAGAAGTAAACTAGAAAAAAAAACAAAGAAATTGTACCCAAGATAAATATTACATGAAAATAGTCTTATTATTTTTATGAGTTGTGTGTTTTATTTTTTTCTTTATATTTATTTATTTATTAAAGATAAGTTCATGAAATAACTATTAAGATATCACTAGTTATTTTATAAACACTGTAAATTTTTCATTAACTGAATCAATTTTTTATTAAAACCTCTTAAATTATTTAAAAAGTTTGATGATACAAAAATTGAAACATGTATTATTTATATGCTTATTATTTTTCAATTAAAGACTTCACTAGCAAAATGATAAAATCATCCAATATTAATGGAGAATGTAGAATATATTATATACGTTAATGAGTTCTAAAAATCAAGATGCTAAAAAATAAGATTGATATGTTAGATGATCAATTATTCTCTTAGTTTAAGTAATTTGATCTATTTTTTCTAGTTAAGGTATCTAATAGCTTAATATACGAAGTCTAAATAATTGATAATTGGTAGTTAATGATTGATAATTAATAGTGATGTCTGATAAGTTAAGGTGTTATAAAAAAAATTATTTTAATTGATATAATAACTCTTATATGCTAAAATCAGTGACTTTTAGAAAAAGAAAGTACAATACATCTTATAGTGATAAGCATTGAAAATATATACCCTAAAAGTGTTAAGAATGAAGATATTGTAAATTTTATATTTGAAAGATTCATAATATATTTATACTTTTATGGAGAAAAAAGCTAAATCATATTTTTATAATTGTGATTTTTTAAATTATGCTCTGCTTAAAACAATATATAAGAGGCTTGAACAAATTGTTTAAGTTCATTAGAGATGAAAAATATATTTATACGCACTGCCTAAAACAAGTTGATGGAATTGTTGTGTCCAAGCACATTGAATGGAGCCTTCTGAGGATTTTTTATTTATTAAATTTGGGTTTATTGTTTTTGTATCTACAATTTATTTTTTTATTCTTTTCATATCACAATACTTTTTTCTTAATTCATTTCAATCAATATTATTGATAAATAAATATGTTTTAACTGAATAGGAGTAATTTAAAAATGCGTCTCCAACTAATAAAAAAACAATTTTGATTATTAATCTTTCAATTTTATTATACAATCTTAAAAATTTGAAGCCATGGCATCATTCATAAATATCTAATTTGCTATTGTTCCTGTTTAAATACAAAAAAGAAAAAAGAAAAAGAAATAATTGTATCAATTTAGATAGTGTTTCCATAAAATTCTCATATAAAATTTTAATATTATCCATGTATATTAACAGGACTATCCAACATTGTTTAATTATGATTTAAAAAAAGAAATAAAGAAGAGTTGCTACCAAATTATTTATTTGAAAAGTGCATTTAGTGCCCTTTAAATATGCTTGAATATTTAATTTTAACTCAATGCTCCTATGAAAATTATAGAAAGATGATTATCTTCTAATTGGTTCCAGGGAATCCAAGCAGCATAGTGGATCATGAGGGCTAAATCCTGGGTTATTATTCTTCTCCCACATGCGTACTATCTTCCGAGACCTTTTTCTTCTCAACTTCTTATTATTTTATGTGATGTTCTTGTGGATTCAAACAAGGCACGATGCCACTTGCTTTAAATTATGGAAGCAAATACTTTCTCCTGTCCGTTCGGATTCGAAGGTTAGCCTTTCCGAGACCACAAATGGGAGCTTTACTTCCTCGCGGTCTTCATGATCTTATTATATCAAGCCAGCGAGTATTTCTTAAATCACGAGCTCGAGCGAGAGAGGAAACATCCTTCCTGTTTCCAGACCATGTGACTCGCCCAGATCCCTTGATCATTCTTTAATTCTCAGAGTAATCTGTAATTATCTATAATTCTGCAGAAAGCATGCACTTCCGAATGGACTGACACAATGTTTCGCAAAAAATCCGTCGCATATGGTACAATTGCAGGAATCCAAAGCATTATAATTGCTGCTAAAAGGCAAACCTTAAGCATGCCCACCACTACTGGGACCATATTGTGCTCAATGATTTCTCTCATACTGACCAGAAACAACGCTGCAGTACAACATGTTGACCCTTAACACCATTGTAAGCATGTTGATTTAGGGTAATTCTTGGATTGATCCAAAACCTAATTTATCTAGAACTTAAACCGGACCATATATATGTAGCCTTGGTTTTTTAAAAAATCGCACTCAAAAGACGGAAGAGGGAGGGGATATCTTCCAGTTCATGGTGTTTATCTAAAGGCTCAATCTATATCAAGATCTAAATCCCAAGATCGTAAATCGTAAATGTAAACATGAAAAAATAATTTCTTATTTTTTCAGAATAAATAATAAACGTACATGTTATCAAAATGTAAAACCGGTTCTAGACATTCCCAGATTCCATAAGCGGGAAATGAAGAGTAATCTCTACTTAACATGCCTTTGATTCTCGCGAGAGATGAACCAAGTCACCCCTAATACAAAAGGTCCATCAAAACTGTGCGTTTCAGTTGCCACGTGAGTTGCACTCGTGCGGAGGAGGAGGTCACATGGAAGTACGGGTAAAGGACACGCTTACGTAAGAGTGGGGCGCGTGCGGGCAATGAGAGTGGTTATGCATGTATGGCGGGGCGTCAGGAAAGGGGTGCGGGTTTAAAAAGCAATCTCCCGCAAAACGACTGCATTTTGAAGATAAGAACACCCATTCTTTTTCCTCTCTTTAGGCTTTCGGTCTTTGTTGCTTCTCTTCGGATTATCTTTCTCTCTCTCTTTTTTTATACATACGTGATCTCAGGCATGGGTGTGAGAATCATACTTACAAAATTTAAATAAATTTAATAAATTAACCGGAACTCGAGAACTTGACTGATCTGTAATGAAATTAAAAAAACTTGACTAAATCAGCAAAAAATACAATATTAATTGCATACTTGTCCCAATTTTGACTCTTGTAATGAAAATCACGATCTAGTTGACGATTATCTAGTTGATTCAGGCTGATTCTCAATTCATTAACTTTTTTTTCTATTTTTTTATTGTCAAAACAGTATAATTTTATATTTTTTTAAAAGTAACTTGGGGTTGATTCTGCAACCGGCCTTATAAAGGGTCAAGATTTAATTATAACGTGGTAGGTGGGAAGGTGAACATGTACGTCAATCGTATGTTGCACCTAATAATTGCTGTGAGGAGGGACCCTGGTATTGTACTGTATTGTCATATAAAGGTAGACAGTGTCGTTATCATTTCTGAATGGTTACTGCTCCTCCTCTGCTTCGTTATTTTTACATCTCGTTTTCTTCTTCTGTTTTTTTTTTTTTTTTTTTTTTTTGGTTTTTTTTTTTTTTTTTTTTTTTTTTTNGGGGGGTGACGGATAAAGGATTTATAATCAAGCAATTTCAGTGATGCACGTCTCTATTGTTTTTTTAAACATGGGTGGTTTAAAAAAAAAATGAAAAGAAAGAAAGATGGTGTGATATCCAAAATTTGTTGATGGATTATGAGGAATTTGAATAGGATAAAAGTAATGGTTGGTATTTGTTTGGTATTTTAGTGTATATAATTTTTTAAAAATATTTTTTATTTAAAAATATTTTTAAAGTTTTTTTCATTACCATGTTAAAACCATTAAAAAAACTTAAAAGACATGAAGTTAATAATTTTTTCAAATAACAGAAGCTATTATGTTCTCGAACACTAATTAACTAAGTGGGTTCATAACACTATTTGTCCTTGAATTTGCTCATATTATGTAGTTCGGTCCCTTGGTTAATTGATCCGCCTATTTTATACTCTTTCATTAATACATAGCCTTTCTTTCTTGTCCCTCTAAGAATGAATTTTGAGAAGAAAATATTTTTTTTTTTAAAAAAAAAGAAAGATAATTGTATTGAAACCTAATACAACGATAAAGGAGAGGGAAAAAAAATATATATTCAAGTATAAAATTGGATCTTGCATATCATTTTTTTCCCTGAAAAAAGCACAAATTAAGACATCGTTTATTTACTAAAAAGTAGTTTTTTTGAAAAATAGATTTAAAAAAAATAAATTCTAAGAAAGAAAATTATTTTTTGATATTTGATAGTGTAATAAAAAAATAAGTTAGAAGATACTTTTCAATATTTGGTTATGTAATGAAAAATGAGCTGAAAAATAACTTATTAATATTTTATTTTTTTTAAGTTTATTAAAATAACAAAGAACAAATCTTACAAATTAAAAAGTTGAATGGGAATGAAATTAAAAAAATATAATTTAATAATTTATCTCAAATAAAATAAATATTAATCAAAATAATAGAGATCAAATCTAACAAAAAAATAAAAGATAAAGAAATTAAAATAATAATGATAACTATTTCATAAATTATTTCAAATAAAATAAATAACAATAAAAAGAATAAGGACCAAATTTGATAGATAAAAAAATTCAATTAAAAAATAATAAAGAAAAAGTAAATAACAATTATAAAAATAAAAACCAAAGTTTAATATAAAAATAAATTTTAACGGATGAAATTAAAAAGAAAATATTCAAAATAAAATATATATAGCAATCAAAAGTTTTGAATACCAAATTTGATATAATTAGCAATTAATATGATATTTCTAACTTTTTCACAACTTTTAGAAAGTGTTTTCCGCTTAAATTTTCCAAAAAAACACTTTGTTGAAAACTAAATCAATTTTTTTCTTAACTGAAAAATATTTTTCATTAACCAACTTTTTTAATAACAAACAAATACAGAAAAATTTATAAATTGATTTTCAAAAACTATTTTCCGCCAAACAAATGCTCCCTAAAAGACACGGTTTATTGCTAGTTCCGGTGTTTGTGTTTATGTTGCGGTTAGAGTTAAAAAAAAATCTATAAAAAAACATGTGGGAGCTTTTCTTTATCCTTTTTTTTTTGCAATGAAAAATTTTAAATGCATATTTAAAGTTTACTTGTTGTGCTAAAAATACAAATCTATAATAAAAAAATATCTAAAAAAAAAACTAAAAAAGAAAATTTTCATGACTCATCATTTATACTAGTTTTATAATTTACTTATTAAAAAAATCAAATAAAAAAACCACAAAAAGGTCTAAAAAACCCCATGCCTTTAGGCATGTGTTTTAAGCTAGAGACTTTATGAACTCGAGTATGCGACTCGAATCTAACACTCATTAAAAAAAAATTCTAGGACCCAGACGAGTCTTTTAATATTTATATTAATCCAACATACATTATTTTGAATATTATATAATTTAAAATATCATAAAAGTAAAATTACACTTTAATCTCTTTTTTTCATAAAAAAAACAAGATTCATGGGATATAAGTACACCATGAATTATTAAGTCGAAGATGAACAATCTCTTGACTGTTAACATTTTTAATGTGCATGTTTTCATAGTCTATCTCTTTAAAATATCATTGAATTTTATCTCTCTATAAAATTATTGATTTTATTATTGGAGAATTCTCGTGACTATCAAAAAAAACTTTTTGTAGTTACTACGAGTCACGTGATTTACTATATATGACTTATTATCACTACAACTATCAATTACTTGGCTTAACAGACACCACATGCTATTACCATAATTATCAATCACATGATTTACTATACATCACATGCTACCATTATATTTACCGGTGACTTAACTTATTAAGTATTATTTGCTATTATCATAATTTACTGATTATCTTAATTTACTGGATATCACCTACTACTAGCTATCAATTCTTTAGATTTTTTATATTAAGTTACCAGACACCATAACTACAAATAATAGACTAAATTATTTAAATTAAAAAATTAAAAAAATATATAATTCATCAATTTTATTTTTAAGCATTGTATGTTTTAAAACTCATCACTTCTCTAAGGATTATTCAATTTCCAACTCGTATGTACTTGGTTTCTATTTATAAGGTGTATCTCTATTTGGCATTTTAAACGATGAATCCAGTATTCAAAACTAAAATACCAAGTTCATTGAATGCATACTATTAGCCACGTGCGAGGTAACATTGGTTATCATGAATCTATTTTGTTGCCATGCTTGCTTCAAAACATCAAAACCTTTTGTCGGCAGGGCATCTCTTATTTTTTTCTTATTTTTTTAGCAGATGGTGTCGCTTAATTTACAAGTCGTTGTCATAAGATATAATATCTAAAACTCCTCTTTTTTTCCCCCCTTCTAGAATTGCTTATAATGTTTTTCTATATCTAATAAATAAATAAAATTATTTACTTATAATTAAGTTTTAGCTTCTGAGCCATTATGTTCCGAATAAATTTGTATTATGCATAAGATATAACTGAATTTATAGCCTTTTTCTTATCTTTTTTTTATTCATGAATAAGTATTTGTTTGGTGGATGTTTATTTTAATAATATCAGTGTTTCAATTAAATTAATTTTTACATTATATTCTTATCAAACCTAATTTTTTGATTTTTCAAAGATTTTTTTATCCAGATTATATAATCACGTGATCACGTGATTTTTATCTTACAGTACGACATTAAATAGCGAAGAAAAGGAAGTACAAGATTTTGACACAAGAGACGCTACACGAGTTACAGACGAACCCAAAACCCAGGCCTGAAAGATAAATTCGAGACACGTTTGGATTGAAAAAAATAGAAAAAAAATCTTGGTTAACTTAACGACGCAGTTAAACTTAATTAACACTCAACTCTCAATTTATTGATTTGTTTTTTTTTTATAAAAAGTAACAGAAAACAATATTGTTTTGATTATAATAATTATTATTATTGTACTGCCTTGCGAAGGGCAATCCTCCTATGAAGTTGTACAGCCATGACAAGGGTACGAGGCGATCTGTGTTTCATCGTTAAAGATTCAAAGAGGGGAAACGAAACAACAGGGAAAGCAGGCAGAGATGATCAATAAATAAGAACGCAAGAAAAGAGACGGTGGAGTCGGTTGTGGCAGTTCGGCAAGGAACGGAGCGTGACTGGCACGTGGCAGTGTGGGGGAGAAGGCCGTTAGAGAAGAGGGTAATGGCGAGTGGGGCTCCCATGACAGGCTGGACTGACAAGATTTCAGCACCGTTCGTCCCCTGATTCTGCTTCTCAACTCTTGTCGTTTTCTGCCAGCTCACCACTTCCGTGCGTCCTTTTCACTGCCCCTTCTCATTTTAAATCAATTTTAAAATAAATCCATCGGACGTGAATGCTCTCCAGCCTGTCTGTGGTCAAAGTCACCCCTCATTTTATTGGCCTTTTCTTTAAAAAAATATTATTATTCTCCCCTTATCGGATAAGAATCACATTCACATCCCCCCTGGCGTCCATGCCTTAATCCCCACGTTTTTTTTTCCATTAAAAAATCCTTTTATTATAATTAGAGTAGTCTTCATGTTTTAAAAATGTTTCTAAGATTAAATATGAAATTAAATTTTTAGATACTTTTTTTATATAATTTTTTCATGTTAATATAAAAGTTTGTTTTTTTTTATCTTAATATATTTTTAATTAAAAAATATTTCACACCAAGTTACTAATTATACAATAACTAAACTTGGTTTAGCTCTTTGATTTATTAATTTAAATCTTAATTCGGGTTATATCATTGAATATATATATATATTAATAATACTTTTTGGTTTTTATAGGTTAATTCTTTCTGCCCATAACTGAGATCTTGGACCGTGGATATAATCTATCGCTCTAATTCTATTTCCGATACAGTTTCTTAATCTTAATTGATACATTTGATTAATCTATCACTCTAATTCTACCTGTTATTTTGGTTTTTTATACCGCGAAATTATTCCTAGATATTATTTATTAATAAATAGTTATTTTTAAAAGTCAAATCACGAGAAAATACCTGTCATTAATGCTAATCAACTAGCACACTCTTGTGAATAAATTAAAATTGCAAGAGATATGATTCAAATAAAAAATGCCCTCACGCTCCAATAGCCCCCTTATCACCTGACTCCTCACCGAGAGCTCTACCTGACAACTACATTTTTTTTATGACTCCCAAAATAACAGCAGGGTCAACTCTTGATGGAGTCTTGTAATTATCTATAATTTCAAACTCTACAATTCCTATCTAATATGATTAATTAATTTAATTTGGTTGTAACACCGCAGTCCTAACAAATAACAATATAATCTTAAAAATAAAAGAATCTCAAGATTTGAATTTCATTTGAGGCATTTTCAGTTTTTTTCCTCTACTGGTGAGTGAACTTGACGAGCTGTGCAATGCCCATCGCAGATAAGTCAGTTACTTCTATCTCGAGTGGAAGGGAGGAGTGATTGAAACACTGTTCGGTGCTGCGGCATTGGTCGTGTTTTTTTAAATAATATATTTTATTTATTTATTTTTCTCTTTTTGGATTTTTTAGATAGTATTTGTTATTGTTTACTTTTCAAGTAGCTTTTAAAAAGTTAGATAAACGAACAGATGACGCGTGTTAGTTTGACAGCTGTTTACTAGTAACTGCCTTGCCAGGAAGAATCCTCACTCTTTTAACGGCCATAACCGGTCATTGTAACCGGCTTAACCAGTCATCCCTAACCCTTCCATGTGTGTGTGTGTATATAACCCCCCCGTTTCCACTCCTTCCACTGTTCTTTCATATAAACCACGGCGAGGCTCTGCCTCCACCACTTGAAAAGAAATTCCTCCTCTTAATTTATATTCAATTTAGGGTTTAATTTATCTCTAAATCAATCCATGGCTTCTACGAGAAAAGATGTGGATCGGATTAAAGGTCCATGGAGCCCCGAAGAAGACGACGCGTTACAGAGATTAGTCCAAACCTATGGACCAAGAAACTGGTCTCTGATAAGCAAATCAATCCCTGGTCGATCTGGGAAATCATGCAGGTTGCGATGGTGCAACCAGCTATCCCCTGAGGTCGAGCACAGACCATTTAGTGCAGAAGAAGATGACACAATCATCAGGGCCCATGCTCGTATCGGCAACAAATGGGCCACCATCGCCCGCCTTCTCAATGGGCGCACCGATAACGCTATCAAGAACCACTGGAACTCAACCCTCAAGAGAAAATGTTCCTCCATGTTTGATGACTTAAACGACGACGCACAACAACAGCCTCTTAAAAGATCCGCAAGTCTCGGGGCGGGTTCGGGTCTACACTTGAACCCGAGTAGCCCATCCGGATCCGACTTGAGCGATTCAAGTATACCCGGCGTGAATTCATCTCCCGTTTTCAGGCCGCCAGCCAAGACCGCCTCTCTTGTCCCACCAAGTTTGTCGATTGACGTGTCCTCTCCGACCGTCGATCCACCGACTTCATTATCTCTGTCTCTGCCTGGATCCATTACTTGTCAGACTCCGGGTTCTGGCTCAAGTTCTGGATCCCATGTTGTTAACCCGACACCTATGGTGCAAACACCTGCTGCACCCCCACAAGCTGCAGTGGCTGTGCAGCAACAGGAGCAAGTTTCATTTCTGCAACAGAAGAATCCCGGGTCTCGACTTGAGAACCAGTTTTTCAGCGCTGAGTTTTTAGCAGTCATGCAAGAGATGATAAGGAAGGAAGTGAGGAACTATATGTCTGGGATTGAGCAAAATGGGCTCTGTTTGGGAACAGAGGCTATAAGGAACGCTGTGGTTAAACGAATTGGTATTAGCAGAATCGAGTAGCCAAGCAGAAGAGAAGTAGATTGTTAGTGACGGCCATGATCATGATCATCCGGGCACGATGATGAAGCAGCTGAGTTGAGTCGGAGAGAGAATGAGAGAGGAGGGCAAAAAGGAGAAAAAAACTCTGTTTTTTTTTTTTTTTAATTTGTTTTCTTTAAAGTTGCTTTAATCGTTGCTTTATACAGAAGTAATAATTTTGGTAGTGTACAGAGCAGTTTTCTTCGGCAGGGAAGAAGAAGATCTCGAAGGAACAAAATTTCTTTTGAATATAAATTGAAAAAAAAAAAAAACGATCTTTCCTTTTATTTTTATTAATCTTTAATTTAAATTCAAGAAAACTGGAATTAAATGACCTGCACTGGAGTAAAGTGACGCACAGAAAGGACACAACCGTTTTTGTTTGTATGCAGAAAGAAAAACCAAAAGATGATTTTGTTTTCCCTTTGGAAATGGAGAAAACTCAGACCGAATGATTTGGTTTGGTTGTTGGCTTGCTTGATGAGGATGATTAGGGGGGGTTGTACCTGGTGATTTTAAGGATAAATTCGGAATGGTAATAAATCTTTTTATATTTCGAAAAAACATAAACTAGATAGATAGATATAAACTTGAGACGGGGATTAGAACCGAAAATTAAAACTAATTATCTTAATTGAAATTCTGGGTTTATGAAAAAACTTGAATAATAATTGTAACCGTTCTCCCGATCTATCAAACAAGATTTTCAAAAAATAAATATGAATAAATTACACTTTTTGGAATTTTGTGTTGGACTTTTAGGTGGCGTCTTTCGGGTCGTTTCAACCAGGTTGGAAGGATTGAGTTTGTTGCTTGTGGTTGATGACTCCACTTAATTAACGGTAAGAAAAAAACATTTGAAGATTCGGTGGATGCATTGATTCGATGGGTACTAGGGGAAGCTGGTGCTTAATTTGAGGATGTTTCCGATTACCGTTCATTCATTATTGTTGCCACTAAAGCATCCAGGGAAACAGCTCCACAGATACTCTACTAAAATATCTTCAACCTTGAGAAGTCTCACCATCAATTATCCTTCTTTTTGAAACGGTTTGCTCTCTCTTCCTTTTTTCTGCTTTATTTTTTCTAGTTGGGCTGGAGCCAGTCGAGTGAATTTGGTTATTGATTAATTTGATTGGGTCTTAATTAACTCGACTGGGTATATTATATTTTACAATGTTAATACTTTTTTTATTTAACTTGAAATACATCTAGGTTAGGTCCAGATGGATGAGTTTTATGAGTTGACCTGCTAAAAACAACCAACCAGGCTTAACAACTACGTTTTTATCTTTATTTTTAAGGTGAAAATTGATGTTGCACAGTTCATATCTAGACATTGTCAACAAGCAACAGTCGCAGCGAAACAAAAGAAAATAATGATGAAATGCAATAAAAAATGACCCAATCCATTTGATTTTTCTAATACTAATGCAAATAAAAATTTAAGGTTGAGAAATCATCCAATACTAATAGTTTCATTCATGTATAAGCAAATCCTTACTTGGATAAGAGTACTTGAAGTTAATGGCAATGCAATTACTATTGCTTTCTCAGTCTTTTCAGCTCTCTTTCTCGCTCTCTTCTGCTTGTTGCAGATTCGTTTTTCATCTTCTGTAAACCATAGATACTCTTCAACAATACCCATCACTGTCAAATGAGAAATCAAACGATGTTTTTGTTCCAGAGAGTGGTATTTTCTCTGCAGGGTTCTAGTTTTCTGTAGGGGACAATGCTTTCATCTTCCGACAATAGTTTGCATGGAAAATAGAGATCGATCAGTTAATGTCAAAGGCTCTTAAAGTTTTCCCTGCTGAAAACTGGAACGGTTGTTTCTCTGCTTGCTTTGATCATGCGGGGCAATATTCAACTTCCCTCTCTCGAGTGCAGCTCCAACTATACTAAACAGTGGCATCCGGCAATCTTGTTCTTCAAACTCCGGAGAAGCTACCCTCTGGAGAAGCTTCAAATCAACAAAAATTGTCTTATCCCGTCCAGAAGTCAAAGCAACTACTCTCCTTGGCGTTCTGATTCATGGCCAGGCCCCATCATAACCCCAAGTTTTTAAACAAGATACCCTTCGGCTGGTACCGGTTTCTAAAGATTTGGATACGTTGAATTAGTTATGTGAATTCGAGTATACATTTCATAAAAAATAGTGCTTGTCGAGAAATTCTAGAGTATTCAGAAAGTAATTACCAACACAAAGAAAATAAAAGAAGAGTTTGAGCTACAGGAGAATATTCTTATCACTGCTGTTAGACAAATTGAGCATTACACGAGTCTCATTGTCTTCAAATTTAACGAGGAAGATAAAAATCTGGGCATTGATTTAAACACAACTCTCTTAGATTTTTCAAAAGCCTCTCAACGAGATGCAGTTCCTTCACACACTAAAGTCGACTAAAGAAAAACAATTTCTAAATAACAATCTCAATTCCAAACCTAACTCTCTCTTGCTTGGCAGTGAAAGAGATTCTAATAAAGTTGGGCACAGCCTCCTGCGTACCTTGCAAGACAAGATAGCTAAAGATAGGTGACAGATACCATCTAGATAATCAATTTAGTTTAAGTAACAACTGGATTCTCACAAAAAGGTTCGCAAGTGAATGACATGCACTTGAATCTCAGAAGTTTTTAACAAAGAAAGGGGATAGATTAAAATGGCTTAGTTGTATTTGATGGTGTATTATGTACAAATTGACATCCTCATGCCCCCAACCTAGTGACCTTGTTTGATGGTGTTTGCTTCAGAATCTTCTGGGACATGATATCTAGAGAGGAAAAAAGCACTCTGATTCTTCTGTAGAAACCTGCATGAAAATAGACAGTATATCAGCATGACGGAATTCCTAAATGAAAAAAGAAAAACATGAAACTGAAGCATCATAGACACTGATTATCTGAAATAATTTTCCAGAAACATACACAAAGCAAGCTACGTCACTTGAATTCTGTTTGTTCCAATGAAGTTCAACAGTTGGAATTACACACAACAGTAAACTAAGTTAATTCTTCCGAGACTATTAGATGGGCTTAATTTCTGTGATAATATATATCTCTAATTGCCTCAAAAAGATGACATGAGCTCGGAATTCATGGTTGTCGGTGAGTATTGCGGATGAAAAAAATGTATTGCAGACATCATGGTGCAGCTAGTCCAAGTTAGACTTCTGATCCAACTATCTTTTGCTCTCGATCAATCAGTATCTCGGGAAACTCAAACCCAAATAAAGGTGGTAAATACAGAACACAAGTCCAGCCATAAGGATTTATTAATGATTGGAGTTCCTACCTCAGAAAGTCAACCAATTTTTGATGCAACTCTGTCAGTGTCTCCTCTTCAATGTTTGCATGAACCAATAACTCAGGCAACTTAACTGAAAATGCAACAAGGATAATATTAGCAAAGTAAGTTGAGATAGATAGCTAGTGTATTTCAGCATCTGTATTTCCAATAAATATCAGTACCACCATGCTATACTTCTCGAGGCCTGTGTACAGACAAATATATCAAGTACTAGTATGAACAGCAAGAAGCATCCTGTGAAAACCAGTGTTGGATAGAATTGGATGCTACATCTATTGCCAGAAGACAAGTTTCTAGCTCACTGATTCAGAAAAATGTGGACAAAGGAAACCAAACACAGTTTTCAAAGCTATTTTTGATAAAAAGAAAACATGATTTATTTTTTCCCACAGCAAAAAGTAAACATACCAAAGAGGCGTAATAGATGCTCAGCACCATATACCAATGAGGGAGAAACATCATCTCTAATTGCATAAGTATACTGTTGCCGCTCACTTTTATACAGAAGCATTGCTGGTAAGGCCTTGTCAAAGTAACAGCACAAACCTTTCATAATTTCAGCAGTTGATTCAGGCATCCTACACCCATCAAATCATAAAACCTAAGAGCACTGAAAATACAGTTCAAGAATACTAGAACAGATGGGTACTTGCTTTATTGACAATAAAAAATCTAAACACTCTCCCCTCTCCTCTGGTCAGCAGAGAATAAAAAAGTTTCCAAATATATATTGCAATAATTGTTTCGATTAACTTGGGCTAAATCTTATAACTTAAGAGTAGCATTCCCCAAGGGATAATAAAAAGCTGACAACAGAGCAGGTTCTCTACTTACATGACATCTTTTTTTGACCTGTACTCACAATACTTCTTACATATGTCTTGGACATTTGGGGCACGAGGAAGTTTCACAAGCTGAAAGAAAAGAGAAAAAAAAAGTACATTAAATCAGTATTAAAGTTAACTCTTCAGCTAAACAAACAGATACAATGCCAAGCTAATCATTAGAATGATAACACAATTATTTCAGCACTGTAGTAATCAAATCTTACTTGTCTATGCTGTCAAACAAGTTGAAATTTAAAACAGCCAGTCAGTAGTGCTGCTTAATTAGTTACAATTGAACAGAGAAATAAGTAAAACAGGCATGGAAAAGATGATGAAAGAAAAAGGAGAAAGAATTGGCGGCAAGGGAAACACAAAGAAATGTAACAGTGGTGTACACAAGTAATTTTAGAAAATATTTAAATCTGAGAAACCAGCTGTGAACAGTGACAATAATTACCTTGCTCTGATGAGTGATAAATTCACAATCATCAACAAGTTGTTTCTTTAGTGTTGGTGGAATTTGGAGATTCACCAGCTTTTCCAAGGGTACAAGATCTTTTTCCTAACAGTCAAAACAACAGGCTAAGCAAAAAGATGCCAAATGATCAATGGAAAACCTTTTAATTTTTTATTTTTTTAAATCTTAGCTGATTCATTTTTTTTCGATAAGGAATATGCTTAGATTGACATGGGTAAACCAAAAGTGCACAAGGCTTCAATAAACCGGAGAGTACCTTATTATGAATGTCATTTTTCCGCTTCCTTCCCCTTGAAACTGCATACATGTCCCCAGAACAGCTTTAAGAAATAGCCAGTCCAAAGGATTACCAAAAAGAATCTTGCAATCAACAATTACAAGTTTTTTTTTTCCCCGCATGTAAAATTAAAGTAAACCTAGTGGAGGTTCTCCTGAATAACAAAGGTTCCATCTGTAATGGTAAATTAAGGCAACTTTTCCCTTCTTTGCTGGCCCAAAGAAAACCAATGATCTATTTTGGAAACAAACCATGGATCAGAATCCAAATTTAATGGATTTAATAACAAAGCATGTCATGCTATTAAATTTGCATCAAGATTAAGTGACTGTTTGAATTGCTTTGAAAGACTTATTTTGACCTCAACCATCAAGTTTCCTCTTAATAAGACTGAAGTTGCATGTATCTCTAACTTATGATCTTACAACGATTACAGCAAACCAAATTCTGGAACAGTGAACTCTTATGTATGATGCTGAGGATAGGAGATAAGAGACACAATCTCCAATTTTAAAACTAGACAGAAAATAGAAACTAGAACAATCAACATCTGTGCACATTATCCAATAACACAAGACAATAGGAAGCAATCCAATCACTGTTCAATTTATCCCAAATATTCTATACAGTATTACGGATCATATTCTTCATTCCACAGTAAGTAAAAGTGCATGTTCTACAACAACCAATACAATAACTTTAAAAAGAAATGGAAATGTAAAGTACTTGCATCATCATGTAATCATACTTAGCATATCAAAGTTTCAACATGCACTATACAGTAGTAAATTTAGTGTGAGAATCATACTAACCACCAGAATTTTTCAGTTTCATTTGTGGTGCCTGTACTGCCTTTGTTTTCATCTCCATTTCCAATCGTTCTTTGAGGGCTTTCTGCTTCTGAACATTCTCTTCAGTGTGCTTCAGCAAACGATCCGTTCCAACCCATTCATCCCAACTGTTCACAAACAGAAGTTCAAGACATGACAAAAGGGCAGAGTTTTTTACAAGCAGAGTAAACAATCAATGAATGAGAAAAGCTTTAGCATAGCATTCCCCCCTCAAAAAAAAATAATCAACTCCAACTCCATCCACCCTCTCAGCACCAGCCAACAAACATTCGAAAACTTTCAAGCAAAAATACATATTTTACGTAGAAATTAAACTGGATATTAAAATCCAAAGAGCTAAATGTGCTCCAAATACAATCCTTTAGAACATGGTTGTTTCAAGATCATAAAAACATAAAAGAAGGCCAGAATGAAGGGATAAAGCTTTGAGAAGAAACACCCTCTCCCCCCAATTCAGTAACCTCCTTCAGCTCTCAAGTAGAAGGAAAAGAACAATACTAGAGGAGGTTAAGCAGGGAGAAAGTAATTCATCAGAAAAGAAACTCGAACGAAGCTTTCGAAGAACTAAAAGTAGCAAATTGAGCAGATTCATAGTCCCAACAAACAACAACCTGCCTAACTCCCTCAAAACATAAATCCCAAGTTTCAGTACCATAGAAGATGCTACTCACGTTTTGTTCCACCCCTGCAAAACACATGACATTACGCAATTAAAATACTTCAAAGGACAAGGAAAGGCAAGTGGGTGCATAAATAAAGATAAAATTAGACAACTTGGCAGTTGATCCTTACTGTGTAATGAACAAAAAAACCCCATTTGTTTTCTTCATATAAAGCTCTTATCACCTATTTACATGGAATTATTCAAATTACGTTCAATTTTAATAAAATCAAGAAAAAAAGAACACAAAGATTCAACCTTCTCTGAATATTACAATTACCTTGGCTTCATAGTATTGTCCAGAGTGAAAAGCGAGGACCTTCTCATCATTTACAAATACAGATGGAGGGTGCGAAGACTGACATTCGTCGTCGGTTTCGGTTCTCATGTCTGAGTCTGTCTCGGTGTTTGACTCATCTGACACGGTCGCTGAGTCATCATCGTTGTTTAATCCAGTGTCTGAGCTTCCCATTTTGCTTTGCAAGCTATGGTAACGGAATTTTTTTTAGAGAGAGGGTAAAGACGACGAAGAAGTTTGGGAAATGGAATGATACGTGGGCTCGTTGAAATAACGCTAAAACCCAAAGTTAGTCCGAGCCGGGTGATATTTGATGAACCAGGGATTTTAGGGCTTGGGCCATATTGGCAAGTAGGCTTATTATCCATGGTGGATGGCCCCTGCTCATCAGTCATCGTCCATCATCACAAGGTTATCACTTCACCCAATTCAAAAGCCATTTCACGAGTTAGCTGAGTCAGCTTATATTATTTTATAATTATGTTATTTCAATTTTTTTAAAGATTGAGATGATATATTTTTAAAACTTAAAAATAAAAATTAATTTAATTAAATCTTATTTAAGATTGAATAATTAAACATATTATAAATTAATCGATCATATCGCTCGTTAATATTCAACTTGTTTCTAAAAAACCTCCACTTAAACTAGATTTTAAATTCACTTTAAAATCCCTTATGAAATGAGATATGGAACGAAATTCCGAAGAATTACAAATATAACTTTGGGCTTATATTGATTATGGGTTAAAAACAATAAAAATTTTTGATGTCGACAGTCGGTCAACTTATGTGGAAACAAGTTTAATAATTATGCATAATCTTTATTATTTTTTAGGGAAAAGACATGGAGTTCATGCTACATTGATTAAAAGTATCAAATTGCTGATGTTGGAAGCCTTATGGTAGGTATTTTGTGGTGCATAGAGAACTTATTTCATATACATTAGAAATGCATATTGGTTTAAGTTCAAGTCTGCCCACTCAATTATACAATAAATTGACTTTGGTATGGCATGAAACATCAACAACTACAACAGACTCAATTATGCACTAAATTGATATTGGTATTTTATTTATGTGTTAAATATTTCTATTAGTTTAGTTTACGGATCAATTTGTCAGACCAAATCTAAGCCAAAGCTTGAATATTGTGACGAGAGAAAAGTTGCAAAATAATCCAAATGCAAAAGGTATCAGGAATATTCCAACACAATAAAGATTATAAGAACCTCCCCCGGAAGGCTAGAAATGATCGGTGAGAATGTATGATAAGAAGGCAAATCAACCGCTTAAAACACATACTTGATAGCATAACATGCTAGCTAACAAAAATTTGAGGAGGACAAACACCTAAATCATACAGCAAACAACAACCATTACACGTTGTTGTTTCCTGGAGTCCTGTTAAAGGTGTTGATTTTGACTGTCAAAGTTTTGAACAGAAAAGAACAAAACAGAATTAGGAAGCAGCCAAGTTTGATTGTAGTCCACAGCACTTGGAAGCAGTCCTACCGTCTTGAGTTTGTTCGTATTCAATTCTCGAACTCTTCAGGAAAATATAGCCTTGCATCTCTTCTTCAGCTATTGTTTTCTTTGCTTTCTAAGAGCCCCTGCCATCCATATGCAGAAAGCAAGACCTCTCCCTGACACAATCCATTTTTAGTAGAAATAATTAAACAGCATAGTTATGCTAGAACTTGGTCATATTATGAAACCTGTTTTTTGTTTTATACTTTTTAAAGAAGTTTATCTTTCATAACCTGTTCCTCGAAAGTGTTTTAATCAATACTTTTCTCAAAAGGTTTATTAAATATTGGGTCAAAAGTATGTATATTCAAAATTTAAAAAAAAAAATGAAAAGCATGAAGAAAAGAGCTTCTGCTCGTACAATTTGTGAAAGACGTCGGCTAGTACATCATGGTCGAACAAGGATGGAGACTCTTTAAAGGGTGCACCATGCGCCTTTTAGGGTGGGGCAGGGGTTAGGTTTTCTTCTTTTTTTATTGCACCAGGGTATCCTCGGCTCCTTTCAGATCAGGAGACTAATCCTCTTTGTGGTATCATCGTGCGCCTTAAAGCGGGTTCCACTACCGGCAGGGATTCAAATCATATTCGCTTTACAGAAAGAACAAGACCCAATTCTCGTTGGTTAGGAAATGTATCTTCTTTCTTTTTGATTTCCAAAGGTCTCATCGGATGTCAATGTAACTAGCCATGCAGGTTTTTGTAACTTGATGGACACAGGTTCTCATAGTTGAAGATAGATAGCTATACAACATTCTTTCCTGGTTAATGCAATTCACACTACTAAAAACTAGAGCTGTTAGCATCGAACTTTAGCACATAAATTATCTAAGAAATTTACAATGAATTTTTTGTTGCTAATGTGGTAGTATGTATCAACCTTGCGTTAATCCATAGTATTCTAGATCGTTTGCACCATAAGCACTATGATTATATCTTTTTTTATTGTATTTTAACTTATTTGCATTAATTTAAGTTTAAATGAGTTTAAAATTTTATTTTTATTCCAATTATTTTTGTTAATGAAGTAGTTTTAAATATTAGTGTATGTTGTTTATATATTTAATTTCTACAACTTTCAAAATATCCATAAATAATTAATCAAAATAATAATAAACCAAAACAAAAAAAATTATATAAATTAATTAAAAAATCTATATAAACAGGAATTGATTTTTTATAGCTAATTAGAAATAACTCGCAAAATCTATTACTAATATCAGCAATGAATTTTCTCGTTATTAATTGTTAGCTACAGATTTCAACAATGAAAAATCTGTTGATTATAATAAATCAACAACCACAAATCTACGTCTCATATTTTTTTTATTGCTCATTTTGTTGCTATTTTTACCAGAAACAAATCTTAATTTTATCTGCAATGGATAATGGATTAGATAGTTCCTAAAAGCTTTATTTTTTCTAGTGGTGTGATGTAATAAGAGCAACCGTGGGAAGAAATTGAGTGACCACTAGTGGAAGAGATTGCTAGCGAGTACTGGCATTGTCTTAATAAATGTGATTGATGTAGTTGCATTGATACGTACATTTTCCCTTTTCTTAATTATAAGCACCAAATTAAGGTCCCTTATCAACTTACGTACGAAGGCATTATTTCGACATATTTCGACATATTTCGACATGGTCTGAAAACCTTTATGATGTTCAGTAGCCAATTGTAAACTAGCTGATCATGAGATCAAGTTGCCTGAAATTCCTGTTGGTTATTACTAGATATAACAGGGTTTTCTTTAGTCAGGGTGGAGAAAATTAAAGATCATGTCTTTGCTCGTAAGAGAGAAACTATATGTAAGAAAGTTTCATTGCCAAGTAAAATTAAATTAATGAAAATAATCATGAGAATCTATATAGGAATGAATTGCTATATAGCTACAAAGATTAAAAGAATAATCGATTCACAGAAGACTGGTTCAATATTATATCAGTGACCCGCACCAGAGCTAGGACCGTCGGGGGTTTCTTGGGTGTTGACATTCTTGGAAGCATGACCCCTCCCTCCTTCGCTTGGGCTGCTGCTTTTAATCTCTTCAATATGCAACCCATCGGAGAATATCGCACCAATCCCTTTGTTTATAGAGCCATGCGACTCCACCACATTGAGAAGACGAGCTTCCGAGACTATCAAAAGCAGAGAGCTTACGAAGAGGAGCCCGACGAAGAGTATTGAAGACATGGAAAGTCTTGCCATTGAATCTTGCAATCAAGATATTTCTTGTTGTTGACGAATTTTCCAAGTATTATTCAGAAGAATGTTTTTTGCAAAGTTGAGAGCTAATTAACTCGGTGTCGTATTTATAGGGACTGCAAGTCTGCATTCTGCAACATATGACCATGAAATTTGACTTGGGAAAGGAGAGGAACAGCCCCTGGAAAACACGTGGTGGCTCGAGAGCATTTTAGTTGCCGTCACCTGAGACTCTACCATTTTCCTGATAGGAGGGACTACGTCAGTCTATATGTGCGTCCTGGAAGAAACAATATACATTGTACAATAATTGCACAGAGGAAAAACATTAAAAAACAAATCAAGACATAAAAGGAACTTTGTCAGCAATCAATTTTGACTTTTCTCTGTTGCTCTATGATAGCAGAAGGGTCTGAGTAAGTGCCTAAGCAACCACACACACACACACACAAAAAAAAAAAACAAGAAGCAGCACGTAAGTGCGCAGAGTCCAAGTCCATTCACAGGTGCAGGTGGAATACAGGTCATCAATTAATTCATTATATATATGAATTAATTTTGGGGTCACCCATGTCCATCCTCTATGAAAAAAAATCCCTTAGGTTATACCATTTTATTTATAGCAAAAAAAACAAACAAACTAGAAGGCTGGTGAAAACTTTCTCTCTTCATTTTTTAATAAATGATAAGGTAGAATTATTTATCACGATTCATAGAACAATTTTTTAAATAGTGAAAAAAAATGTTTTATTGTTCATATAAATAATAAAAAGTATTTATATACCTTAATTTGTTAAAAACAATTACAAACAAACCCCATGCTATATTATGATGAAGTGGCTAGGAGTTATTAGAATTGATTAAATTTAATAATTGAGTTTTGAGTGTATTTAAAGATTTAAATTCGCAGGTGTATATATGTGATTTATTTTTAACTTCAGGTATTAGTTGTTTATTTTGTTTATTTACTATTCCAAATCGAATTAATTCTCCAACTGAATCTTATCATCCTTAGATGAGGAAATATGTTATTGAATATAATAAATCATTTCCTAGTGATATACAGAAGAAATTATTCTAGTAAGTAAAGGATTAAAATCAAGGTTACATTTGGTATATGATTTTTGTAAGTTGATTTAAGGTGTCTTTGGAATTTTTATTTTTTAAAAATTACCAACATATTTTTGTTAAAAATAACTTTTGACTTTAATTAAAAGTTTGCTATAAAATTAAATAAAAATTATTTTAATTAAAATTTATCATTATTAACTTCTAATTTATTGATTCCAAGTTAATTGTTCTACCTGATTGTTTCAATTTTTTCTTTAATAAATCTAAGTTGGTTAGTTGAGTCAATTGACTTATATTTTTAACTAGCAGCTCCGATTTCGAGCCTCTAATTTTCCGTTTCAATCCAGATTGTGGGGTTTTGCAACTTAAGTTGGAATAGGGATATTGTTTTCTTCATATATAATTAAATGATTTTTCTGCGAAGATAAAGAGATTTCCTGATGCAACGCCTAAGACGCAGGCATTAAGGTATTCACTATTTCATTATTATGGATGATTATGTCGTTGAAGTTCATGCAACATGGGTGGAACAGCATATATGGTATCTTTTCAGCTTTTTGTGCAGTCGGCCGAATTTTTTTGAGACATCAAACTCTTATAAGATACTATTGTTTCAGCATGTTAATGATTACACCACATGCAATCGATGAATCAAATATTTTAAGATAAATAGCTAATTAATTTCTTCCAATTCAAATTATTTTGCATCAACTATTACATCACAATCGATAAATCAAACAAAATAAAATAAATAACAAATATCTTGTAATTTCAATAGATAAATAGCATGTAAAGGACACTGGTGCATTGCAGTGACATTGTTCACTCAGTTTCCCGGACCTCCTTTTGACGGACCAGAGTTGATGACTGCTCCAAGGGTTTGCGCATTGGTATATTTGTTACCAATTCCACCATGACTAGGACCCGATTTGATCCCTTCAATGTACAATCCATCAAAGAAAAGCTCAAATCCCTTGTTCATGGAGCCATGATCAGCCCCTGCAACACTTAGAGGACGAGCATCTGAGATGAAAAATGACGAGCTTACAACAAGAAGTAGGAGAAGAACATTAATCATGGGGCTGAAAGACTTGAAACTTCTGGCCATGAATATGCTATATGAATTCTTGAAAGGATAGGTAAAGAATGACGAGGAGTTGTCCAGTTGAGAGAGATTCTAAGGTGGAAATATTTTGTGTTGGTGCAAAGGGTTCTTCCCGCTCTTCCCATATATATAGGCAAAGATCGCCCAATGGCATGCAATAATCTTGGACTTGGGAGAAAACTAGACAGTGTGAACGTTTAAAAACGTGGTGGATTGGGGTTGTCAAGGTGCCGCTACCGCCACCTGTGGTCTTTGATGGATCAGCAAAGATGTACTAATGCATTCAACAAATCAAAAGGCACTTTGTGCACAAATATCGTGTGAGCTTGCGTGAGCATGGATCGCCAAATTACAACCATATAGATTGCCATTTGGTCACCTTACAATCTCCTCTTCCGTTCGTGTAGGGAAAGATCGAGTCAAAAGAAGTAGTTTTTCTTTTTTTTATGAACGGTATAGTAGTAATTTTAAAAAAGAAAAGGGAGTGGTATTTTAAATTTCTATTATTCAAATGTTCTCATCAGCGTAGAATCAATCTAGATTTGATTTTTAGAGTATTTTCAAACTAGCTCACTCGTTAATCAAAACTAAAACTCCTCCAAGCGATGAAGAATTTGAAAAGGAACATCCCATCTTGATTTTGTTGACTGGTTTTGTAAATGCAAATAATATCCATTTTCTATTAGAAAAAAACACTAATTTCTAATTTCTAAGTGTTATGGATTTCTATTAGGCACTAAATTAAGTAAGAGACCAGGTGAAAAAAATCTCTAGTAAGCTTTTTAATTTTATTAAATGAATATTTATAATATCAAAAAATAACATTTGAAACTTAATATGTTAGTGATATTAATATTTTTTAAATTTATTTCTTTTAATTTTTATAACTAATTTTGATATATGTGGTTGTTTGGATACAAATGAATAACAATTATTCAATCTAATTTAAAATACAATTATTTTATTAATAGTTATAATATTTTATTATAATGTTTGAAGTCTATGCAAACATGTTATTAAATTGAGAACAAATATATAAACTTGTTACCACACAAATGTGCAGAGGGGTTGGTTTTTTGTATTTATAGGTGTTATTTATATATAAGATAAATAAACACATTAAAACAATGTTTTAATGGCTCCAAAACCAACTCTTCATTTGTTTCTATTTATAATCAATTTCTCTAACAGATTTGATACGTTCAAATAAACTTAATAATTTTTTTTAGATATTTATCTTAAAATATAAAACTTCGATTTCCTCTGTTTACGCTTACATCTGCTTTGGACAAAACATTTGAAGCATGTGGCAAATTAAGAAAAATAAACCAAGGATCGCTTCATTAGCATAAAGAAATTTAATAATGTTCAAACTATAATTACCAATAGTTATAACATAAAAAATAATAGATACGAGAAAGAAAGAAAAACAGGAGATGATAATTTAAAAATAAAATAAAGAGACGAGTTATATTTTTATTACTTTTAGTAAAATCAGATGTAATTTTCTCTCCCTTCTTTGTATCCATTTCTCCTATTATACATCTCAATCTCGGAAGGCCTTCTTGTACAAGTAAGCAAGCCTGGATGCTTATGTGGGACCGTTAAGCAGGCCTGTGTCCAGGCAACGGAAGTTTCAATATGGACCGAGATGAAATATCATAACGGTTCAAAGGCCTCCTGAGTCCTCCCTTGTGGTGTCTGGTTAAAATGCCTGCAAGAGGAGGCCTTTGTAATAAATCAGTAAACCCTAGTGAGATCCAGTGTTCAAAGAATCTTTCTTCTTCTTCTCCTGGATTACCAGGTTAAATACCATCACTATCTAAGGAGGTTTTTTTTTCACTGTAGTATAAAAAAGATATGATAAAATAACATAATACAAAAAAAAATATTTTAAAAAATAATATAATTTAAAAGGTTACAAATGATAAATACAATTCATAACTCCCAGGTGTTATGTGTAACTATCTAAAATTGCTAAATTTTAAAGACACGAGACTTAATTTAAAAAAAAATAGATGAAAAAGAAAAAATCTCTAATATATACTAAAACTCAAATAATAATAGCACTATATTATTGAAGATATCTTGACGAAATAAAACTGATGATATCAAGAAAGATCATTGACAATGTTTGAAATAAATCGTATAAATAGTTCAAAAGCAGATGAGTTTTGATATTATTGGATGGTTTATATGATTTTATTTATTTATTATTTGTGAATTTTTTAGTATTGTTGAATTTATCCTATCAAAATATTTGTAATGATACTAATAGGGTTATTGTCAAAGTCTTAATGTGCCTCTAAAATTATTTTTGTTTTTTTTCCCTCTTTTCTCCTTCTTTTTAATACGTAACATAGAAAAGCTAGCGATAAATAAAAAATACCTTGTAATTTATAAGTGTTATGGATGCATACTTGATATTCATGAATTATGTATATTATTTTTTTGATAAATTGTTAGTTTTTTAAATATTTTTTTGACACTGTTATTTTTATAATTATTTTTTAGCAGTCCAACAATACTACTATCAAACTGGGTAAAAATCATGTTGCTAAATAATGGATCACATGTATAATCTCCGAAAAGAAGCTTGAAATTAATATCATGGATGAATTAATTTTTTCACTCTGATCGGCTGTCTACCTGTAGCAGAGGAAATACCAACGATCTCCTTCTGATGGCCACATGACAAGACAGAAACAACCAACTAGATCTCAATCCCCAAGAATAATCGAAACCTTGGCGGTGGGAACTTGTTTGAAACAATTCATTTTGTCTTGGCTCCATATGCACTCGTCATCACAGGGTGTGTGTGTGTGTGTATATAAAGATGAAATTAAACAGAAATTGCATGTGACCCATGAGCCTTCCGACTTCTAGGCATAATTATCATACCGATCATTGGTGAATCCGATTCAACTTCAAAATGATATATATATATATATATATATATATATATCATTTTGAAGTTGAATCGGATTCACCAATGATCGGTATGATAATTATGCCTAGAAGTCGGAAGGCTCATGGGTCACATGCAATTTCTGTTTAATTTCATCTTTATATACACACACACACACACCCTGTGATGACGAGTGCATATGGAGCCAAGACAAAATGAATTGTTTCAAACAAGTTCCCACCGCCAAGGTTTCGATTATTCTTGGGGATTGAGATCTAGTTGGTTGTTTCTGTCTTGTCATGTGGCCATCAGAAGGAGATCGTTGGTATTTCCTCTGCTACAGGTAGACAGCCGATCAGAGNTAAAATAATATTTTTTATTTTTAAAAAATTACTTATTCTAGTATGTTAAAATAATTTAATAACATATAAAAATATTAATTTAAAAAACATAAAAAAATAATTTTTTTTACAAACACTTTAAAAATTCAATACCACTGACACCCCCAGAGTCAAGCTGGGCCTGCCAAACGCCCCTCGGTGGAATCATGAAGACCACATAAACGACAATCCAATCCTCTTTTCAGGTACTCGAGGGCTTTTACAAATCTAATCCTCAACATCTTGTCTCTTGCAATCAGGCCATGGCAAAATTGACTAAAGGCATGGGCAGTGGCAGACATTTAATTTCAACTGTACCCACCTTGGCTCTGTCTGTTCATGGCTTTAGGCTCCTACCTCCAATCAAAAAAGAAAAAATATCATCACTCTCTTTTCCCATGTTGTCCAAACACAGATTCGTCGCCCTTGCAAGCTCAGAGATTAAGGCGTGATCCTTCCACTACTCCCCATTTGGACATAAACACTAAATCTAGCAAAAATGTGAAACAACATTTTTCATTACAAGATGCTTACATACACGGTACAGATCTAGTCAGTCATAACCCATACCAAACACAACAAAAAACCAAACCAAAACCCAAAAAAAAATAAAAATACCAAATTCAAATCTGGACGAAAAGAAGAAGAAAAAGATTAACAAGACACTCTCTTGTATAAATTACATCAATTAACTCTAATTCACCTTCCTCTGTTACTAAAATTCATCTTCTCGTAATACCGAATTGAAAGCAAAGACAAAGACAGATGCACCTCATCCTTGCCCCACCTAGCCGGTGGCTTGTTCCCAATCATCTTCGGGAACGGATTCCAGGCGGAAGGAGAAGAAGAAGAAGAGGGTGCAGGTGTTGAGTGTGGTTTTGACAGGGGCCAGAGATACTGAGAGTGAAGTCGACGAAACCCACCAAGAGCTAAAACAACAGATCTCAGTTGTTGATTACCACAGCCAATATTAGCCCAGTGCTTGGTACAGATCAGCTCCCATAACCTCTCGTCCTGTACTGTCCTGTGCCACTGCTTGCTCACACAGGATGCCCTCCCTAAAGTCCTCGCGTCTACATGCTTCAACACCTCAAAAAGTAAATTCTCGTCTAAATTCATAAACCCAGTTCCTGTATTGGTTTCGGATTCTATTTCTTCCTTGATTTCTCCTACTTCTTGGTGCCTTTTCTTCTTCATTTTTATGTCGGTTTTGTTGTGGTTTTCGGGTCCGGTGTCTAGCGGGCGCTTCATGGAGAGATGAATGAGAGGAAGAGGGACGAGAGAGAGGGTTAGATAAAGGAAACAACGGAGGAGGTAGAGAAGAGATGATGCACCTAATGGGGGCCTGGTCTTGGTTGTTATCGAAGTGGACAAGAAGGTGAGTTGATGCTGTTTTTTATTTATTTATTATTATTATCTGTGTATATGTAATTGACGAATTTGTCCTGTTTTGCGTTTATTTTAGTAATTTTGTTATCTGTGTTACGGTGCGTTTTGTTTCTACTTTCTTTTTTCTTTTTATCATGCTGCTTTGGTGTCAAACTTGAAAATATTGTCAAGTCTGGACAAGGATTTTCAAATGTCATCTCAGCAAACTCTTTTGAAACCTGGATAGCAAATAATAATAATTAAAAAAATAATTATGATTTATAGCTTTTCTCAAATTTTCTTTTTAAAATTATATCAATGAAAACTTGATATTTTTTTTAAAAAAAATTACAACCATAAAAATACACATATGCTTATACTTGGAGTCTTCAATTTTATTTTTTTTCAAGTTAACCTATAATTCAAGTAAGTTGGATCTGTTAATTATTTCTCCCGTGTCCCTCCCTTTTTGTTGGTATGGACATGATTCTCTCAAGAGAAGCAATATAACAAAGGAAATGGGTAAGAGAAGAAACAAACTAGGATTGACAATTCTATTCTATTTTACTGGAATGGTTGATATTTTTTTATAATTTAAAAAACAGAATAAATTAGAATAAATTTTATCTCATCCAGAATAGTAATGTACTTCCAAAATTTTGTCTAAATTCTGGCTTATGTTGTGGTTAAATAATGTTTTTATTTTTATTTTTTTAATTTTATGATATTAACAATATCTTTCAATTCGACCATTAAATCGAGTTGAAATTTTACAAGAAATTTTTTAATATATTTTTATACTTCAGGATAATCCAAATCTATAAAAACCTTATGAAATTGCCGAGGTCAGGACACGAATATAAAAAATAACTCACAGACTCATTAAATGTATTTTTGTAATTTTGTCTAAATTCATGATTTTATTTAGAAATGTCATTTTATTATCTTTTTTTATATTAATATTTTTAAAATTTTATCATTTATTAAAAATTAAGTTTTATAATTTGTTTTGATTTATTTTATTTAAAGTTATCATGATCTTGTTACTCGGGATACAAATTTAAAAGGTCAACCTGAATTAATCTAATATGTTGTGATCTTAATATTTTTTTTAAAAGATGTCGTGTTTGATTTTTTATGGTCAAACTATATTTTTATCGATTATCCAAGTTGTTTTTGAACTCAATAAGTCAATTAAATTATACTGGTTCAACTCCTAATTTTTTACACGTGTTTAAAGTTTAAATTGTATAATTTCAAATAGGTTTAGCTCCATTTTTTTTACTTGTGCTTGGAATTTAAATAACATAATTTTAATTTGTTTATTTTTAGATTTCAGTTGAAATTATATTTATTGAATTAATATTTTGAATTATATACAAGAATAGTACAATCCCAAAAAAACATGCTTAAAATGCTTCAAAACTAAAACATATCATTAAAATTGAGAGAACAGAATTACAACTAGAACGCAATTGACAATCTTCTTGGAGACTAAAATGAGATTTTTTTTTTAATCTATGGAAGCATGCTTGAAACCACTTGGGTTTATTGGTTTGTGTTTTTCCAACTTTTGTTGTATTGCACGTATGCGCATGATTCTCCCAAGGGGCCAGTGAAGGAATATAACAAAAGAAATGGGCAAGAGGAGAAAATAATCAGCGTTTTTAATTCATTTATTTTAGCAGTGATATCAAAATGTTAAAAATTCTTATAAAAGAGTGAAAATGAATCTCAATAATCTAAAGTCCAAGCAAAAATTATGTAAGAAACGAAGAACTCTTTTAGACCACGAAATCGTGACTTTTACATGTCTTTTTATCCTAAAAGGCTTTCAGAAACCGAATGGATTGAGTCTTCTTCTACATTCTTTTTATTAACCAATTGGCTGGGCTGAATCTGCGCATGGATTCATGGAGCATCAAAGCACACACAGGGCCTTCATTGGCTGCTCGGGAAAACTAACAAAAGCTTTCAAGTCTTCGAAACAGGGAACAAAGAAAGAAAAACGAGGATAAAGGAAGAGAGCAAATTCAGTGGTAGAGAAAAGAGCTTCTTCTACCTTTTCCCACCCCTTAGCTTTCTAAATTGTTGTTTTGCTACAATTATTCCAAACAATATTTTGAGAATCTGGTTTGAAAGTGAGGTTTTTGGCACGGCCCGCCGGATCCTTACGCTGGCTGCTCCATGAGTTCTCTCTTTTTTTCTACACCATATTTAATTCCAAAGTGGATTAGCGATCGCCCTTGACCATAACCATGTGATTATCAAGTTGGCATGGTTCAAGTGATTCTAAGAATCCAGAGTTCTCACACGCAAGGTCAAGACAATTCTTATAATCAATAAGGCATGCAATTGCATAAAAACCCAAGATTTTACTATAATTTAAGATGAAAAACACATTTAAGCAATAAAAACCAGACAACCTTCCAAGTTACGGCTAACCTAAAAATATCTCCAAGCACACCATAAAAACAAAATCTTTCATCTCAAATGGACTTGCTATGGCATTAATAAAACTTTATCAACAAGTGTCATGAATAATAGAATAATCTGGTCTTAAACTAGAAAACAAACATATATTAATATAATATCATACTGGCAGCAAATAGGAAGAGTTAGGTAATGGTGTCATGAAGATGATGTGAAGCCAAGAATTCACGTGTACAAGTATTTCATCATGAAGGAATGCTTCCAATGCGAGGGTTATATGCCAAATTTCAATGATATATCAATCAGCATCAGCCACCCTGGAGCACTGTCTGGAACGAAGTTGCTTCAGGATTAGCATTCTAGAGCCTTGCAATTGGAATTTGATTGGTGAGTAGAACCAAGTTTTTGAAACCTTGAACACAACTTTTCCCAGAAAAATTAGAATTTTCTCTAAGGAAGTGGGTAGGGTTGTAAAACAAACCAAAGTACTTGAATCCAATTCCAAATCGACTGGATAACATACTTGTTCAGCCAGCAAATCAATGGATAAATATATTTTTAATATGTTAAATTAAAATATCAATACTAAAAAGATTAACTCGATGTATCTAGATTTGATAGAATCCTAAATCCAAGTTAATGAACTTGACTTTCAGTCCAATACCCCTTTGGATTTATATATTTATTAAACTCAAATATAGATAAGCTTTACAAGACATCAAATTTAATATTATCGAGTTAAGTTACAGTTAAATTTAATAAAATATCAAGTTTAATTATTTTATCAGTTACCCACTAAACTTACATATATATATATATATATATAAATCTAGTAAGATATCAAATTAAATACCTTAGGTTTAATTACACACTTAACCTGAATGCATACAAGTCTCGCAAAATGTTAAGCCTAATTTTCTCAAGTTCATCCGACACGCAAAACCCTATTACATATGGATTTGACAGCCACTCTCCTGGCACCCATTCTCTTATGTGTGGATGTTTACGTGCGTTATGCATCAAAAACATGTCATTTCTGGGCCCATAGACAAACTTACCTGGACTGAATGTATTTGGGCAATTCACAGGCCGTGCCAGGCTGCCCCAGTCCCTACACGAGGTCTTAGTCTGCCACAATAAAATTTTAATTTCTCCCTTTACAAGGTTTTTGTCTGGCACAATAAAATTTTATTTTCTCCTTGTTTCTCATTTCCCTTGAACAAATAATTTGATGAATCTTGAAGGGCCATTTGGAAATAAGCTTGTTCATAAACAACGAATGGGCCTCAGCTGGGACTTCTATATGTCCCCACGATCTAAGGCATAAAAACATATATCATGTGTCAGAAGAGCATGGCGGAGTATGTACTGTTTAGGATAATACCCACTATGATTTTACTGGTGGGAGCATAGTTATAATTTTTTTTGTTAAATAATCCTTAGTTCTATTTAGAATTTTTGTCAGATTAAGCTGGATTAACATCCTGACCTTCTTTTCTTTCAATCCAAATCAATCGAGGTTCAAGATCAATAATTTCTAGATTTATCTGTCAAATCATCTGGGTTTTATAACTATATGTATAAGATGGTTAAAAGATGCCCCACCGTTCCCGGTGGTTATAGGAGCATCGTCACCCTTGTTTAAATTAAAAGCCCAAGTTGCGAGCCGAAGTCAAATGTGGCCATTGCCCTCTTGCCCTTGCAACTTGATTCTTGCAATGGCAAAGTCAAATGACCATCCCATCTTTCATTCCATCATTGCCCAATATCGTAGAGCAACACTAGTTTGTTTGATTCAAGTTCTTTGATTTTTTGGTCATGCAAGATTTTCTTTCTCATTGAATGGAATACCCTTTAAAATTCCTTCCATTGCATGAAAATCAAAATGGAATCATCTCCTTTTCTTATCCCCACTAATCTTCTTTTTACGTTTCATATTTCCACCCATCTTGAACTCTCATCAAATTAGAGCGATCCTCATTCTCTTTCTCTTCATCAAAAAATTTGAATGTGAGCACACTTTTCTCCTTTCACTTACAACTCTTTCTTCTTCTTCCTCCTCTTCATGTGTATGTTCATGGATATGAGAATATATATGTAATTGTAGGATGTGGTGGATTTAGTGATTTGAATTTTGGCTTAATGATGAGTGGTTTCTTCCTTTAGCACTTGCCTCTTTCTATCAATAAGGGTTGCTAAAATAATATCCTAACTTCGGAATTTTCTTTAATCAAGTCTTAATCACAATTGATCAAGTTTCTGTTATTTTAGCCTTTAACCTTTGGTATGGAATACTTATTTTTGTGATCTCAACTATGCATAACATTGTTTCTGGTACCACAAAATGATTTTTTTTTTATAAAAATATTATTCTATTTTTATTATTTTTTCAATTTATAGTTTTTTTTTTGTTTTTTTATTTTTTTTTATCGATGGATGATGTTCTAATTCTCATCATTGATTTTAAATTTAATGACTTCAATTAGGTAAAAATAAAATAAAAATATAAAAAATTTAAGTTATTGTTATTTCTATTTTTTTACATCAAATTACAACCTTACATCAAATCATAACCATTTGATTTAAATTAAATAATTTAGATATAATAAATATGACTATCATATTCTAAAAAATCCCAATCCACAATGGCTGGCTAACGGTAGATTACTAGCGATTGTAGCTCGATGCAGGTGAGTTGCATCTTGCAATCTGAATTGAGGATGGATTTTTGGAGTTAGCTCGCCCTTCTTCAATGCAATCACAAACAGAACATGGTATTAGGTTCAAACTTTTCTAGTCGAATACATGATAACGAGGAAGACCATACATTCTGCACGCAGCTGAATAGAAATAGAAACAAAAAATATATAGAAACAATTAGCTGAATATGAACTTGGTAGTCAAGGGGCTATTAATTGGTGACCAATCCCTCCATGACTGGGGCCAGAGTACTCTTGCGATAGGTGTTCAAGCCCTCTGTGACTGTGACTGGCGGCATAATAAGCTGGAGCTTTCTTGACTAGGAGAAAGCAGATGCCGCCCTGAAGTCCTAGAGCTCTCCACGTTCACGAAACATGAGAGGACGAGGATGAATGTGATAATAGTGGCAGAGGATTTAATCAAGGAATATGAGAAGCGACGACAGGGATGCTTCATTTTTGTTGCTCAAGTTGTTTTCTATAAAAAAAAAAATGAAATATTTTTGGTATAAATAGGAGAATGAACAAGTAGAAAATTCATGGTCTGTTAGGGCAATAAACAGCGCATGGGTGCCTCGATTTGCTTCAGAAATTTCAACATATACCAGATGTCCAAATGGCCAAAAAGTCTCCCTCTTTCAGCAAAAATTGTGATACATGATTGTGACAAGTACTCGACAAGGTGAAAATGCATACTGTATAAAAAAACCTTTCGATAAATTTTTTTATTTTAAATTATTTGAGTTGATCACATAAAATTTTAATTTTGTTTAACTACATAAATTAGATCACGAGTTGATTTTTCAAGTTATTTAAGTTTAATTAGATTAATATCTAAACTGTTTTTTTTTTAAATCTAATCCTAGCTAAATTTTTATTTGATAAATTACTGGATCAACCTGTTAAGATGTACTAAGTTTAATAACTATAAAGAATATTATCGGTTCCACTCTTTCAATTGGATTAACATCTAAATTAGTTATAAAAAAACCCGGCTTTAACCCATAAATTACTAGATCCATCCACTGAAATTGACATGGACAGGGTTTAATAATATAATATTTTTATAATTCATTAATTAATGGACCCATTGGACATGATCGAAATTCCATAAATTCTTTGGTGATTTTGTTTTTATCAAGAAATTCTTTGACGTTTTTAGATGAAGATTAGGTAAGACTCCATAGATATATTTTCAATATAATATTTGCATTTTTCCTGCTCATATACTTTTTAAAAGCATGATTGAATTGATTTTTAAATGGGTTCTTTTGAAAAATGAAATATTCTTTCTTCTTCGAGTCGACCCGTGAATGAGGAGAGGATCTGGTTGAATAATGTCAACGCCTTTCGATCCCTTGCTGGTTCTGCTAAATGGAAACACAAATCCACAACTTTCAACCTTGGCAAGTGCTGGCTGATTCGCCTCCTGCCGGACTATTCCAAGATCCCTTGCAGGAATTATTGCCAGTCCAGCAACATAGTGTGAAAATTAATATTCACAGGCATCAGAATGTTATCTACAATTTGTTCTCCTCAGCGCATGATCCATGATGGGTTGACAGCTCCAGGGCGCACGCTACACACCAGTTTAATTCTCCCCAGGACAAGAAGAAAATCTTGTGATGGCCGCAAGATTGCTAGTTGCTTGTCGTTGTTGAATGCGTGAGCAAGTAGTGTGAAAATCGAATGCCACCGGAGACTAATCAGCTCAGCTAATATGAGAAAAAAAACTAAGAATTCAAGGGGAATCATGATTGTGGATAGCATTTTCGACCCATCCAGTAAAGAGAGAGGACAGATTGTACACTGATTTTATAGGGTTTAATAAATTTCTTAGAAAAAATAACTCAAGGACCATAATAATAACCATTGCCATTTTAGATCGTCTTACTCATTTCATGCGCTTCTAGATAGATTCTTTAATACCCTGTTCACATCTTTATATAGATCATATTTGACCAAGATAAAATAAATAATAAAATCATAATTTTCAAATTTATTCTTTAAATCGGGGGTTAATAAATTTTTAACTGAACCGTTGCTCCCCCCTTTTTTTTCACAAATAAATAAAACCATAATCATACTCTCTTACGAAAGAATTAATTCGGTAGGCTTATCAACTTTATGCGGTAAATTGGCGAGCCAGATCTAATATAGAAAAACCAAAAAACACGAGTGTATGTTCGTGATACACAATGTTCATGAACACACAATTGTAGGTGTCTTTTATATATATAGATATATATTGAGCTCCGTAAATCTTGCAAAACGAACCCGGATTTGGCTGCAAGTTGGCTGATTTGATCAGTATAGGAACTGGCTGGCAAGTCAATAAATAATAATAATAAAAAAAAGATGCCAAATCCTAGCATATATTAATTGAAGGAGAACTTGATGTTGCCTTGAATGATTTGCAATTAATGTGTTTTACATGGTTGTTAAGATTTGCCTGAGAAGAGTTTTTATTTGGAACGATTAACTGACTAAACCAGATTTAAATCCAGTTTATCAATATAAAAAAAAAGTTTTTTAAAATAAAATAACATTAGTTTAATAAAAATAACTTACCTATATTGCCCCCAGTAATTTGACCAAACAACTCAGCATCCTATATCATTTTCCAATAAATTCGCAAATCAAGTCTGACTAGTATAATCTGTCGAAGTATTCCGGCAGACACCATGCTGATATTTCAAGCAGAAACATGATCAAAACATTGACATTTGATTCGTGACAATTTCTGTGGATACATGTGAATGAAGAGGGTCAGGACTCAATGAAACACACATGCGCGCGATGTCATATTTGACTGGCCCTTTTTATATATTATTAAAACCTACCTTTCAACCTAATAGTTTCGTTTTCTGTTGTTAAATCCTAAACCTTAACTAAACTCATAAACTTAGCAACCTAATTGCATCGAACTTTTCTGATTATAAAGTGTTATTATTACCATGGTATTGTTGTCAGAGTAGGTTAAAGATATGAGATCGATGATCACTATTGGATCTTGATAACAGGAATTAGCAACTTATAATTCAATTATCATCCAATCAATGACAGAGGTAGCATACATGCTAATGTAGATGCACATTGTACACCGATATTTTCTTTGTAATTGTTAAAGGGCTTTGTTTTGCTTTCTTGACGATGATATTGGGTTGGTTTTGGACAGTGATTAGTAAATACACACCATGATTATAAATGAATTTCACTGAAAAGTATTTGATTAGTAAATACACACCATGATTATAAATGAATTTCACTGAAAATTCAATTAATTTAAAATCTTGATTCTAAAAGAAAATTACTAACGACGACCTACTTAAAGAAGCATGGAAATCACTTGATTCCATGCATACAACAAAGTCTCAATTGGTACCAAAAAGACAGGTAAATTAATAGTTTAATTAAAGCATAATAAAGCACTAGCAACCAGTATCGAGTTTATGTAATAGTCAAAGGATAGACCTGATATCATTCTGATAACAATATTATTGTCAATCCTTCTACAGGTAAATAAGGAGTAAGAGATTTAACAATATTCAACCCCCCAAGTGGTCTATCGCATCTTGAAAGGCATGTGGTTTGAAAAGGAACGTGGAAAACTTTGAGCCTGAATGCCTTTCTTTGACATTATAACGTAAAGTTGCCAACAACGACAGCTAGATAAGCTTTGTTATTAGTAAAACTATATATCAGAAAATTGTGCATACCGACGAAGGATTCCGACCTTTTCAGCCTGTAGGATGCTAGCTGCATTCTGTGGCACCTCCTCACCTCACTTTGAGGGTGTACGTGCGTATGATGATTTGGTTGACCGTAATTTTGTAAGTTTTTTTTTAATTCTTAAAATAATTTTTTTTAATTTGGATTATTTGGATGTGTTTATATTAAAAATAAAATTTTTAAAAATATATTATTTTAATATATTTTTTAATAAATAATACTTTCAAAGACAACTTCTACTATTGTCCTCAACATCCCATATTAAACCCGTTTTATAGGACTCAATCTAAAAGTTGCTTAAAAAACTCACATCGTGAGTTGATCGGCGGGTAGGTAAACCATTATGCTATTATTTTTCTTAAAATAAAATCTTTAAATTGATAATCTTTTGACAAAAGAAAAAACAATTTGAAATGAAATATTCTATCCTGAGCTAGATTTTGAGTTAGCAAGTTTTTGAGTTGATTTGTGAGTCCAAATCAAGTTTTATGATAATGTTTTTTTTTTCCTTCTAAATGAAAGCTTGGAATTACATTGTGGATGTCTGCAAAGCATGATATAGTGAAATTTAATGGTAATAACTGATACTTTATATTTTAAAATCATTAAATTTTAATAATATAGGCTTAAAATAGCCTTAACATGGCTAAAAAAAAAAAAAACCCCTCAATACGAGAACTTAATTTGCTGCCTAATCATATACGGGCCTAGCATGTTCTGCTGCCCCCTCCTGGCTTATTGACCATGCCCCAGGGACGCACCGTCCTGTACGAATGTAAACACACGCTTTGATTCTGAACTCAGAAACCGTGTGAAACCATGCAGAAAAAGCACTCTTTTGTATCACACAGTCTCACACACTTACATATACATATATGTAACGTATTGAAGTTTCTTGCTATCTTCTTCACGACTTTATGTAATATATGTACTGCATAGCTTGAATAAATGTAATCGGTCAAACTGAAACAGCACAAACGTTTTCAAAGCATAAGCTCAAAGTCCCCCCAACCTACCCGCGGCCCGTACTAGCGCTAACCAAACGATCGATAGTCTTACATAAAACCACAAATTAAACAGATCGAAAGGAGAACAAGAAAAGGGCAGCTTGCTTATGCCAAGTCAGATGATCTTGTTACGGTCCCACTTGACAAGAAGCCTCACCGTCCATACCAAGCACATGCAGCTATAAATATATGCATCCAACGGCTCACAAATACAAAGCCCAACAACAATTACAGAAGAGGCTAGTTCAGCTTTGTGTGAGAGATCAGAACTGATCAAAACAGGTTCAGACGACGACCTTCTCTGAGAGGTAGAAATTCGAAACAAATTAAAGGTATGGAAATCTCAATGACAAAAGGGAGCTCAATGAAGAGCCTTTGGTTTGCGTTAGGCCTAATGCTACTGGTGGTGTCGACAGAGATGAGAGTAGTCCATTGCAGGGCCCTTCGTTCAACTTCCACCACCATCACTACCACAGGACACCAGCAAGTAGATGGAGCTCAAGAATCAAAGGGCGTGGCTTCATTTGTTGTTTCTTCAAACAACTCTAGCGGTCGTCCTTCGTTGAGAAGCTTGATGTTTAAATTGGCTTCTGGACCTAGCAGAAGAGGCCCTGGCCATTAACACTCAGATTTCATGACTCTTTTTTCCCCATGTTTCCCCATGTTTTTGTATTTTCCAGGATGTTCCCTTCAAAGGACTGATCTTATATAGACCAGTACAATGTAATTTGTAGTGCTAGAGATATAGAAACAATATAGATACACTCTTTGGATACAATTTGGCCTATACCTTTTTATACATGTCATCAACAGGGCATCTACTAAATCTCTGGAACACAGCACGTAATATTATCTCTTATAATTCAATCATACGAAGAACATTGATAAATATGCACCTGTGAGTAATGAGTTGTTTTTTTCTTATAAACTCGGCATTGATGCTATCCAATACATTCAGAGAAGTCGACGAGCTTTATTCTCTTGCTCGGACAATTCTGTAAACATTTATGCCTCCAAGTCAAAAGGAAGATTCTGATAGAATGGTGGCAATAAAAATATGGCACTAGATCACGCCAAAATATAGGCACTTGATATCGCCTCCATTGGCAATAAAAAAATAAGGTTCGGTTTCCTCTGCTTTACTTATTGTTTGCCCATAGCAAGTGCTTGTTCTGCGGTTAAATTAATTTTTTATTTGAAAATATTAAATTAATTTTTTATGTATATTTAATAATTTTAATATGAAAATGTAAAAAATAAAAAAATCTAAATAAATATTACTTTAATATATTTTTAATTAAAAAATATTTTTGATAAAATATCTTGTAACGCATTCCTAAACATATAATCTTAAATGCATATTCCCCTTTATTGAAATTAAAATTGGTCATCATAAAAAATATAGAAAATCCAAGTGGCAAGACTTTGTGCTAAAAAATTGCAGTGAAATGTCTTGGGTCTCCCTCTTTAAATTAACGAGGAGAAAAACCTATACTTTTTCCCATTGTGATTATATCATAAAATCAATTTACACCATATATTATTAGCAGAATTACAGTGTACAACTCATTGATGAGAAAGTAGGTAAAATGCGTTCAAATTAACAAAGGAGAAAGAACAAAGAACAATTTTATTAGCTGGCAAGCTCAATTTTTCATCCATGTCACTGTTTGTCAGACACCACCTAATTTAATCCGACCTTTTTTTTTCAAGAAAAAAGGAGAAAGAACAAAGAAAATGTTAGTAGAGAACCGACAACCAGTGCACCGAGCTTCTACTGCTGACACCCTTGCGATAGAATTCAAATGGATGCGAATGTATAATTTTGACAGAAATGCTTTCATCACCACCACCCACTACGATTTTCTGGTCAAAAACTTGGGAATACAGCTCCAGCTGCATATCAAAGTCCGCAAGAGTGTTTTTTTAGAAGAGATGTTGGTTTGGTGGGAGTCAAAGTTGAATTCTCAAATTTGCCGCAAAATTTCCCTCTCCAAACTGCTCACCCTCAAATCTTGGTCAGTCTATTTTAAAAGTTTAACGAGGATCAATTGTAGTGAAAGAGCAAATGCATTGGAGCTACTGGGACATAACATCCACTGACCCTGTCTTATTAGTACATCTAACATGTTGTTTTTATTAGCTGGAAAGCTCACTATCTGCTAACCGGAACCTGGCCCGAGCCAGGTTTCATTTTGAATCAGATTTTTATCTTTTTACAAAGATATCTTTTCTGTTTTTTTAATAAAAAAAATGATATTATTTTCGTTTAAAAAATTCAGTTGACCATTAACACTGAAAAACAGTGACTCAGGCCGGTCTTATAACTATGGTTTTTATAACTGGTTCTAAATTCCAGACTCCAGAGAGAGAGTGCACGAGAATAACTTCAGCCACCACTTATGTTGATGTCTCGTAAAGGAATTCAAGTTTCTTCCGAGGTACCGAGGATAAATACCAAAGAACATTCAGAAGACCTGAACAATAACTACAGGACTAATTAATTTATTCCAAGGGCATGCCTGCATAAATTATACCCAGATACAGAAAAATATAGAACTGTTCTAGGTTGCAACTACTAGAATAGAGAGAGAGGGAGGGAGGGGGGGAGATTAGCATGATGGGAATCACTCAAAACAATCTAAACTTCCATGCCAATCCTTTCATATTGACGCACACCAAATTTTTTTCCCAATAATTAACCTTGATCGAGCATGCAGGGACTATACATGAGCCTTCGACTAGATTTTATTGTGAACAACTTATGTGTGGTCCTTGAAATAACTACAAATTACCCACAGTAGATATCCTTTCAATTAGGTTACCTACTTATCATACAAAGATTCAAGTGTCAAGGGAAAACTTTCAAAATATTTCAACCACCTGGATAATACAGATGAATGCAATGAAAAGTTTGTTGAAGCAAAATCAAAATCCTCTTCATCCAAAAGGAGACATGCTATACAAAAAGCAGAGTATTGCTGATTAATACCTTCCTTTCAGTAAAAGGTATAGAGTTGGAACTTGGAAGTGAGGATCGAGTAAATGGCTTTTGAACTGCTGCTCTTAAAAGCTTTGCAAGGCTTTGAAACACAACGGCAATCTAAGATGTGCAGTGCAAGTGTGAAATATCTCCAGGGAGACGGAAGAGCAGGACTGGACAATCTGAAACCTAAGACAACATTTAGTTATCCCATTATAACTTTCTTAAGCATCATAAACAATTGTAATAATCCAGACCATCAGAATTACAGGGTCGGGGGGCAAGGAATGTTATAGTAGAAGCATGTATGCGGTCCGCAAAACTACAGTATAAAAGTCCCTAGCCTTGAAAGAAACAGGACGTTTTCAAACACTGCAATTCCACACTTCAAAGTCACAAATATTATCAGCCTAATACGAGCATACGTCAAGGATTAATATTGGTAAAGCACCAACATAGTTAGACTATAGCTAAGGCTCTACCCTTTCTTTTCTTGGGGAATTTCTCCTTGATCTCAATTAGGTGGCCTAATCTCCTACTTCTCTTTCGCGTTGCTGGCTTAACCTCATTCAGAAATGCCCTTTTTCATGGCTTAAAGAGCCCTTTCTTTTCCACTGACAGTTCACAATACGCTTTCTAAGCTTAAAGAGTGGTATTTCCTTTCGGTAGAGAAAAAGCAATTCCTACGCTAAAATGCTTAGGCCACTGGTCACGGGTATAATTAACAGTGGAGGTGCATTTCAAGTATTATATCATTGCTCTGACACACATCACTGGTATAATCAACAGGATCAGAAAGTATACCCACCACTCCACGGATAACCAATTCATTCTGCTGTCCATGCAGCAGCACAACTCCGACATTTGAAAATGTACTCAGGTGAGGCAGGTCATCCTGGATTAGAGCAGAATATTGATGACATGCTTAAACAGAAACATATACCAAACAATAAATATTTGATAAAGACAGTAGTGTTACCCATTTTGGGGGGCCCATATAAACCGAAAAATAAACTAGAAAAGAAAAAATACATAAAAAAATTGAAGAAAAGTTGGAAGAGAATAATATATATAAGAATAACACACTAGAATAGCTAGGAAATTGTTGTAGACTAGTTGGGAAAGATCAACATATACAAGATTGAAAAATTTAACAATATATTTTCAACTGATAAAGATTCTAGTGGCAAAAAAAATTCAATTTAAGGAGAAAAATTCAAAATTGAATGTTTAAGGACTCAAATGAAATTTTTCAAGGTTTAATTGAATTTATTAAGGGCATAATTGCAAGAAAATTGATATTTGTAGTCAATTTAGACTTTAATTGAAAAAAATTAAAGACTAGGAGTTGAATTATAATTTTTAAAAGTTAATTTAGTCAAATTAAGATCTTAATTGTATAATATTGAAGTTTGATAGGTAATTAAAAACTTGATTGAAGAAGTTTAAAATCAATAACCAAACTGAAAAAGACATTTGAATGTAAGGGATGAAATTGACTAAATTATGGACCAAATTAAATAAATTAAAAATTTTAAATTAATAGAGAGTCGAAATGTACAAATTCAGAACTAAGAACTAATATGAAAATAGTGATCAACTTTGAGGATGCCAATTGAGTTTAACAAGGATAAAATTATTTGAAATTAAAAGTTTGAAGGTAATTACAAGTATAATTAAAAAAAATTCAATTAAAATTTATCAAATTCTAAATTAAAAACCTTAAAGAATGTGTTATTCAGACTTAATGAAAAGAAGGTAAATGGCATGTCATTTGTTAGCTTGCATCTTTATTTTGATAATTTTGATAATTTCAAGCAAATAAATATGGAGTTGTTGACCTCAAAATTGAGTAAAGTTGGATCTAAATAAAAGATGTGCATCATATTTACCAATTTCAGGTGGTCTTGGGTAATAATAACATCATAATTGCTCCAATGAGACCTCAAAAGTGGATAACTCAATCAGCCCCAATAATGCAATAATCTTGCAAAAACTAATTTGGTTTTCATGTGTTCACACACAAAGAATTCTTAATGAATTCTTATCAAGAGTTTATAAAACTTCTTTCAATATGAAAAGGAAAAAAATGAATTCAAAACCTCCTAAAACACTAGCAAAATCCTATAAATACCCCCTTCAAGATAAGAAGCTTAAAAAGAGGGGAAGGAAAAAAAATATTAATAAAAAACATAAGTATAGAGATCCAAAAGCCTAAACAAAAGTTTTTATGAAAAGCAAAATAGGAAAGCCAAGAGTCAAGATACATTTAGCGTGCTAAATCAGACTAAAAATTTGAAACTAGTAAAATCAGATTTAACTCATGTAAAATTGATAAAATCGGTAAACTTGGTTTGATTTTACGAGTTTACTAAATTTGTGATATGAATTAATTCGAGTTAGAATTTAGCTTTAAAATATCTGCTAACTAGTTTTGCGAGATTGAACATATATTTCAAATTATATATTGAATAAAACTAAAATTTTAAGGGAAAATATAAGATACATAAAAATATATTATGACAAATTTTTAGGTCAAATGAAGTTAGAAAACATAATATTTTAAATAGTCAAATTTAGTAAACTAATATTATCAAATATGTCAAACAATATCTCCGTGTACTGTTTAGGATATATCTAGAGATACTAGTAGAATTTTAAAGTTAAGATAGAAACTAGATATCTGAAAATTTTAAACTATATATCATAGGTTCTGTAATTCATCAAAACAAAAAGAGAACGACATCTTTGAAGTTAAGACTTAAATCTACTAAGAATATACAAAAATTAGAGATTTAGGTTATATAAAGGAATTTTAAGACAAAGATTTCTTATTATTCTTTATTTATTTATTTAATTGCAAATATTTATTTAATTTGATTTTTTTAATGTATTAAACATTATTTAGGGATTTATTTCAATATTAAATTTATATTAATTAATTACTAATTTAAACTCATTAGCTTGCAACATAAAAAGGATTCACTAAGATTTATTGTGATGGAAACAACTAGGTTATCACTAGATTTATGTATACTTCCTATATTTTAGTAATTTTTTTATATGGAAAAATTTTGTTTTGAGACCTTTTATTTTTCATGTTATTAATTTATTATTTCATACTATCTTTCTCATTCTATTTAGATAACTTATTGGTTATAATATTGTTTACTCATTTTATCAAATTTTAATGTAATTTAATTTCTTGATTAGAATTATCAATATGTAATTAATTAAAAAATAAATTACAACTTTATAATTTTACAGTTCGAGTTTATATTATATTTTTTATGTCGTGTCAAGAAAACATTTATGATAACCTTGGCCAAGAGAGAGTAGTTGTTATAAATATACCTTGTTAGTCTAAAAGTATTTCTTGGTGGCATGCTTTTGTTAATTTTACATAGTGTTATTGCATTCACATCTTTTAAAATAAGTGAGTCAAAATATTTAAGACCATGTTTGATGTGCAATAATTTTTGTTAAAAGGCTTTTGGGTTTAAAGATGTGATTGACAAACACTCCTTCACCTATTTTTGATAGTTTTATTACAAATAAAAATATTTTTTTCCTAAAAAAGATATATATATATATATATATATGCACATGGCTAAAAATCCTAAATTTATTTAAGTATTTTTTTTTTAAAATCTAAAATACTCTAGCATGCTTTTTTTTGGGATATTGTATGAATTTTATGAATTTGTAAAATTCTAAAGGATTTTGACCCACATTTTAAAAATACAAAAAAATTATTTTATTTATTTTAATATATAAAAAATATAAACTTATACATAAAATATATATATAAAAAAATATTTCTTTTAATATACGAGATTATAAATTAGTATGTAAGATATATTTTTAATATTAAGTAAAAAATAATTTATTTTATTTTTTATATTAGCATTAAAATGATTAGATTTTTAACCTTGTAAGATAAAAACATCCTTATCAAGAAAACCTTTTCTTAAACCTTAGACACATTTTATTAAAAAACACAATATTTTTTTAGTTTATATCAGATAAATAAACAATACATTTTACTTCAAGTAAGACGTTATAAAAATATTAATATATTTTCTTTACATAATTAATTTCCTTTAAGATTTATATTAATTAAAATACTAAGTAAGAACTCCTATTTTTTTTTTTACTGATAAAATATAATTTTTTTTGGTTCTTTCCATCCATATCATTCTCAATTATCTTGATGAAGGGAAATAATTATTGTGACACTGCACATTTGAGCCAGACACTATGCTAGGAGGATCCAGCAAAAAAAAAACAACAACATAAATTGATATGTCCAGTGAAGAGGGGAGAAAGGCTGTCTCTTGTACTGCAGTCATAGTAACTGATTTAAATTCCAGAAAATGAAATGGCTGCTTTTTGCAATGAGAGATATTACCGGTGACATTTAAGTCGAATCGTTTTCAGAAGTTGAAAACGGCCCCACAACCCAACACAGAATGATCAGTATATGATGCAGAAAGGAATGGGGACAAGAATACTTTCCAGTCACCAAGCATAATACTAGTAGCTCGTGCCCAATGTCCTAGACTGTTAAAAAGGAATTTCAGATTGCTGGGGTTAACACAGGAACAATTAGGTATAGGAACCAAGTTGAAACTTGGATCAACCAAAAAGATGGTAGAAAACATTAGGAGTACCAAACTCTCTAGAGCAGAAACTTCCCTGGCTTCAACTATCCAAATAACAGTTTTTTAAAAACAACTAGCATAAGGACTTCATATCCACACTCCATCACTCTAGAAATTAGATAAACAAAGTGTCTAGCGGTGTCTGAGTGAAAATTGAAGGCTTGTGTGTGCATTAAGCCCCGTCTACACAAAAGCATCTCATGAGAACTGCACAACATGCGTAATCAAGGGTTGGATAACATAACAATGTCTTCCCACTCGTTACAAAAGGAATGATTTTTTTCTTTTAGACGTCTCACAACACCAACAATTGACAGAGGATATACTGCAATAATACATTCACAACATTTTTCCTTTTCCCCATTTTCTTCCCATTTCACACTGTGTCCAATTTCTCTTTGTTTTCACAACCCTCCAGCAATGTAGTATAGTGATTATATTTCTAAAACAATTCTGTAAAATGCCCCAATTGAAATTCAAGACACGCGAAAAGCAAAAAGCGAAAAATATACGATTTTAAGCTCTTAAATAAAACACAACAGACTTGGCTCTAAGAAACCACAGTTACATACACAAAACAAAATTTGCCCACCATTAAATCAAATCCCTAACACGAGCCCATCAGTGTGCCCTATATTCTATGATATCAATCAATGAACATGCTGATGAGACCTAAATTTTCACTTCATTAACACTGTCATGATCACAAATAGCCCAGCAAATAGCAAACACATCAAAACACAAAACTGTAACAATCAGAAATTAGAATAAACCTAGTTATTAATAATAATACTAAATCATTATCATCATATAATCACCATAAAAAACCATAAGTTAAAATATCCAGATCTCAACATAGTAAGCACCAAGATCAAAAAGACAAAAAACCCTAAAAGCATACCAAATTTGAAGCTAATAACCCTAATTAGATCAAGCTTCAGCCTCAGCAGAGCTCGAAACCTCTTCATTGACCACCGCCTTCGGCGTCACATCAGCGCTCGCTGTCTCCGTCGCACTATTATCACCATTGGCACCCGATCCAGCCCGAGCCTTGACGGTCTCTAACATCCGTTTACTGATCTCCTTAGAGTAAAGCTGGAGAACCTCAAGCCCGTCCTTCTCGGAGGAAGCCACGGCGGTGGCGAAAGAGAATGCCTCCTCCTCAATGCGGCGGGAGGCTTCGGAGGCCTCTCCTTGAGGTATAGTACCGTAGCGCTTGGAGAGAACGGACGTGGTGGATAAGGTCTCGATTAGACGGGATATAATTGCGTCGCGAGTGCGTTGAGTCGGTGGCCAAATGCTAAAAGAAAAGCCGCTGCTTGTCTGCTTCTTTGCACCCTCCGCAGAGGAGTGGTCGTCTGGTGGCAAAGAAAGGCCGCCGCTTGCCTGCTTCTTTATACCCTCCGCAGAGGAGTGGTCGTCTGATGGCGGTGCTGTGGTGGAGACGGTGGGGGTAGTTTCGGCGTCCGTCATTTTGGGGGTCTTTTTGCAAGAGAGGCGAGGGGTGGAGAGAGAAAAGGATGGAAGTACCAAGGGTGAGTAAAATGTGAAGGGGGAATTGGTGTGGCGTCGTTTTATGATGGGGTGATGTCGTGTGACGGGTCACCTTAGATCTAATTCGTGACAATCGGGAGCGTTCAATGCCACGTGGACGGCTGTGGAAAACAAAATTATGGCTAATGTTCCAAATTAAAAAAGAAAAAGAAAAATAGAAATTAACTATTGATACGTTCCCGGGTCACGAAGATACATAAATTTGTAAAATATCCTTTAATCTTCAGCTTTTATTTTTAAGCAAATTTCATATTCAAAATTGGATTAGCTTTTTTTATTTTTTATTTTTATTTTTTAGAGAACCATTCTCATTAAACCTAGTGAGTTAGGTTTTAAAATAAATTAAATAGAAATTGAGATTGTGAACTTGACTAGTTTATCTACAATTTCATTGATCTGCTTTTTAAAATAATTCAATTTTTATTTTTATTTTTTTTTTGAAATTATATAATTTAGATTTACTTTGATTTATCGTGAACAGGCGAATTTAATAAATCTGGAGATAAAAAGCTATATTTTAAAAGAACAATAATAAACACACTTTTTTTTAATAATAACAACAAGGAACGAGATTTCACTGAAAGAAAACAAAAAACTACGCAATGATGCTTAATTGACAGCACAAAAATGACCTCTTCCCTGTCTTTTGAGGCAATGAATCAAGGAATTGTGTATAGTTTAAATTGTTAGAACTTTGAAGCGCGACCTTCCTCTAATGTAACCGGAAATCTAAGACCAGGCCATGGCAGCAAGTAATTTTTGCCACTGGTTTTTTCTGGGATTGTGTACAGTTTAAATTGTTATTTGTTTAAAAATATACTAAAATAATTTTTTTATTTTTAAAAAACCATTTTTTACATCATCATGATCTAAATTTTTTTAAAACAGACATTTTAAATTAAAATTCTTAAAAATACGATTGACAACATGATTTCCAAACATGTTCGTAAGGTTGAGATAAGAAGAAAAACAGTTTTTCAGTCACATAATTCGAGATTGATAATGAATCCGAAACTTTGTTTTTAAAATTTAATTTTTTAATTTAAAATTATTTTTTATTTTTCTATATATATATGTATATTTAAAATATTTTAATATATTTCAAAATAAAAAAACTCTTTAACAAAATTACCAAAAATAACAAAGATTGTCGGGAACTAATTTGGATCTGTAATGATTATTTTGCAAAGGTGATCAGACAGAATTCCCAGCTACGCAAGGACATAAATCATGGACATGCGAGCATTGAACATTGCTTTCCAGGGCTTAGCTTTAAGCATGGTGATTCCCGACCCCTCAGACATGTCTACTTCCTCTTCACGAATTCTCTCCCACTCAAAGCATTGAATCAAGGAAGCCAATGCTAATCCCAACACCCTATTAGCAAGGCCAGTCCCGGGACTTGACCTCCGCCCCGCTCCCTCTGTGCAACGCTAAATTTGAACCCCTTACAAGTTGCAGCAAGTGGAGTTTTGAAAGTGTTCACTCACGCATGCACTAAACTATATAGAGCTGCATCTACACTAAAAAAGAAGAGACTATATAGAACTGTTCAAGAAATCATTAAGAAGCTGGAAACTGCTGTTGCGTAAAAAATTCTGTTTCTATGAACCTAATAATTTAGTTCTTTAAGTTGAGATAATTTTTTATATAATATCTGATATTTATTTAAATAATCACTAGTTAAAATCTCGCGAATTTTGTTCGGAGTGGCTAAATCAGACATTAGAATCAGTTAAGGGAAGTTACATGATCAGATATTGGGACTTTCTAGTCAGATTGCAAGCAAAACATGCGACTGGAATTAAGCAAGCCAAACTACATTCTGGTTCGTTTGTTCATCAAAGTTGGGACAGGTTTTCATTGCTTATATATATTATTGTGGATGATATGAAAAAAGTATTCCCTTTGTTAACAAAGAAAGCATACTTGAGGAAAATCATTCATATGCCTCACATAGAAGAGAGGAGGTTGACCATGGATTGGCGAGGTCTGCATAACGCCTCCAGTGGTTCAGCTTTGGGCATGGTAAGCCCTGCTCCCTCTGTCAGATTAATCTCCTCTTTGCTAACCCTATCCCAGTCGAAGCACTGAATCAAGACACCTAGTGTCAGGCCTATTATTCGCTTGGCTAGACCAGCCCCAGGACAAGCCCGCCTTCCAGCACCAAATGGAAGCAGTTTATAACCTTCACCTTCTCCACCTTCAAATCTCTCTGGCATGAATTTTGTTGGCTCCACCCACAGCTTGGTATCTCTATGAATGCTCCAAGTATTGACCAGTAACATTGTGCCTCGGGGCACATGAAATCCACTAACAGTGCAGTCCTCGGAAGATTCATGTGGTAAAAGAAGCGGCGCGGGTGGAAAGAGCCTCAATGTCTCGTTAATTATGTTTTGGAGGTAACTGAGCTTTGTTACATCTACTTCATCCAATATGTGCTCTGTTCCAACAATAGCATCTATCTCTTCAGAAGCCTTTTGCATTGTTTCCGGATTGTTAAGGAGAAGCGACATCGCCCACTCTAAGGTAACTGCTGAAGTTTGGCTTCCAGCGGTTAGTGTTGTCTGCACATGCTCAGATGTGTTACCAATATGCCTTCAGAATGAAGATATCAGATAAACAGGAATGTTAGTAGAAATTATCAATAGTAAAGAGCCTATTGCATGTCACCTAACTGAATGATCACTGGTGATCCCCAACAGTTGTCTCCAGTCAATTTGTTGAAATTGGGATCATAAGTTCTAGAGATTTTCTTACCATGATTACACCTTTTATGGTTTGATCAGTATAGAATTCAGGTTCTGTCTCTTTCAACGATAACATAACATCAATAAGTGTCGTGTTTCTCTTTTGGTTGACCACACCGGTATTCTTCTTGGTGGACTGAGATGACTGACTCCTCACTTTCTGGTGCTCCTCGATGAGATCCTGCAAGAATTTGTCCATCTTCTTCATCAACCCCATCATTCTCTTCTCCAAACCTTGGAAATCTATCCATTGCAGTACTGGAAAGAAATCATTCATGTTAGAACTCCCTCGCAGCGCCTCCATTTCTTTTATAATATTCTGAAACTGTCTCGCTTCTTCATCCACAACTTCTTTCCCATAATAACGTTTTCCTGCAATCATTCTCATCACAACATTGAATGTAAACTCCATAAAACTTGTTGTAAGCCCCACCTTAGCCTGTTGCTTGCAGGAATCCCGAAAAAATTGCTTTAGCAATAGCTGAACTTCCTCTTTTCTAATATCGGAGAACGAGGCAACACGACTTGTAGAGAAGAGCTCAATGGTTGTTAAGCGCCTGAGGTTGCGCCAATGCTCACCATAAGAAGAGAAACCCACAGTTGTGGAGTTGTAATTGAGATGTTTTCCAGCTAGTGTACGAGGGCGGTTAGCAAATATTACATCTTTTATAGTAAAGCATTCTTCAACGGCTGATGGTAAAGAGATTACAAGGACTTTACGAGTCCCAAATCGGAGAAACAGTATGTCACCATACTTCCTAGAAAGCTCGCATAGAGTTCTATGAATAGGTTGCTTTAATAAATGGAGATGCCCTATGATAGGATGAGAAGGTGGACTAGGTGGGAGGTTTTTGGGATTTCCAAGCTTGCATATAACAAGCTTTGATGCGAGCACAAAGAAGAAGAACAGGGCTGCAACGTTGAACCAGTGAGATACCTCCATCTTCCTTTGTGCAGGCTTCTGCGTAAGAAGGATGGATGTTAACAAAATTCACGATAAAACAACAGTAATTAGTATGAAGAAATTGCAGATATAAGCTATGATGGACAGGATCTAGAGATTCAGACTGATTCGATTACACTTCCCGCTCTGAAACTTCAAGTCAAAAGTCTTGAATCCTAGAGGAACTTTACAGATATCACAATCATTGACCTAAAGAGTGCTTAGATTAGCCAGACACAGAAATTTTGATTGCAAAGGTAAACTTTATAAAGCTGGCCGGCCACTAAAACCCGCAAAAGCTAAATAATTGATAGAGACAGCTAAAATAAATTGGCCTTTGCGTGTATTTTCTGTCAGTGCAGTCTTGTCATTTTGCATTAGCTAATGGCATTGGAATTGAAAATTGAGATGTCCAATTCAAACTAAAGGTGAAGCAGAACACGGGAAAAGGAGATAAACTCAATTGTCTATACAATCATCAACCTTTGCGTGTATTTACTGCCAGTACAATTAGCCCCTGCCATTTTCTATTAGTAATTAGTATGATATATTTTAATTAATAAACAGAGTTCTAGTGTCGGCTAACTTGAATTTTTATTTTTTTAATTGATTGGAGACTTTCTGACATTGGTGCAGTTCTTCTTCCTGTCTAATTAAACCTGGTACAGCGAATTTACTTGGTAAATGAACTGGTCTGGATTTATTAAAATACTGAACAATATAATAACTTAATTTGACTCATGATTTGTGTAAATCTCAATAAGATTTCATGTTTTTTTTTAAAATATAATTTTTAATATTTTTAATTAATTATTAATAATTTTTAAAGTTTACTATATAAATATTAGAAAAATATTTTATTTTTTTAATATAAAATTTAAAACATTTTAGTATATATATTTTATATTTTAAAACAAAAAATTATTTTTTTAATGTAAGATTTGAAATTTATATATATATATATATAAATTATATGTTTTCAATATAAAATTTAAAACTTTTTAGTATATATATTTTATATTTTAAAACAAAAAATTATTTTTTTAATGTAAGATTTGAAATATATATATATATATATATAAATTATATGTTTTCAATATAAAATTTAAAACTTTTTAGTATATATATTTTATATTTTAAAACAAAAAATTATTTTTTTAATGTAAGATTTGAAATATATATATATATATATATAAATTATATGTTTTCAATATAAAATTTAAAACTTTTTAGTATATATATTTTATATTTTAAAACAAAAAATTATTTTTTTAATGTAAGATTTGAAATATATATATATATATATATAAATTATATGTTTTCAATATAAAATTTAAAACTTTTTAGTATATATATTTTATATTTTAAAACAAAAAATTATTTTTTTAATGTAAGATTTGAAATATATATATATATATATATAAATTATATGTTTTCAATATAAAATTTAAAACTTTTTAGTATATATATTTTATATTTTAAAACAAAAAATTATTTTTTTAATGTAAGATTTGAAATATATATATATATATAAATTATATGTTTTCAATATAAAATTTAAAACTTTTTTGTATGCATATATATATATATATTTATATATTCTATAATTATAAAAAAAATTATTTTTTTTAATATAAGATTTGAAACTCATATATATATATATTATATTCTAAAAACAAAATATATTTTTTAAATATAAAATTTAAAACACTCTAATATATATATATATATATATGCACTCACTTACTGTGTTCTTTTTTTTTTACGTGTGATGTCCGGGTCAGCTTACGCGCACCACGACTAATCCACACGGCTCACTGAACATCCTGCAAGCCCAGTGAACAAGTAAGGCACCGCGGGGGTGACAGGCGTGCATGATGAAGTTCGAACCCCTGATACAGAGGAAGGGGACAAACCCCTTCCACCACTAGGCTATAACCTCACTTGCCACTTACTGTATTCTTAAAATTACAGTAGATTGTGTAATGCTTTAGCTACAGTCAAATAATAAAATACAGATCTTTCAATTGTAGAAGAACTAATTTGGATCTGTAATGATTATTTTGCAAAGGTGATTAGACAGAATTTCCAGCTACGCAAGGACATCAATCATGGACAGGCGAGCATTGAACATTGCTTTCAAAGGCTTAGCTTTAAGCATGGTGAATCCTGACCTCTATCTACTTCCTCTTCGCGAATTCTCTCCCACTCGAAGCATTGAATCAAGGAAGTCAATGCTAATCCCACCACCCTATTAACAAGGCCAGCCCCGGGACATGACCTCCTTCCCACTCCAAACGGTATCAATTTCAAACCCACGAAAGATTGCACTGAAATATCTTGAGGTCAAGGTGCAGCAACCCTCCCAAATCGAAGGAATCATCACCAGAAAACCTTCGGGTATATAGAACTGTTCAAAAAACATTCAATTGCACGGTGTAGAGAGGTCTTATAACAGGACGGAATTAAGCCTTCGGCTATGGAGTTACTGGCAAAATCTTCAGAATTAATGTGCAATATCATAAGCAGGGACCTGGTCACCCCGTAAACATAGCTCTGTGCATCGCTAAATTTGAACCCCTTACAAGTTGCAGCAAGTGGAGTTTTGAAAGTGTTCACTCACGCATGCACTAAACCATATAGAGCTGCATCTACATTAAAAAAAGAAAAGACTATATAGAACTGTTCAAGAAATCACTAAGAAGCTGGAAACTGCTGTTGCGTAAAAATTTCTGTTTCTATGAACCTAATAATTTAATATCTAATATGTTATTGATGAAACAATCACGAGTTAAAATCTAGCAAATTTGTTAGGAATGGCTAAATCAGACATTAAAATTAGTTAAGGGAAGTTACATGATCAGATATTAGGTTTCTAGTCAGATTGCCAGCAAAACATGCGACTGGAATTAAGCAAGCCAAAACTACATTGTGGTTCGTTTGTTCATCAAAGTTGGGACAGGTTTTCATTACTTATATATATATATATATATATATATATATTGTGGATGCTATGAAAAAAAGTATTCCATTAGTTATAGAATGTCTCAGAGCAAACAAAGAGAGCATACTTGAGGAAAATCACCCATATGCTTCACATAGAAGAGAGGAGGTTGACCATGGATTGGCGAGGTCTGCATAACGCCTCCAGTGGTTCAGCTTTGGGCATGGGAAGCCCTGTTCCCTCTGTCAAGTTAATCTCCTCTTTGCTAACTCTATCCCACTCAAACTCTCATGGAAGAGAGGAGGTTGACCATGGATTGGCGAGGTCTGCATAACGCCTCCAGTGGTTCAGCTTTTGGCATTGTAAGCCCTGTTCCCTCTGTCAGATTAATCTCCTCTTTGCTAACTCTATCCCACTCGAAGCACTGAATCAAGACACCTAGTGTCAGGCCTATGGCTCGCTTGGCTAGACCAGCCCCATGACAAGCCCGCCTTCCAGCACCAAATGGAAGCAGTTTATAACCTTCAACTTCTCCACCTTCAAATCTCTCTGGCATGAATTTGGTTGGCTCCACCCACAGCTTGGTATCTCTATGAATGCTCCAAGTATTGACCAGTAACATTGTGCCTCGGGGCACATGAAATCCACTAATAGTGCAGTCCTCGGAAGATTCATGTGGTAAATAAGGCCAATTTGTTTTAGCAGTAGCCCTTGTCATTTTGCATTAGCTAATGGCATTGGAATTGAAAATTGAGATGTCGAATTCAAACTAAGGGTGAAGCAGAACAAAGGGAAAAGGAGATTAACTCAAATTCAAACTAAATTGAGATGTCATAATTTTATAATTAATATATAAAATTCGATACATATTAATGAATAAACAGAGTTTTAGGGTCCGCTAACTTGAATTGTTTTTTTTTTCTTTTAATTTTTTACTTAGGTGTCTGCATTATTGATTGGAGACGTTCTGAAATTGATTCAGTTCCCCCAGGCATCTCCTTTGGAGCCAGTGTTGGAATCTGGAATGCCCTCGTAAGTCGTAACTAGATCACCAAATGGAACCAAAGCCTAAGCATGCTCTCCATTTTTTATTTTTTTTCTTTGTGACGTGTTCTTGATGTAATGGAAGACATTTGCTTTTAAATGGAAAGATCAGGCGTCGCTCTTTATCCACAAGCAGTTTCAAAACAAAGAGGAGGCCCTCGTCATTTATGCGTCCCATTCTTATCATCAGAGCTCCTTTGCAGTGTTTTCACAAAAAAAATTCTTTTCATTCCATGTCCAAAATTAGCGAGGAAGGAATATTGCACCCAAAACAATGATCAAATCAATGATTTTTTCCATTTAGATTTCAAATCATGGATTTCCCATGTCAATTTACCGAACAGACCAGGTTTAACAAGATCACCAAATAACATAATAACTAGAATGTTTCACTGTAATATTTTGAAATAAAGAAAGAATGTTTAATAGGAAAGGGCAATAATATCCTTAGAAGAGTAAGTTTTAGGTATACGTGGATGAAGGACATTTTAGTGATTGAACACGTAGTTGATAAAAATAAAAAGAAGAAACAAAGAAAGAGAAGACTCGATTTTGAAGAGAAGGAACTGTAAGAAAGAGAAGATAAAGAAAAAAGAAGACAAATTAAAAAAAAAAGTAAGATTTATGCTTTAATGAGTATAATTTTTGTTATTAATTAAGATTATGGATTTGTTGAAGATTAAAGTTTTGAAGATTTTGTTTTGAATTTGATTGATGAATTGATTAGAATATATGGATTAATTATTATGAGCAATGGTTTATTTAGTTGATTTTGAGTAAATATGATGATTTTAAATTATATTTTATTTAAATAATGAATTTGAATCAGATATTTTGGAAGATTATTAAGTGATTTGTGGAAAAATTTGGTTTGAAATTGAAGATTAAATTCAATTTTATTTTTTAATTTGTAAAAATTATAATTTAGTCCTTAAACCTTGAAGAAATTATAGTTTGGTGATTCTTGGTGGGATTGAGGATGAATTATGGAAAAAAATTTCAATAGAGTTATGAATTTATGTTATTTTTAGTTTGGTCTTTCAATTTGATAAAATTATAATTTGACCCCTAAAATATGAGAAAAATCCAGAATGGTTCTAGTTGTAATTTTAATTTTTCAAATTGATTCGATGAATAATTAAGGTTTTTTTTAGTGAATTATTATAAATTTTTATGATTTATTTTTTTTAAATTAGATTTTGAAAAAATCATTTGATGTTTAGGTTCTTGTAAAAAATGACAGTTTTGTTCATATAGTTAAGAATTTATGATATTTTTAATTTGATCCTCTAATTTAATAAATTTACAATATGACTCTAAAAATTTGAGAAAATTCCAATATGATTCCTAGTTGTAATTTTAGTTTTTCAAATTGATGTGATGAATAATTGAAGTTTATTTGATGAATTATTATCTAGTTTTTGAAAAAATGACCATATGGTTCATGTAGTTGTGAATTTATGATATTTTTAGTTTGGTCTTTTGATTTGATAAAATTATAATTTGACCACTAAAAAATCTAAGAAAATTCTAGAATAATCCCTAACTATAATTTTTGTTATTCAAATTGATTTGGTGAATAATTAAGGTTATTTAGTGAATTATTATTAGGTGTTGTGAATTTTTTAATTAGATTTAGGGAAAACTGTTTTAGCTTTGGGTTTTTGAAAATAATAACTAATTTGGTTCATAAATATATAAGATTATGAGTTAGACTCTTAGTTCAGTGTATTAAATGAATTATGCATTTTTTTAATCATTTTTTGGTATGTCTCATTTTATATTAAAATAATTTTAATATTCTACCTACGGAACATCAGTAAAATTGCCTCTGATGTTTTCTTTCGTGTTATTTCTAATTTTAATTCAAGTGAGTAGATAATTCTTCATATGCTAAAGAATTAATATAAATATTTGAGTTGTTAGTATGAAATTAATTATGTTTCTTAGTAAATCTTGTATTGTTATTTATTTCTTGTTTATAATTAAGCATCATTATTGAAACTGAATCTTTGATGCAAATTATTATATATTTCTGAGTTAATACCTTCTCATTTAATTGATGTCATGAATTGAGCTTTAAAATATAAATATGTTTTTATTATTATTATTATATGAATTTATGATATGTTAATCAAAATATTCATATTAACAAAATAATATTAGTTTTTGTATACATTATATCTAAACCCTAATTAGTTGGAGGAGTCACCAACTCGTGATGGTTAATCATTTTACAGTATAGAGTATTATGTTTATTGCATTTTGATTTTCTAACAAGTTTTACCTTATAATATTCTTATTATGATCTATTTGAGAAACTTTCGTATAAAAACTTAAACTCATATTTGTATATATATTCATTGTTATTTTATTACATTATATTTATATATTAAATGTTATTTACTTATTGAGTTGTTAAATTCATCATCTTGTTATTTTTTCAAGTTTATACCTTATTAACAAACCATTTTTAAAGGATTTTTTGAATTTTGTTTATTATAATTATTATTTTTTATGTTTAGTTAGTGCTCTATAATTATGATATTTATATTAATTTTTGTATTAAAATAATTAATTTATATTATAAAATTATTTATGTTATTATATTATGAAAAAATTATTTTATTTAATTAAACAAAAAAATTTGTATGTAAGTTTATATTTTTATCGTACAAAACCTGAAGAGAATCTTTGCCTGTATACGGTCATGAATAGAGAAATCAGGGTCGTGACACTGGGGGATGAATTAGCCTGGATCCACCCAATGATATGGGTCCCACTGAAGGGTCCATGCATTGATCAGTAGCATAGTGCCCCGTGGCACATCAAAACGACCAACGGTACAATCTGCAGAAGATTCGTGTGGTAGTACAAGCGGAACTGGTGGATACAATCTAAGTGACTCGTCGTTTATGTCCTGAAGGTAACCGAGCTTCGGCAGATAAGTTTCATCCAAAAAGCGAACCTGTCCACCATTAGTGTCCATCTCAGCCGAAGCCCTTTTCATTGCTTCAAGATGCTCAAGGAGAAGTGACATTGCCCATTCCATGGGAGCAGATGAAGTTTCACTTCCAGCAATTAACATTTGCCTGCGTCCATCTTTTGAAAATGAAGCACATTACATTATTGGAAATGAAAATAAATTACTGTCTCCTTCTTCCTTTTCTTTTCATGTTTTCCCCATACAGATTTTAATTATGTTTGAAATGTAGTTGTAGTTATTTTTTATTTAGAAATACATTAAAATATTTTTTAATTTATTTTTAATATCAGAAAATTAATATAATTTAAAAATATAAAAACAAGAATTTTAAATTAAAATAAATAATGTTTCACAAAAATCGTTTGAACAGCATTATTGGGTTAAAAACCTAGGTTCTTCATCAAGTTGAAGAAAAATGGAAAAAACATAGCTAATGAAGTTAAAAACTTAGATTGTTCCGGTGACTTATTCGATTTAAATCTAACCTCATCAAGATCTAATAATCAACTTGCTAGTTTTTCTTTTAAAATATCTTGTTAAAATAATATAATTTTAGTTTTTTTAAAATAAAAATCAATCCTTGAATCATGAGCATTTTCTTTGAAACTATAAAACAACAATCAACAAAATGATGGATCTAAACATTATTTATTTCAAATGCAACAACATGTTTTTCTTATTATGATTTTTTTCTTTCTTTCTATTAAAGATTTATCTTCACAAAGTTGGGTAAAAAACTTGGCTAATTTAATCAAAAACTTAAATTGTTTTTGTGACTTAGTCAACCTGAACCGAACTTTATCAAGATTTAGTCATCAACTTGCTAGCTTTTTTATTGAAATTTGGTTTTATTAAAATAATGTAATTTTGTTTTTTTAAATAAAAATAAAGATTAATCCTTAAATTACAAGCATCTTCTCTAAAACTATAAAATAAAAGTCAACACGATGATAGATATAAACATTATTTATTTCAAAGGCAATAACATGTTTTCCTTATCACTTTTTTTCTTTCTTTGTATTAGTGATATATCTTGATAAAGTTGAGTAAAAAACTTAGTTAATTTGATCAAAAACTTAAATTGTTCCTTAAATCTAATTCAATTAAGATTTAATTAATAGTTTTTTTATTAACATTTTTTATTAAGATAGTGTAGTTTTAGTTTTTTTAAAAATAAAAATAAAAATCAACTCTAGAATCACGGTATCTACTTTGAAATTATGAAACAAAAATCAACAAGATGATGGGTCTAAACATTATTTATTTCAAAAGCAACAACACGTTTTCCTTACAGCTCAATAACACAAATCAAGCAATAATTAACGTATTAATCATTCTAGAATGAGCATGAAGATTGAAGAGGTCCACCCAAAGAAAAAGGCAACATAGAAGGACCAGAAGCCCGATCATACCTTCGCCCTAGAGTACGGAGAACAGGTTAGTCATGGAATGATATGGTTTACAAAAAGCCTCCAAAGGCTTACCCTTAACCATAGAATTTGCTGCTGCTACTGTCATATCCACCATTTCCGGTCCAGTCCTCTCCCACTCAAAGCACTGAAAAAGTGCAGCCATTGCCAACATGATTGCGCGCATACCCATGTTAGATCCTGGGCAAGCCCTCCTTCCCATACCAAATGGAATAAACTTGATGCCTTCCTTTTCCTCCTCGGTCGCTTCAAATCTCTCTGGCTTGAACCTGTCAGGTTGTTCCCACATCTTGGGATCCCTGTGCATGGCGAAAGCATTCACCAGCAGGATTGTGCCTTTTGGAACCTTGTATCCTGCCACGGTACAGTCTTCAGATGGACAACGTGGGAGTAAGAGTGGCACAACAGGATACAACCGAAGCGTCTCATTGATGACGCAACGGAGATAATTTAGCTTGGGAAGATCCAACTCCTCTACCAAGCGCGTATGCCCAACTTGACTATCAATCTCTTCTCTTACCTTCTGCAATATCTCTGGATGATTCAGCAGAAGTGACATTGCCCATTCCATGGTAACAGCTACTGTATCTGTTCCTGCAGCAAAAATTGCCTGTAGAACAAGAAGAAATTAGTAACATACTGATACTTCTGATACTTTTGTTTAATTCTGAACAGAAGCATTAGTAACATACACATCCATTTACACTGCAGAATACTCCAAAATAATTGAATAAAAAATGTGAACAAATCTATCAATTCATCGTCCATGTCCATAATTTAAGAACTTGATAGATGTACTGTGATCAGCTGGGAAACACATATATAGCCACGTTCGTGTTACTTGGGGGCAAAAAAGAAAAGGAGCCAGAATTAGACAAGGGGAGTTGCATGAATTGAGAAAGTGACCGGCAGAATTGTTATACAGCAATTAGCACACGACATCCATTTTTCATTACGAATTTTTTAAGATATTGATGATAACATTTCTATTATAATATAATCAGTAGTTCGGTTTTTCTCAAAGGTAAACAACTAGCTAAAAAAAGAGCATGGCTTAATAGGTTATGAGGTCAGTACACGAATCATTGAGTTAACCCAGATTAATTATTTAGTTAAAAAATCATTGTTTCTTTTTAATTAACCCGACTAGGTTTCGATTGAATGTAACTGGATCGATCAAAAACTTGATCGAATTAACTAGATTTGACCTGTCAAATGGCCCGTCTAGATTAACTACAAAGAGCACATAACAAAGCCAAACGAAGACAGACAAATTGTTGGGGCCGGGGGAAAAGAAAAGTGCAGAAAGAGAATACAGCAAGCCAGCAAGAACAGCTCGTCAGCTCTCTTACAGGAAAGCAATATCACAAGCATGAAGCATCTGTCTGTAATTTTTCTGCGACATTAGTCAGTTGGCGGTTGAAAAAATAAGGGAGAAACGAAATAATCACAATAAATTTCTCCATGCTATTCTTAATGGCCAACGATAAACAGCAAATAATTTTGTCAATTGCAAACCAAAATTCAGAAACAGATGGAAAGACAATCAATCTAAATCTGCCCGCAAAAACTGCTTACCAATACGAGACCCTTGATGATATCATCTGTATAGAAATCAGGTTCTTGTTCTTGGAGAGACAATAAAGTTTCGATCACGGTTGTCTTCTCCGGTCCTGCATCAGGACTTGAACATGAACTGGTTTTCTTTTGTCGAATCTCATCTATCAAGTCTTGCGAAAATCCATCCCTCGCATCACGCACCTTGATAACACTCTTCTCAAACCCTTTGTAATCGATCCATTTCAAAGCAGGAAAGAAATTACACAAACTTGTGGACAAAGATGGATTGAATATCTTTTTGAGTTCCACAAGATCCTGCTTGCCCAAATCCGAGCAGGCAACCTCCTCTTCAATACATTTCTTACCAGCAGACATCCTCATAGCGACATTGAAACTAAGGAGAGAGAAGAAATAATGCAAGTCCACCTTTTTGTTGCCACTGCAGGAGACTTTAGACAATTGGCGGAGAAGGGAGCAAACTTCTTCTTGGCGTACTGCAGAGAACTTATTGAGGCCTTTCTGAGAGAACATTTCAAGGACGGCGAAGCGCCTGAGGGTACGCCAAAGATGGCCATATGGAGAGAAGATAATATTGGTATAGTTGTACGTTAAACGATCTCCGGCTATGAAAGTAGGCCTGTTGGAAAGGACCACGTCGTTCTTTGTGAAACATTCTTCAACAGCTGATGGAGAACTAAGAACAAGCATAGACCTGCAGCCTACTTTAAGGGAAAGAACGGGGCCATATTGCTGCAATAAAGTCTGTAGCGTTTGGTGTAGTGGTGGCTTGAGAAGGAGGAGATGGCCTATTACTGGAAGAGAAGGAGGACTTGGTGGCAAGTTTTTGTTACCATGGAATACATATTTGATTACAAGAAAAGTTAGGAAGAAGAAAGCAAGGCAGTAGTAAGACGGCATGCTTTCCAAGAGAAGCATGAAAGAGTGGCTAGTCCAGTTATGTAACTCTTATTCTTATCTGGTTAAATAATTAAATTCATGGCTGTGGATGGTTAAAGGAAAAAAAAAATCTTGTCTTTGCGCTTTTTTAGTTGGAGATAATTTTTAGTCCTTGAATTAAAAATAATTATTAAAACAATTAATGAATCACTTAGCCAACTTTTATTAAATTATTAAGACTATTCAAAATCAACCATTGCTTTGTGGAATTGGCTTCAAGGTAGACTTTGGTGTTAAGGTACATTGAACCATTTCTCCTGTGATTTTTTTCTCGATGGCCAGAAAAACAGAAATCGTGTCGACATTGAATGAAGAGACGAATATTCGTTGTCGTAATGGTGATTATTAATTTCTATTTTAGACGTTAATCTTATTTAAAATAAGAATAATATCATTTCATGCAAAATTGAAAGAGAAAAAAAGAAGAGGAAGACGATGTCTCATGATCAAAGCCCCAGCATAATCAGGTAATCGATCAATTGGCATTAATTGTAAAGCTTCATTAATGAGATTTTATACTAATTTGAACTTTCTTTATTAATTATATGTATTGAAAACTACTTTTATCCAACTTTTTGAATTGAGAGTGACCCGTTGTCTCATGATTTGTCAAAGCGCGATGCATGAGGAGTGCCTAATTATTTAATTAGTTAATTAGCATATTAATTATCTTGAACCCTTTCTTAATTCTTGTGATTCTATCATATTCAAAGAAAAGATCTCCCACTCAGAAAAAATTGAATCGGGTTTTACCAGGGTAGGAGGCCATGGAATCCATTATCAAATCATAACTCTTAAATTTCTAATTTAGTGATGATTTTCCTGGCCAAATGTATCCCAAACATGATGATTCATATATTCAAGAGTCAGAGAAGGTCATACAATCTCATATCTAATACATGATTAATTTTTTAGTTGAAATTCTTATAAAAAAATTATTTTAAATAAAAGGCATTTGAAGAACATGTTAAATTTAAAAAAATTAAATTTGATAGCTCACTGAATTTAAGATAATATTGGTATGATAAACATATAAAACTCAAAAAAAAATATTATTCAAGTTTTAAGGTTATATATTTAGTCGTGGATGATTCTCCATAATAAAAATATAAAAAATATAACAAACCATTATAATAATATTTATAAATATATATAAGAGCTGTTAGAAAACATATCATACTTATTATCTTATTAATAATATATAAGGGATATTTCTCTCTTGTTAATATCATAGAAAATAAAGAACTTTTCAATTATTTTATTTTTGAAAACAACAAGGTTCAAGATATAAATATCTTATTAACCATCAAAGTAAAAAGTTAGAATTTTTTATATTTTAAAATAAAAATATATAGATTTTAGAGTATTAACAAACTTAAAATTTAAAAGCAAATATCTTTTTGCTTGAATTTATTTTAAAAAAAAATTATTTATTACTCTAAATCATTTAATATATTTACTCTAAATATATTAATATATTTTTTATATAGCTGTTTAGTTAAATATTTGAATGCAGATTTTAGAGATGTATCTCATTAAAAATTGAGGTCATATCACCTGTTTTGTTAAAGTAAAAAATTGTTGTTTTTTATTGTCCATTATTGTTATTATTATCATTATATATGTATAAAGTAAATTAATTTTTTTTATACTGTTTTTTTTATTGAAGTAAAAAATACAAAATACAAAGTGAATTAATTCATTTAGCATCATTTATATAAATAATGTCAGGTGAATTAATTCAGGAGTTACTATTCACTTCACTGTTTATTAATCCGTACGACCTCGTGAAAGAAAATTTAATTTTTTTCTAATTGTGTTTTTTTTGAAAAATTAATATTTAATATCATTTAATGACACTATATAAATTAGAAGAAGATCGCATGATAACGTAAAATTTACAGAATTTGATTGCAATTACAATGATATTTTACATGATTTTGTTACACACTCAAAAAATCATAAAAACTATAATCCTTATCAGATGAATTTCATATGTGATGAAATTATAAATAAGTTAATAAAATAATAAAAAAATATTTGATATAAAGTATTATTTATTTAATGATGTAATAATGATAGTTAAATCTATAATATTTAAATTAAAACCATCAATATTAATATGTATCCTTTTTAGTTAGTTTATAACCTTAATTTGAAAAACATGTTTAATCAAATATATTAAACTAATTTTTATTCAATCTCAATTTTAACCAAACATATATCAAACCAATCTTAATAAAAAATATTTTTTATAAAATTTTTTTTTAAATGATAACTAAAAAAATTACTACAATATTAAATAATACACTTAAAGTTTTACTTCCAACAATTAACATTGCCTGGATCCATTTTTAGAAAATAAGGTACAAGACATTACTGGTAATAAAAATAATTCTTTTTTCCTTCTTCCTTTTTTTTCATGTTTTTCTAGAGAAATATTAAAAGTGTTTTTTATTAATATAGTATTCAAATTAATTTGTAGATACCTTAATTAATCTTACAGATTCTAAAATTAATAATCTTGTAAGTCTCTAACAGCTCTTAAACTTATAAAACCTGATAACTATAAAGAGTTAAATCAAGGTCTAACAATTGAGTTAGACCCTTTAAAGTTGATTTTAAATGTATTTTGATTGTTTTTAAAAGTTTTTTTGTTTAAAAATATATAAAAATAATATTTTTTATTTTTGATATTAATATATTAAAACACAAAAATTTTTTTATAAATTATAAATAAATAAATTTCCACAAGCCTATTCCCAAGCTACGTCAAAGGTGATAGTAATTGATTTGTACCCGTAGATTTATTGATATTAATTCTAGAGAAGGCTGTTATGACGGGCATGTTATAATGTTCAATATCCTTTTGCAATTCTTTAAAACGTATAATGCAGCCAAATTGGGCAGCCTTAGTTTTACATCAATGTGTTGAGCATGGAAAAAGTCAGAAAAAAAATTGCAACTTTTGAAATTAAGATGAGATAAGATAATTTAAGTGGAATGATTTTCACCTGTCTGTAGTTAGACGACAAAGCTTAAAAAAAAATATGAATATTTTAAATACTAGCAAAATAATTATAATTTAGATTCAATCACTATCTCGCTAGGAGGCTCAACTGCATGGTGTATCCCTTAAAAGTGAGCTCGCTAGTACCAAATCCGGCGAGAAATGCCCTCAGATTAGGAGTGGAAATTTTTTTATATTTTTTTATTTTTCTTTTAAGGGATGAGTTTTTTGCTATATAAAGGTGGATGAGCTTTTCTTTAAGGTTGAAAAAAATTTTAATTCTATTTTTTTGCTATATATATTGTATCAATTAGACAGAAAGGAGGATTGCCAGGATCAACCAGAGAGTTACTTCCATTTTTCACTCTAGCGGATCATATGATTCCTTCTCTATTTCTCTGTTTGAAGATTGCACACGGTAGAAAGAAAGCTAGTGATACAGGATATTATGTTAACGGGGTAGCAGCTGGTAATATTTGTTTCTTAAAAAACAGTTTTTAAAAAATTATTTTTGAAATTTTTTTATATTTATTTGTTATTAAAAAGGTTATTCTATAAAAAATATTTTTCAGTTAATAAAAAACACTTTCTAATCAATAAAAAACACTTTCTTGTCAATAAAAATATTTTTTAATAAAAAAATTTGGTTTGGTTTTCATAAAAGTATTTTTTTTTAGTTGTGTTTGTTTCCCGGAAAGTGGTTTCCAGAAAAATACTTTTCAAACTTTCTTGTATTTATTTACTGTTAGGAAAGTTGGTAAATGAAAAACATTTTCCAGTCAAAGAAAAATTTGGCTTGATTTTCATGAAAATTTTTTCCTGAAAAATTTGGAAGGAAAACACTTTTTGAAAGTTGTGAAAAATTTAGAAATGTTATTATTTGCTGATTATATCAAATTTGATCCTCAAGCTTTTGATTGTTATATATATTTTGTTTTGAATATTTATTTTTTAATTTCATTTCTTAAAATTTAATTTTTATATTAATTTTGTTCCTCATTTTTATAATTGTTATTTGCTTTTCTTCTATTATTTTTTTATTAAAAAAATTTTCTATCAAATTTGATCCTCATTATTTTGATTGTTATTTATTTTACTTGAAATGCTTTATAAAACGTTAATTATTATTATTATTTTAATTTTTTCATCTTTTTTTTAGATTTGATTTTTATTATTTTGATTATTATTTATTTTATTTGAGATAACTTATGATATTTTTTAATTTTATTATTATTCAACTTTTTAATTTGTAAGATTTATTCCTTATTATTTTAATAAACTTGAAAAAAATAAAATATTAATAAATTATTTTCAGTTCATTTTCCATAACATAATCAAATACTGGAAAATGTTTTCCAGATTATTTTTGATAATATTATTAAATATCAAAAAATACTTTACTTCTCAAGAATTTATTTTTTTTGGAATTCACTTTCCTGTAATTTACTTTTCTTGAAATTCACTTTTTTTAAAAAATAATTTTCCTACAAAGCATAACTTTTATCCTGGTTTTTCTTCTTCTTTTTTGTCTTATACCATGGTTAGTTTTAACAAGTCCATGCAGGGCCACTCAACTTGGCGTCTATATGAAGTTGAAGAAAAATGGAAAAAACTTGGATAATTGGTCAGACTTGGATTCCTCATGTAACTTAGTTGATTTCAACCCAATCCAATCAAGATCTATTCTTCAACTAGCTGGTTTTTTCATTGAGATTTTTTATTAAGACAGTGTAGTTCTGAATTTTTAAAATTAAAAATAAAAATCAACCCTTGAATCATGGATATCTTTTCTGAAACTATGAAAGAAAAATCAACATGGTGATGTATCTAAACATTATTTATTTCAAAGGCAACGGCACGTTTTCCTTGCAGCTTAATCACACAAGTCAAGCTATAATTTACATATTAATCATTCCAGAATGAGCATGAAGATTGAAGCGGTCCAACCATAGAAAAAAGCTACATGGAAAGACTCGAAGCCCGATCATACCTTCGCACTAGAGCTGGGAGAAGAGGTTAGCCATGGAATGATATGGTTTACAAAAAGCCTCCAAAGGCTTAGCCTTAACCATAGAAATTGCTGCTGCTACTGTCATGTCAACCATCTCCGGTCCAGTCCTCTCCCACTCAAAGCACTGAAAAAGTGCAGCCATTGCCAACATGATTGCGCGCATACCCATGTTAGATCCTGGGCAAGCCCTCCTTCCCATACCAAATGGAATAAACTTGATGCCTTCCTTTTCCTCCTCGGTCGCTTCAAATCTCTCGGGCTTGAACCTGTCAGGTTGTTCCCACATCTTGGGATCCCTGTGCATGGCGAAAGCATTCACCAGCAGGATTGTGCCTTTTGGAACCTTGTATCCTGCCACGGTACAGTCTTCAGATGGACAACGTGGGAGTAAGAGTGGCACAACAGGATACAACCGAAGCGTCTCATTGATGACGCAACGGAGATAATTTAGCTTGGGAAGATCCAACTCCTCTACCAAGCGCGTATGCCCAACTTGACTATCAATCTCTTCTCTTACCTTCTGCAATATCTCTGGATGATTCAGCAGAAGTGACATTGCCCATTCCATGGTAACAGCTACTGTATCTGTCCCTGCAGAAAACATTGCCTGTAGAACAAGAAGAAATTCAAGTCAGCCAAGGAAAAATGCTGATAAATACTTGTGTTCAATTCTGAACAGAAGCATTAGTAACATACACATCCATTTACACTGCAGGATACTCCATAATAATTGAATAAAAAATGTGAACAAATCTATCAATTCATCGTCCTTGTCCATATTTTAAGAACTTGATAGATGTACTGTGATCAGCTGGGAAACACATATATAGCCACGTTCGTGTTACGTGGGAACGAAAAAGAAAACGAGCCAGAATTAGACAAGGGGAGATGCGTGAATTGAGAAAGTGACCAGCAGAATTGTTATACTGCAATTAGCATACGGCATCCATTTTTCATTACGAATTTTTTAAGATATTGATGATAACATTTCTATTATAATATAATCAGTAGTTCGGTTTTTCTCAAAGGTAAACAACTAGCTAAAAAAAGAGCATGGATTAATAGGTTATGAGGTCAGTACACGAATCATTGAGTTAACCCAGATTAATTATTTAGTTAAAAAATCATTGTTTCTTTTTAATTAACCCGACTAGGTTTCGATTGAATGTAACTGGATCAATCAAAAACTTGATCGAATTAACTAGACTTGACCTGTCACATGGCCCGTCCAGATTAACTACGAAGAGCACGTAAAAGCCAAACGAAGACAGACAAATTGCTGGGGCCGGGGGAAAAGAATAGTGCAGAAAGAGAATATAGCAAGTCAGCAAGAACAGCTCGTCAGCTCTCTTACAGGAAAGCAATATCACAAGCATGAAGCATCTGTCTATGTAATTTTCTGCGACATTAGTCAGTTGGCGGTTGAAAAAATAAGGGAGAAACGAAATAATCACAACAAATTTCTCCATGCTATTCTTAATGGCCAACGATAAACAGCAAATAATTTTGTCAATTGCAAACCAAAATTCAGAAACAGATGGAAATACAATCAATTTAAATCTGCCTGCAAAAACTGCTTACCAATACGAGACCCTTGATGATATCATCTGTATAGAAATCAGGTTCTTGTTCTTGGAGAGACAATAAAGTTTCGATCACGGTTGTCTTCTCCGGTCCTGCATCAGGACTTGAACATGAACTGGTTTTCTTTTGTCGAATCTCATCTATCAAGTCTTGCGAAAATCCATCCCTCCCATCACGCACCTTGATAACACTCTTCTCAAACCCTTTGTAATCGATCCATTTCAAAGCAGGAAAGAAATCACACAAACTCGTGGATAAAGATGGATTGAACATCTTTTTGAGTTCCAGAAGATCCTGCTTGCCCAAATCCGAGCAGGCAACCTCCTCTTCAATAAATTTCTTACCAGCAGACATCCTCATAGCGACATTGAAACTGAGGAGTGAGAAGAAATAGTGTAAGTCCACCTTTTTGTTGCCACTGCAGGAGACTTTGGACAATTGGCGGAGAAGGGAGCAAACTTCTTCTTTGCGGACTGCAGAGAACTTATTGAGGCCTTTCTGAGAGAACATTTCAAGGACGGTGAAGCGCCTGAGGGTACGCCAAAGATGGCCATATGGAGAGAAGATAATATTGGTATAGTTGTAGGTTAAATGATCTCCGGCTAAGAAAGTAGGCCTGTTGGAAAGGACCACGTCGTTCTTTGTGAAACATTCTTCAACAGCTGATGGAGAACTAAGAACAAGCATACACCTGCAGCCTACTTTAAGGAAAAGAACTGGGCCATATTGCTGCAATAAAGTCTGTAGCGTTTGGTGTAGTGGTGGCTTGAGAAGGTGGAGATGACCTATTATTGGAAGAGAAGGAGGACTTGGTGGCAAGTTTTTGTTACCATGGAATGCATATTTGATTACAAGAAAAGTTAGGAAGAAGAAAGCAAGGCAGTAGTAAGACAGCATGTTTTCTAAGAGAAGCATGAAGGAGTGGCTAGTCCAGTTATCTAGCTCTTATTCTTATCTGGTTAAATAATTAAATTCATGGTTATGGACGGGCAAATAAAAATAAAAAAATCCTTGTCTTTTCGTTCTTGTAGTTGGAGATAATTTTTAATCTTATCATAATTTTTAAAATATTAAATTGTGGTAAGAACTTGAATTGAAAAATAAAATTCTAGTTTAAAAAAAAATTATTAAACAGTCAATGAATCACTTAGGCAACTTGCATCAATTATTTTATTAAAATAACATAGTTTTATTCTTTATTTTAGAAAAAAGTCTATGTTTACTTTGTTAAATATGATTCAAGTTTTACTATATTAATGTGTGCTTGATAGCATGATGCAGTATATTTCTTAAAAATAACTTTTACTTATAATTATTTTTTATTTTTAATATTTATTCATTAAAATTATTAAAAAAATACTTAAAAATATATCAATTTAATATTTTTTTTCATGCTAAACACACCCAAACACAAATAAATATTACCTTTAAATAGTTGAGTCCATTAGATTTTATCAACTCAATATATTATCCAATTCAACTAAAATAATGTATTCCAAATTTCATATTTCTCTTATCAATTTATTATAAATCTATGACTAAAGCTTTTGCTATTATTAAAAAAGCAAAAGTCAAATTGGCATTTAACACGTGATAAAACTAACATGGTCTTTTGCGTGAGGTATGGAGTCAGACTTTCTAGAGTCTAGACAGGGGACACTGAACTATATTCTATTGGGCCTGAAGCTTATCTGCAGATAAAGCACTTATTGAAGTTATTTGAAATAAAATGGCATTTGTTTTTAAGCCCGGGATCAGCCCTTTATCGCTTTCACCAGCCCAAACCTTTGCAATGGAATAATTGCAACCATTCCAAATGAAACACAGGCCCAGGACCAGGCCCAGTACGTGTAATTACCTTGCAGCATATAATAATCACCTCTAAACAGCTTAGGTAACAGATTACACTCACTCCATTTAGCACTGCTTCTTTTTTCTTTTCTTTTTTTGTCTTGAATTGTGGTAAAAACCTTGAAAAACTATAATTTATATATTTAAAAAAAAAATGATAATTGCGAAAGCTATTACAAGATAAAGGTAGTGATTGATAATATGGTTAGTTGCGCTAAAAAAATATTTTTTTTATTTAAAATGAATTTTTTTATGCTTTTAAATGATTTTAATATACTAATGTTAGGAAAAATTAAAAATTAAAAATAATATTATTTTAATGTATTTTAAAAAAAAAATAACAGCTATCATAATACTATATACAACCTAATAACAGCAGTATCAGGTCAATGCATAGATAGAACAGATCACACATTCTATCAACACATTTTTAAGATGTAAAACATTTAGAAGGAATGCCATCAGCATGCGTCCATGTGAGACCTCCTTATGAGGTTGGGGGAAAGGCCCTTCACTTGACCTCGAAGCCTTAAGCTAGACAAGAAGATAGCTTTCAAACCCATTTATTAAAGATGGGAGAGGAGGGTAATCAAATCACGGCGTGGACTACACAGTGCTTGCAGAGGCTTAGCTTTAGACAAAATCATTCCAAGACCATGGCTCGTGTCTTCCACTTTTCCAACCTTATCCCACTCGAAGCACTGGACGAGGACGCCCAAGGCTAAAGAAACTATCTGCAAACCCATGCTAGCACCTGGACAAACTCTCCTCCCCATTCCAAATGGAATATATTTAAAACCATCTCCCTCTCCTAAACCTGCTTCAAATCTTTCAGGCTTGAATTCATTGGGCTCCTCCCAAAGTTTGGGATCTCTATGCATGGTCCAAGCATTTACCATCAGCATTGTGCCTTGCGGTATATCAAACCCCCCCGCAGTGCAAGCCTCAGACGAAAAATGAGGCAGCAAAAGGGGAGCTGGAGGATATAATCTAAGAGTCTCGTTTATGACACACCTGAGGTAAGGAAGCTTGACAATATCCGACTCGTTAAGCAAACGCCCATGTCCAACATGTTCATCAATCTCAGCTTTCACCTTCTGCATTACTTTTGGATGATTCAAAAGGAGTGTCATTGCCCATTCCAAAGTAATTGCTGATGTTTCTGTGCCAGCAACAAACATCATCTGATACACATTGCTTTAGCATTGTTAGGATGAAAATCTTGGTCATACTCCTAGTGTTTTGACAATACTTCATTGTGTGAATATTGGAAATTTAGCATTGAAACAAATGTGAACATTCAAGGGTGAAACACGATATTCCCATTCCTTCAGAGCTTAAGACATTTTGGACACAAACGCACTATAACTGTAAGTAAAATGATCCCCAGACAAATTTTGGGGTTTGTCAGCAAATATTATGTCATTCTTGGTACGTATATCCTGTGGATTGACCTAACTAATTCTCGATCTAGACCTTAATCTGGAACTTGTAACTATGGTTAGAGTTCACTATTTATGTACTCATTTTGTTATATCAACAAGTTTTCACAAACAACTAAGTAAATCTTCACTGGGGGGGTTAAGAATCTAACGAATAGTGGCATAAAGCTCAGACAACAACACAGACAAGTTTTCACTCTTTTCTCTTCTCCTCCGGAACCAAAGCTGGGGAATGAAACTGAGCTGCCGAAGCTATGTTCTTTTCCAAAAATAGCTTCTACCAGCCAAAACTTTGAAGCAGTGTCCTAATATGAATGACGAAACGAATTGGTTTTGCAGAATCAAACACTATAAACAAGTAGAAAAGGGTTTGCCGATTACGGATTGTCAAGTAAGTTTCGACATTCTCAGCCTCTAATAGTTCAGATTACTAAAGATGTAATAAAACAGAGAAAACTCGGTGCCTGTTACTACGTACCAGCACTGTACTTTTGATAACTTCGTCCGTGTAAAATTCAGGTTCTGATTCTTGCAGACACAAGAGAATTTCAGCCACCGACCTTCTCTCTTCTCCATCTGCTACTTCATCAGTTTTCGAAGAAGTGGTTTTCTTTAATTTTAATCGAATTTCATCAATCAAATTTTGCAAGAATTCATCTCTAAGTCCATGCAACTTTTTCATCTTCTTCTCCAGCCCTTTAAAACCAATCACCCTCAGAATTGGGATAAAATCACAGATATTCATGGCCAGGCTAGGAAAGAACTTATCCTTAAAATCTTGAAATAGTTGCTTCTCCATCTTTGTGCCAGCATGTTCCTCTTCAATACAACGTTTTCCAGCAGACACTCTCATGACAACATTGATAGCCAGAGTAGAGAACAAAAGCCTCAGCTCCACGCTCTGTGTTCCACTGGTGGAGACCTTCAACAGTCTGCGAATTAGGCAACTAACTTCTTCCTCACGTACCGTAGAGGACTCTCGTAGACTCTTTGAAGAGAATATTTCAGCAACAGCAAGACGTCGTAGCTTTCGCCAAGTATCACCATAAGGTGCCCACACAAAAGCAGAATAATTGTAGGTCAGACGATCCCCTGCCATTGACATGGGCCTGTTCGCAAATATCCTGTCATTCTTGGTGAAGCATTCTTCCACGACAGATGGTGAAGACACAACGACGACAAAACGAGAACCAAATCTGAGAGATAGGGTTGGACCATAACGTGATAAAAGAGAATGCAGTGATTTGTATAGTGGTTGCTTAAGGAGGTATAGGTGTCCAATAACAGGAAGAGCAAATGGAGCAGGGGGCAGATTTCTCTTCCGATGGAACAGGTTCTTGACAACAATTAAAAGGAAGAACAATAAAGCAAGGTGATAGTACGAGAATTCCATTAAGAAACAGAAAATCCAGGAACACCAGAGCCACGAAGAGGAAGATAGATGTTATTAGCTAGGAAAGCCTGATGTGGTGAAGCGGTCAAGTGGGGTTACATTCTATGAACTGGATGACTATCGAAATCAGCAGGCTTTGTTGGCCACCACTGAGAACTCCCATCCACTTTATGCTGCCTGAATTGAATTTCTAAATTAACACAGTGAGTGTCTGGCCCCACGACCAGGAATTTAGAGCAATGTTTCCTATTTTTTTACGGGGTAGGTCTGCCTTTTTGCCCTTCTAACGAAGATTACTCGGAGTATTAATTAAATATAGTCTTCCTAGTTCTAAGAAATTAATTAATTAATTTTTCTTATTTTAAAAACTGATTATTTAGTTTTTTATAGTATTAACCATGTTTAATTTAATAGTATTTTATTCTAAAAATATCTTCTTTTTCCATCAGTCTTTTCATAATATCTATTTTTTTGTGTTTCTTAAAATAAAATTAATAATTTAATTGGGTAAAAACATAAAATAAAAAAGAACGAAACATTAATTTTTTAAATAAAATACTAATTAATTTACTTTTCAAAACTAAAAAGATTGTGCATGATCTAGAAGTCTGGAAAGCAGATATTTACTGAAGAATAAATAAATAAATTGTAGTCAAATTGAGTACAGTCCGCGGCATTGAATTTCGAAGCCTACCATTTATCAATCAGACAGATGTGGATTAGATTTTCAGAAGAAACAAGCGCTGTAGAATGGCAATACCTGTGGCTCCACCAGCCAGGGAGGTCACCATTAAATTTCTTTCCAGCATCTCCAATTGAATGATTTGTTTCTTTAGTGTGCGTGGGGTTTAATTATGATTGTTTTTAAAAATATTTTTAATATTAACACTTTAAAATTATTTTTTAAAAATATAAAAGTCAAATTAAAAAAACTCAAATTTTATTTTAAATCTTGTTCTCAAACCGCTAAAGGAATAGCATGTGTATTAGGAATTTTAGAATTGTACTTTTTTAAAATTATTTTTTTGTATGAGAATATATTAAAATAGTTTTTTTTAATTTTAACATTAATAATTCAAAACCAGAAACACTAAAAAATGTCAATAAAAAAATTCAAAAGTTAAAATTAAAACAACTACTTGACTTGAAGCACCTAGCATGCAAAATGATTCGGGAAAGAAAATAAGAGATTAATGGGTATTTAAAACAAGAACATGATGTGATCCATGCTCAATTCAGCGGTCACCTATGTTAGCTTCTTGATTGCAGAGGCCAGAGGGTCGGCCACAAGAAGCAATGCTTCTCCCTCTATATGGGCTCGTATATTGTCATCCTATCATTTATGGGCTTTTGTATGAGCAAAATGGTTGTAAGTCCTTGACTTTAGGATCTGATTAACACCTGGTTATTGAATCAATTTTTTTTATTAAAATAATTTTTTTCTTGATATTATTAGATAAGTCAGCAGCATCACTAAAATTCTAGCACGGTTGAATGAAATTGACAAATTCAACATCCCATCTGGCTCTGTTAGAAACTCAATTCAGGCTAAGCTGGGTTCTAGATTTTTTAAATTAATCCTATAAGCTGGATGAATTTAACGGTAACATCGATCGATGACATACTACATGGGCAAGCATCCTGCTTGCAAGGAATATGGGGTATATGATGGCTAATAGCCAGAAGTTTGGGGTGGTATGAGAGAGCACACGTCAGTAGAGAAATGGTGGAGTTTAACAAGGTGTTCTCCGACGAAGGGGATGGAGCAGTGGCGGATGGTCTCGCTGTTGATCATCAAACCATCGAAAAGAAGTAGTAAGTGCACAAAAAAGACAATTAATACAGAACATTCACAGAAAAGTTGAACATGTTTCTTGATCACTAGTTAATATGTTCATAAATTACATACACTTGGTATCGAGCTACAAAAAGAACAGCTAGAGTTGAAAGCACAGACACATCTTACGAGCATAAAACTGCATCCTAGCTTTCAAGCGATTCTCAGCCATCACAATCATTGCCAAAATGCAGACTAATTAGTGGTATTGTGGTTGCAGCATCTAGTATGTGACCTTCAAGGTCTTCCTTTCACATTTTGCAGCTCTAGCTAATTCAACAACTAGCAACAAAATTGATCTTCAATTTCTCAAGAGGCCAAGGAGTAATTACTTCTTGAAAAAAAACAGAAAGACTTGGCTCAGCGGTTGTGAAGAGGGTCTGAAGAGTTTGGAACTTTTCTTTTGCTTGAAAAGAACGTATCAATGGAGCGCCTCAAACGTTTCTGGTGCTGCTTCTCTGTGCTAATTGATGGCTGCTGATCTTGTAAGCCATGAACATTCACCATTGCCTCTTCTTTCTGATCTCCCGGGATCAACAGTACAAGGAGAGTTAAAACCACTAGCTTCTGCAACATGTAGACTTGAAGGGACTGTTGAAGGTGCATTTTTCTTCCTAGAAATTGTTTTGACGTTCGAGGTTTTGACGTTAGAGTGAGAGTGAGAAAAGAGAGCTTGCTGCTTCGAATCAGGGAGAGAAACGCAAGATCTGGGACCAGCAAGGTAAAGGCAGAAAGTTGGATGGCTTTGTTTGGCAAGGGATGAGGAGGAAAGAAGTGATAGGGTTGTTATTGAGTACACCCTGCAAACAAGGAACGCAACTCACGATGTAACTTTTTTGCTATTCTTTACATGCTCTTTGTATTTCACGAGAACCTTTTGCCTTCTATTATATTGCTTTCGTTCTCGCTTTCAGTCCCTAAAATAAGGTCACACCAGGTCTAATTTATAACATATAGTATATACAGATATTGGCTCTTGTGCCTTTTTATCTTCGGCAGGGCAGTGTTTGTCAGCTTTGAAAACTAGTCAATTTACTCTTTATAGCTACTGCTTCATCTGGAGCCAGGAGAAAGAGTGACTTTAAAAAAATGGGTTTCTGAATTATTAGTTTCTTATTATTTTCAAGAACTTTTTTCTCCTTCATGCAAAGTTGAACGAAAAGGCAGGAATGAGCGAAGCTTTTAAGGGTGCAAAGTAGCTAATTTCCTACACTAATCTTTACTTACAGTACAAGTTTTGAGTAGTCAAATCATGCGCAACTGAACCGACCCACGGTTCTTTCTTGTAGCCATTGAATATATGGAATCAAATATTGTACTGTACTAGAAAAGCAAGAGAACTCTTTGGCGATGCAACAAGACCAGTGATTCCCTAATGTCATTCCGTGTCTGTGTAGGCTTGCCCTGGCATGTTTTAAAAATATTTTTGAAAAAAAATAATTTGTTTGGAGATATTTTTAATGTATTACATCAAAAATAATTTTTTAAAATAAAAATATATTATTTTAATCAAGTAACATCCTAAAAAAACAATATTTATTACAATCTAAGCATCCCTTCTGAAAATGAGAGGCCACTGAAGGGGGAACCGAACATAAGCCAGCTATCCACATGCCGATGCTTGAAAAAATGGGTTAAAGAATCCGAGGGGACGTAAAAAGAAGACAAGGTCGAAAACATCATACAACTTAACTGGTTGCCATTATGATTACCGACACGTGGTGTGGAATCCTCGCAGATCACAGTGTAGTTGGGTGGTAATTACTTTTATTTTTTAAAATAAAAAAATAATATTAACGGGTAACAGTTATTTTTTAAAATGATTTTTATACTAAAATAATATTTTTTTATTTTTAAAAATTATTTTTAATATAAAATATATCAAAAAATATTAATTTACAGTAACGAAAAAATTTTAAAAACAATAAAAGCATTTTTAAAATGGAAAGACAAAAAAGTGCAGGCACATTTTTCTTCCAGGCTCGTACACGTGTCTGGTTTAGACTTTAGTGGTTTGAAACTACGTACCTAGGGCTGAGTGGGCCTCCTACTCTAACCTATTGGGAGACAAACCTTTGTTCTTAGCATCTTAGATATGTCGGGATTTTCTATCGAAGACTTGCCCAGACAGGTATAGGTTACTTTGTGTCTAATAGTACGGTGCCATGTGTAATTCTTTTTAAAAAATTTAACATTGATGTATAAAAATCATAAAAAAAAATACATTTTATTTTTTTCTAGATAAAAAAAAGGTTTAAAAAATATTTTAAAATACATGTTAAACCATGATAACCAACACTCCTCCTATTATTTTTATTAAAATGTAATGTCTCATCCAACAAAAATCCATTGACGTAAGATTTTTAATTTTATTTCTTTTATATTAAGCTATTGGATTATAATAGGCTTAAGTCTTACGCAGTTGCATTGATATATCAATATTCAAAATAAATTTCAAAAAATAAAAATATATTGTAATATCTAAATACCATTCAGGACACACTATCTTTATCAGGTACAGAGAAAATACATAGAACATCATTAAAGGGTGAAAACACGGGAAAGGAAAGACAACGATACAGATCTGACCCTGAAGGTTTAGCTTCTTCAGTAAAAGCTCTGTTACTTAGAGGCTTGATTATATTATATCGTAATGAAAAAGCTTGTACTTCAATTTTTTGATGAAGGACCTTAGGCTCAGGAGAGAAAACAGACTAACCATGCCCAAGCGCGTGGAGAGCTTGGTAGAAACTTTGAAGCGACCAGCAAACCATCTAGTAAAACACTTTAAAATAAGGTATGTTTAGTACTGTGGTTTAATTATGTTTAAAAAAATAAAATAATAATTTTTAATTATTTTAATGTATTAATATTAAAAATACAAAAAAATATTATTTTTAAACAAAAAGTACATCACTTCTATTACACTAATGATCATACTACTGAAAGTTAGGCGCTTCAGTTTTTTCTTGTTTTTTAAAGGGAGATTGGACGGCCTCTGACTACGCAGCATTCTCCGGCGAAGTCTTCTAATAAAATCTCAAGACACTCCACTAGTGGTCGACACGGTTAACAAGCCAATCCACACATGTAATGTTCTCCGAAACACATGGCACTAGGCCATCTCCCGCGGTATTGAGGAAAATATGCATGATAAGGCAGGTTGTGCCTGTTTTAGGCACGCCTCAACTTTATGGTGCCGTATTGAGAGTCAAAATCTTAGCTGCTGCTGTGGCACTAGCACAGAAGGCGATGATGATCTTCCAAAGTAGGGTGCCGATTTCATTGCAGGTATAAAAGTACTTGGGGCATGCCATTCTGGGGCGGGAATCTAGAGGACCATATAATTGTAGTTTAAGGCACATTTGTGCATTCCATCTGTGAGAACCTGGCGTAGTTTCCACCATTGTAGCTGAACCCAGCACCATCTAAATGCTCCGTTTGTGGATAAGGTGCAATTTCGATTAGACAACTCTCTGTTCCAACCTACTGGGTCATCAATCCACCCACCACGCTGGTCATGTTGTGACATGGAAGCTTCAATAGCCAGTGCCTTACCGGCGTATGAAAGCAAGTGGAGAATTGGGCTCTGCCTGTTTCCTCAGGATTTATCACGAACTACACGATTCTATGTTCGTTCTCCAAGCACTTAGCCCTGTATAAGACAACTACACGAGCCCACTAGGACAAAGGAAGGTGGAATGTTCCTTGAGTTCATATAAAATATACCTATCTGCACCTCTTATCATCGCGATTAGCAAATAAAACCTGGTTAAAATCAACAACTCATCCATCCATTAGTGTTACATACATCGTAACTTTCCTACAAGTTTGACGTGTAGCGAAAAAGAAGTTGCAAATGAAGTTCCAGAGATGAGAAAGACCGAGTGGCGTGAACCTCCAGTCGGCAGAAGTAGTAGTGCGATAATCTGTGAGGATAAAGCTAGGCTATCCTCGGTCTGTTTGCGCCACTTCTAGCCGCTCCTTTCTTCAACCTCTTGATTGATCAATGCGTCTCTTCCAGTGATGTCAACAAGAACTATAAATTCTACAAACAGATGCATCCAAGATTAGAAATTATTTAGTTAAGATTGATAGTTGCCATATTGAGGACTGCCAGTAAATCCTCTGCAGTAGTGCCAAAAATACTATCAGGACAGGATCAAGCTTTGAGATCACTAGGCAAAGACTGGGTAAAGTAACCGAAATCTATGGCATGCAACTTGTATAACTTTGATTGTGATATGACAGTGATGGAATTTTTGCGTGGCTGCCAAATTCGAATCATAAAGTTGCTTCAAATCAGACCAGTTCAATGCTAGAGGAGGGATATAGGCAGAAAACATGTGAATGCTAAGCTTTGACATAGGTTATATAGACAAAACTGACAACGCCCTGGTATGCCGCCAAAAACAAGCCGCGGGGACACGGGCAGTATTACGGAAACAAACCTTAGAAATGTGAACATAAAATCTTCACATATCCATTGCCACTTCACTCACGATGAGATATATCTCTGAGCTCGTTTCTTTGATCTTCTTGTTCTATATCAGCTAATCCTCTTGAGGCACATCGACAACGTATAAAGAGCCTAATATTATAGCTTCCTTGACTGCCTCCTTTCAAATCAACACACGTTTAAGATGATTTTCCAGAACATCAGTCACTTCAGAGATAGTTACTCAGAGATACTGAAGAAGGGTCATTCAAATGAGTGCTTGAACTTTAGCCCCGGCAGGAAAAAACTGCATCATGGATATGGAGCAGGGTTCACAATCAAAATCCACTGCCAGCAAAGTTTTCTAGTGTAGCTTCTGCAAAAGAAAGTTCTATATTTCTCAAGAACCTGGTAGCGACCGGAACACCCACGTGAGGGTGAGAGGAGCAATCAAAAGTTACCAGTGTGAGAGGCATATGGCAACGATAAACTTGCTTGCCGGTAAACCAATATTCCAATCACTTGGTGTTCACTCCCATCCACTTGTCCACAAAACAAGTAGGGAATGGGACCTTATGATAGCAAGATTCAAAAATTGTTAAGGGATTTGGGGCTAGCCAGACAGCTCTGATGGTAGTTTTACTTTTCACATGGTATCAGAACACATGCAACCATCAGAGCTGCTTAACATGGACCTGACTCTACAGCCTTAACACTACAATCTTTTTCCATCATCACTCAATGTTAATTCTTATGTTACAGGATGCCTATTTTACTAATTTTCACTCGATCAGCACCAATTAGCAGCCAAAGGTGCCTGTAATGAAGAGGCTAAACCCTTTAAGTAGAGGTTTGCTGGGAGATCAAAACTGAATCACTAAAGAGTCACCTGCTCTTGGTTTTTCTCAAGTGCATTTTTTTTCAGTCATGTAGAAACTTTGGTACAGATCATTCAATGTCTGCTTAAAAGTGTTGAAAAAATTGTTTTTTAAAATTTATCTTCAACATAAATACATCAAAACAATCTAAAAATAAAAAAATTAAAGCTAAAACAAGATTTCTAAATTTTTGAGAAGCGGAGTCCAATTACAATCTTAAACACTCTTCATGCTTCTCTATTCTACAGTAATCAGTAAGACAATAGGGTTTTGCACCATCAAAATTTTGTTCATTTAAAAACGATGTTCATTATCCCAACAAATTTCACTTTCATTAGGCAAGTGACCAAGCAAGGGTTCATATATACCAGTTTTAAAGCCTAAGAGTCTTGCACCATTCAGATACTCAAATATAAGAGAAAATTCATGTTTTCATAATGGCCATTTAGCATTCAATATTAGAACCAAAAACAAAATTTCATTATTCACAGGACTTCCCTGGCAAATTCAACTATTCTACCAGTGAGAAGAGCCGGCAATAGCACAGTTACCCAGCTGCTGGTTTTAACAATGTCATTCATACTCCGGATAAATGTCCCAGGGATCAGAACTACGAGAACGAGCATGGGGCCCTACAATAATTCATTCCACATGGCCAAAAAGTGAGTTCCAGGAGGCCCCAAACATCAGTCAAGACTTTTGCATTACAAATTCTCGCTTCGAGGCCTTCCTGATGCAGTATCAATTTCCATCACTTGCCATATCCCAAAACATAAAATTTCCGGGCAAACTTTTGCATTTAAACCTCGTCAAAATATAAAGCTGGTATCTCTGGAGGGGAAGGCATGTTTGCCACGCACTTGAACTGTTCCAGGAGAATAATTCAGAGTAAACAAAATGCCCTTTTGCAATGCAAGAATTCAACTCAACTTCCTGACGAGTTCTGACAGAAACCATACCTTATGCTGCTTGTATTTTTCTCTTACAGCTTGTAATCCACCCCCTCTTCTACTCAAATACAAGTCATGTATGATGAGAACACAATCCTTGAGATCCGTTGCTTTGTATCCAGTGTATTGTTGCAAGGTTGAACTCTATATGAACAAAAATTAGAAATTGCACTCCAAAAACTACTATCGATACAAATTAGTATTCCTGAAACTACTTACCCAAGGATGTGTCTTGGGTCGCATCAGAAATCTTGTAAGAAAAATAACTGAAGCAGCCACCAAAGAAGGTAGATATTTCACACAATTGTAATCCAACAAGCTCAACTCGGCAAGGTAAAATCCCAGGAACTCAAGCTGCAAATCCGAAGTCTGCAGAAGGCAAAAGATTACAACAGTCAACAACGATAACAAATGTTTCCCAGCATCAGAGCATACAAGCCATTAATCTTCAATAATGAAAAATGGGATCGCACTTACTTTGTAATCCTCTTGTGCTGCCCTTGTAAATCTCCTGCAAAACCAACATGACAAACAACACCAAAAATCAGCCCAAACTATTAACCTTCAATGATGAGTAAATCACCAATTGCAGGCAGATAAAAGAGCTACATCAAAACATTCTTAAATCTTACCTTAAGAGTGTCTTTATTGTAGGATTTCCCACTTCAAATTTCAAAGATTTAAGTATATCAGCTTCCATTTTAACCACCTTCACAATCACAGAAACCACCATTAATTAAAATAACAAATGAAAAATCACAGCTTGAACATTGGAAATCTGAACCCGTAAGACAAACGAAAAATTAATTAATTACCTCTTCCTTGGTGTATGTATTGTCCGTTATGTAGCAAAAATCTTCTACATTTGGAGGGTTGATTTCTTCATACTTTCTACTTATCCAAACAAAATGAAACAAAATAAATAAATAAAACAAGAGTTTAAAAACATGAACAAAATTCAAGGGACCCCAGATCTTACGAGGCAATAAGCATAGCAGAAACACCAAGAAGCTGAAGTCTCTGCCTATTTAGAGCATTGAAAGACAAGAATCTATCAATGTAAGAAACAGTAAGATACAGAGTGTCAGAGACAATCTTGTACTCCTCCGCAACCTCAACCAACCAATCCACCAAAATCCCTCTCATATTGGGGCTAACATCTTTTTGAACCTTCTCAATGTAATCAGGCAAAGGCCTTCTTTTTGTATCCACCTGGTAAATAAACCCCATAAATCAATTAAACCACACAAACCCTAATTACATTTCCACAGATCACATCACAAAAAAGCAATCTTTACCTCCATTTTATGAAGATACTCATAAATATCAGATGCATATGGTGCACACATTTGGGGATCTTCAGGTTTCCCATCAACATCCTCTTTCAAAACACCCTCCTTCTTCGTTAAAGTCCCCTTGCTGGTGATTGACTTTGTCTTTGCTTTCTGCTTATGTACCTTATTCACTGAAACGGTGGTGTTCGATAAGCTGGGAAGTTCTCCCAACACAACCCTCTTCTTATTCAAGGGCCGGTCCTCGGCTGAAGCCAGCGCCGCCGCCCTCTTTTTGGCAGCGCGAGTAATGCGGACACAGTTCTCTTTCTCTGAAATTGAATTCATTTTACTCTTGTTCACTCACCAAGTCAGTTGCCTCGTTTTGGGTTCGGAGTGGGAGAGAGGGAGATGGAGAGGGGTTTGCGAGTGTTAGGAGGGGAGAGGTTTTGTAGTGGCGGAGAGAGAGGAGGAGGGAGCGCCATGGTTTTGTTTTTGAAAGGAGGAGACTTTGGCGCTCGTTGCGTTTTTGGGTTTCTTATTTTTTAGATTTTGCGTTTTGGGGGGTGGCTTCGAATTTTAAAAACCATAGCCAAAATATTTTGGATTCAGGGAGGAGGCAGGCTCTGGGCGGGTCTAATTTTTTGGATTAAAAAAAAAAAGAGGGGAGGGAGGGATGGAGGGAGGGGATTGTTTTGGTCTGTGAATCCGAAATTGTTGGGTCTACCTTTATTAATGTCTGTTCCTTTTTTTCTTTCTTTCTTTTTTTTCTCATTCATGCTATCATTCTGAAGGTACGTTGAATGATGAGAACTTTTTAAGGTTTGTTTTTGTGCTTTTTTTAAAAAAAAAAAAATTAATTTTAATTAATATATTTTAGTATTTTAAAATCATTTTGAAATGTTAAAAATAATTTAAAAAATTATTATTATTACATCACCAAACATCCATTAAACTCTCAACTCAATGTTAAAATGAAAAGTCTAATCAATTTTCAGTGAAAAGTGCTATGGTGGAATTTGTTTTCACATCCCACCTGGAGGGGGCAGTATTTATATCACTTCAAATTAAAGGTAGATGCTGTAAATCGAAGAAAGAAAAGAAGATGCAACTGATCTTATTATTTAATAGCTAGGTGCCTGTATGAAAACACAGGAAATGTTATAGATAAACTCACTTGTGAAGGGATGTAAAGAGAAAAGAAAGCATTTGTGCAGGTTCTGTTTTTTTTATGCAATTGAGGTTAAAAAATATTAAAGAATTATTTTATTTAAAAACTTAAATTTTTATATAAGATTTTAGAATATAATTTATATTATTTTTTAATATATTTTTTTAAATAAATTTTTTTTGGTATTGAAACTTGCTATTATCTCATGTTTTATTTTTTAATTAAATAAATAAAAATAATGAGATTTAAATGTTTAGTTATTAAAATTTTAAAACCGTAAAATTTTTAGATATATTTTATATTATTTTTTAATAAAAAAAACAGTCGGAGAAGCTTGCGAGGGTCTCGAGTAGCACATGGTGTGCCGTTCAGCCGTGGTTTTTACAGGCAATGAAGACGACGAGGATACAAGCTTAACGTGCCATTGTTTTCTTCAAATCTCTGATCAGTCGAACGACTCCCCCCGCACGCGTGGGTACCCACTGTTTTCTCGAGAGCCAAAAATATGCCACTGCTGCCTTCCTCCTTCGCTCCTATTGAAACCTCTGTAGTTTGTTCACCATCAAGTTTGTGCGTGATATGCAGTTAATTTGGAGACAAGCTCTCTTGTCATGGATTAATAAATATCATCATCAATTTTCCTATATAGACCATGTATCTCCATTCATTTAAAAAAGACAGACATTAGTACATATATATTCTTTATACATGTGTTTGTTTTCGGAAAAAGTCAATAAACGAATCCTTAACCTCAATTCACAAAAATGTAGTGTTTTTCTGTCGGCGAGCAAACTCAAGACGGCATTGACACACAAGTGAGGTCGCTGTATGGCATATGATAAAACCAACTACCTGGGCTTCGAAGTTGAAGCCTACGGGTTAAATAAGAGCAGTTAAGAAATTTCGATACTGGCTTGAGAACTGGATGAGCTTGCTGGGTTCTCACATGCTGGCCCACCACGACTGTGTTTTTGCAAGTGTTCTCCATTAAACTGGCTATCTTGGAATATTAGCACAAGATAAAATTAAAATTTTGGTGAAATAACAATACTGTGAGAAGTTTAAGTTTTGGCCAAATAATATGGCTTGCACGCGTGTCGCAGTTTTAAAATGTAATAATTAGACAACATTATGAATGAAACGTTGTGTTTTGAAACCTTGACCATAACAAAAACAATACAAAGAAAAATTAATCTAATGACATATGCATTTTCAAATTTTGACATTTAGTTAATGACGTAGGATCCTTTGTAGTATTAAACAAATTATTTCATTTTAAAACCGTGGCATCTATAATTTTCGTGATTGAAAAATTTATGAGGTTGAAATTGTGTTATTTTATTGATTTTTTTTTCTAAACTATGCTATTTCACCAATATTCTTTATTTACTGCTATATTTTTAAGAAAAATCCATTAAATCTGCAGTAACAAACGTGTTCTACACTAGTGAAAGGAATTTCATTTTTATCTGTTTTACTGTATTCTACTGATCAATGCATTCCTGGGACAGTTTATGCGTTAATTGTGACTGCCTTTTTTTTTTTTTTAATGATCCTAAAGAACGCACTCTTGACATTAATATGGTGTATTCAAATAAGTTCTTCTAGATGTTCACCTTATAAATAACTTGATTTAGAAATAATAGATGCTTAGATATATAGTAGAGAGACAACACAATTCATTATTTTAATTGATAATTCAACCGCAATGGTGAGAGTAGGCTCTGTTTTCTTAGAAGAGCTAGCTTAAAGCGAGGACACCATATGGTCATATGATTCGTCTGATCTAGCATGTTTCCATAAGGATCTAGACAGGGACGCACCGTTTCAAGATAAGTCCTGCAAAGCAGCTTGTCAGCCAAGGTCGTGTTCTGAAACTTTTTGCATCCGTCAGCCAGGGTGGTGACAGAGACTTTCTTTGTTTCTGAAGAGCTGGATATTGAAAGTAAAATTATTACTATTGACATTTTTTGGTTTACAGGTAGATGATGGCAAAATTTCTCAAGCTGCTTCGGTTGCAGAGAACAACAGGGCTCAATGTTTTCAAACCATTTATTTGCAGATAGCAGATTTTGGGTTCCGGGGTGTGTTGATTTCTGTACAGACTCGGGATATTAAACTGCAGAAATATGTACGTGTCAGTGCGGAAAAGGTGTCTGCTGCAGAAATATATATGAAAATTATAAATATTCAGAATATTTATCGTGAAAGAAAAGCGTTTCTGCGACAGGTAGAAATGTCGCAGGAAGTGAAATCCCATGAAAGCTACGAAGGTCGTGGGGCAATAACCGACAGCTAGGCAATCCGTCGCTAAAAGATCACGACACTGTATCGCAACCCTTCTCCGACACCTTGCGTTAGGGTTATTTAGCAACAGTAGAGTATCAGTAGAAGTATTTCAAAGAGTTGCCATAGACCGACTTTGTACGATTATATTGAATTTATAGTAAAAAACACATATTATGTATACTAGTGAAATTGATTTTCTCATGCTAAATGACACCTTAACCTGTAAAGCTAATTAATGATGATTTTAATTTAAACTATTTAACTTAGAATTGCTGATTTTAACATGTATATATGCATATATAATTAAAATTATTTTAGATAAAAATAAAATAATATTTAATCAATATAATGACGAAAGTTTGAGTCAATGGCCATTTTCTTCTGTCCAACCAAGGTTGGGGCTGAGCCGTGGGGGTGGACCCACTTTGCTTTGTCATGCAGCACATCGAACACTGAAGCCAGGTGCTTCATGGCAACTTGTAGTTTTAAAAAAAAATTTATAAAACTAAAATTTTAATAATTTAATATTAAAAAAATAAAATTAGTAGGGATTATTTAAAAAAATAACAAAAAATACCAAAAAAATCATGTTGGAAACATTATAATAGTTCATAGTGTTCTGTAATGAAAGCTATAATGATTTCCTATATAATTTAGTCTTATTTGTAATGGTTTGTAGTTATAATTTTTAAATAATTTAGTGTTGAAAAAATAAAATTGATAAAGATAAGAGATATTATATCAATTCACGGTGTTCCACGAGGGAAATTGCAGTATTTTCCTCACATGATTAAGCTTTATTATAAAATTAAATTCTAACAAACTTAATATTTTAAAAAATAAAATTAACGAAGATAATTTTAAAAAATATTATAAAAAACCTGAGAAAAACAAGAAAAAAACTATAAAATAAAAAACTGTATCAATCTATAGTGTTTTGTGAGGAAAAACTTGTATTTACTTGTAATTGTAATTTTTAACCAACTTAATATTTTAAAAAATAAAATTAAACAAAAATAATTTCAAAAAAAACATAACAAAACAAAAAAAATCATCTGAGAAAAAACACTACAGCAATGCACAATAATCTATAAGCAAATTACAGTGTTTCTCTTATATACTGTAACTGTAATTTTTAACTAGCTAAATATTAAAAAAAATAATTCTAGATGAAATTATAAAAAAAACTATGCAAAAAAATACTGTAGCAATCAACAATATTTTTTTTTAAAATATAAAAATAAATTCCCAATCAGCTTAATATTAAAAAAAATAAAATTAATAAATATAATTTTAAAAAATAAAAAATCATGTGTGAAAACACTGTAACAATTTATAGTATTTAAAAAAAATCACAAAGTAAAATTTTCAATCGACTTAATATTTAAAAGTAAAATTAACAAAAAAAATTCTAGAAAAAATGAAAAACAAAAAAAATTAATTTGGAAAAAAAAAACGAAAAACAGGGAAAGATAGAAATAAAAAAAGAAAAAGTGCAACCAAAATTTTAGCTTAATATTTTAAAAATAAAATTAACAAAAAACAAAAGATAGTTGAAAAAAATAAAAGAAAATAATTTTTTTTAAAAAAAATCACCATGAATCACTATTTTAATCTATAATGAAATGGGTATAGGGAAATAATGATTACCCACGTTCTTTAGTTACATGTATAATTTAATATTGTATCATCAATAACGTTTTAAAGTATTTTTTTTAAAAAAATATTTTTTTATTTTTATAAAATTTATTTTTAATATTAATACTTTAAAATAACCCAAGATCATTGAAAA
>SRLM01000310.1:480263-625459 GCA_015708895.1 Populus ilicifolia
TATATATATATCAGGATGCATATTTTCTGTGAAATAAACCTAAGATTGAATGGCATGTTTAAGAAAATATAAAATCTTAGGACTAACTTGAAAACTTTGTCAATATTTATCTTTACTCTCTACTGACCCACCATTCCAAGCATTGCTGGAAAAACCAGCAACTGCGATTTCCTTTTCATTTGACTCTGGCCACTGCATCTTGTCACATGTCTCTAGCAAACTTTACCTAACACATTATGCATATATAATTACAGTACTAGTTATTTTTTCTAAAAATAATTTATTTAAAAGTATATTAAAATAAAAAAATTAAATTTATTTTTAATATTAAGATATTAAAAAAATTAAACAAAAAAAATTTAAATTTTTATAAAAAATTGGTAAACTGCATTATCATGTAAACACCTAGTTTTTTATCTTATTTAAAATTGGTCGTGTATTATGAATTGAATTGAATTTTTTTAAATATTTAAAATGATATTATTGTAGTTTTTCTATTAAAATACATAAAATACTGTCATTTTATTTTTTTAAATAACAAAAAGATATTGATTTTTTTAAATGGTTCGATATAAAACTTGAATAGGGTAAAGTTTTTAGCTGACAAGTAATGGGGTTAACTCAAAAGACCGACCGGGTTTTAAAATCGCATGACTAATAGGATATTTTTTCTTGTAGTGTCTTATAATTAAAAAGTGGGTTAGGATAGGGCATTTTCGAAAAACAGCTGAGCATGTACAATTTCAACTTACACCTAACATTCAAAAAACTAAACTTGTCATTCAATTGCCCGCCAAACGCCATGAATAAAACAGTTAGTTGAAGGCAGTGGTGCGAAGCAGCACACGAACCTACTAAAGTCTAAAACCTACCATTCTTCTCTCCCATTATCTCCTCTCTTGCATCAAACCAGAACGTCTTGTTACACTTCTCACTAAGAGCAGCCATGCATAGGCCAGTGATGCCACCTCCAGGGCATTCTCCCCAGAGATGGAAAGAAAGTTGGGGACGGTTAATTGCCTGTTTGACAATATGGATATGTGGCATGTAATTCTTCCATCTTCTATTGAAATTTCTCTTTGATTGTGCCTTCAATCTGAGACGCATTTTGGTTATGATTTTGCAGTTTCAGTGAGTCTGCGATATGGGTATTTCGGGGATTCTCGTATGGTGCTTGGACCTAGCTCATCAAGGTTGATGAAGGCGAGTTCTGTACTTGTAGACCATGTTGAAGTGAGAAATGAAGATAAGAAAGGGGTTCTTTTATATGGGTTCTACGAGAAGCCTGAGTTAAGCTTTGAAACGAATTGGAGCGTAGCGGATTATATGATTGTTGCATCTTACAGTCGAAAGGTTGCATGAAAGGCCTTCATTTCAACTTATTTATATATTGCAATGCTGTTCCTTTTTTTTTCTAAACCCGGTACTTTTTTTCTTCAGGGATTTTCCTTGTGGTTGAACAAGGGTTCGAAGATCCGAATGAGATGGGAAGCTCGAACCAGTATTTTAAATCAACTTCAAGTGGTGATGATAAAAGGTGCCTTCTTGAGTTTTTTCTAAGCTGAAAATGGTCCAACTGATTCGTAAGTTTGGCTTCAAGGTATAACCCGAGTACATGTGGCTCTGCAGGAGAACGAAAGTATGAAACGTTGCTTCCAAAACAGACGAGTGCCCCTGATGCCCTCAACCTCAGCGAACCTCTGAATGGTAATCCACCAGTCATTTTTTTCATCTAGTTGTCTGTACCATTGCTCTTATTCAAATGATTAACTTAGAATTTGTACATGGAATGATGCCTAGAGGAATTCCATTGAATTCAGTGCTGTTTTGATGTGAATCTGCCTAGTAGAATCTTTCGTTCGTAACTTTTGGCACTGAGTGCTTTTCAAGTCCCATGATTGTTTGTTTTCTTATTGAACTGCGATTATGGAGCGTGCTGAGTTAACAGAAAGGAAAGCTCATAAAACAGATTAATTTACAAGTGATGAGTTTTTATCCAGACTTTGAATAGACCTGTAAATGCTTCTTCTTTTGTTCAGGTAAAGAAGCTGAATACACGATCGAGGAGGACAACAGGTACTATCTTGGTCTGATAAACACCAATCCTAAAAATATCATAACGACATTAAGTGTAAATGTCACATCCAAGATGTATGCGCTATCAAAAGCTAGGAACATGTGTTCAACGACACAGGGATCTTGCCGGCTTAAACTTCTGTTCCCCAAAACTCAATACGTTGTGGTGACAACTCCTGATAATGTAAGGGATTAACCTTTCTTGTCTGTTTACTTTTTGTGATGGCAGACAATTTCCTTGAGCTGAACCTTGATTAGTGACTTGGTTGCAGGGAGATATAAATGGATGGAATATCGATGTAGCTTTTGTGGCTCGTGCAATAATTTACGTCGCGATTTTAGGTGCAGTATCAGACGTATCTTGTTTTATGCTTAGAATAATCTTTTGAAAATACCACCTGTGACCACGTCCCCAACTATTTTGTGCTTCGCAGGAGCTATCGTCATCATTATTTTCCTGATATTGAAATATCTTGGCGCTTGTGATACTGAGAGTACTAACCTAGTAGAAACAGCTACAAGGCAAGCCTCTGAAACTTCTGAAACCGAACCTATAATGCCAGCTAAGTCGGTTCGTTTAACATACGGAACAAATGAAGAAGATGATGAAGGATCATCTTGCAGCTCTTCAGAGGATTTGTATGATGCAAAATTATGTGTAATTTGTTATGATGATCAACGGAACTGTTTTTTCGTTCCCTGTGGCCATTGTGCCACATGCTACGACTGTGCTCAGAGGTAAATATGTGAAAGAAACTGTATTGTATTTGACATTTCTAACTCTTAAAGATTCTGATAACGAATGTATTTTGCAGGATAATGGAGGAGGACAACAAGATGTGTCCAATATGTAGAAGGATTATTCACAAAGTAAGAAGATTATTTACTTCTTAGAGGATAACTACGAACCCTTGTGCGACTCCCCTTGCAAGGAATTTTGTGTTGGTGAAAAGATTACTAGCTTGTTGGACTTGGGTGTAGCTCCTGTATGTGTGGTCCATGAATATTTTTTTTCATTCTCGGATCAAGCTATCTGGAATTTTCAATTTCGAGTTTCATGGGTTCCTGGTTATCATATAAGCATTCTAGTGAGCTGAATCCCTTCTTTAGAAATTATTATTCAAGGGAGTATTTTACCTCTGTAAGCTCTCCTCTAGGGGAAGTCTGTGAATTAGTCAAAATGGAAGCCATTTCAATATTAGTTTCAGCTGCCTGAGAGTTGTATGGAGATCTTGTTCGGTTGCTACATGTAATAACAATTTTTGGCGTCTGATACTGCATCTTGCAACGCAAAGATCATGTTTCTGTAGAGATTGACACGATCAATTGAGCAAATTATTTATCCAAATGCAGAAATTCCATCTTTCATATTACAAATCTCGAAAACTCTGTTAGATGACCTAACAGGGATCAAGCTGGTCATCTCTCAAACAGCAAAATAATGCTCTAGTTGTGAGCTAGACAGCTAACATAAGATCCTTTCTTCTTGTTAGAAAGAAAATGTGAAAAGGCAGATGTCAGAATGCAACCGGCATCATTTAAACCAGTGTACAGCCATCCCATTGCTCCAGGGTCATTCTAACTTCAGTACCTGAAGGCTTATATGCACTTCATCATTATACTATCAACCTCTGTTCTCCTGACCCTTCATTTTACCTTAAGAGTACCCATGTCCAACATTGGACACTCGGACGTGGATATAGATACTCGCCAGAAATAAAACTGGAAAAAAAGCTGAGACAAACATGGGTATGCATGTCGGACTCGCACCCGTGTCAAAGAGGCAAGTGTGAAAACACAACCACATCTCTTAAACAAGGCAAGTTAGGTCCTATGGGAAAATTGATCCTCTCATTACATTCTAATTCTCCTACTGCTGCTCTCTTTTCTTCGAGCAAGACTGAAGCGTGATGCATGGATAAAAGTTTTGTAAGCCTGAACAACTACTGATAATTTTTCAGTTGCCGTTAGGAGTCCTAACCTCTTCACGGAAACCTCATTCTTGATTCTACTACTACTTCTTGCTCTTCTAGATGTTCCGTGTCCTCTCAAAACATCTACGCAAAATCAACAAGAACCTTCCACCGAGTCCAGGTCTCTCCCTACCAATCACTGGTCATTTCTATCTCACCAAGAAACCCCTCCGTCATACTCTTGCCAATCATTCCAACAAATATGGTCCAATTCTATCTTATTAAATTTGGCTCTCGTCCTGTCATCCTTGTGTAATCTCCTTCAGTTGCAGAGCAATGCTAATGGCATGATTCTTGCAAATCTGCCTAGGCTGGTTGGGCCTAGGAAAACATCTTGGATATAATTATACCACCCTTGCTCGGGCCTCATATGGCAAGCACTGGAGCAACTTAAGGCGCATATCTGCTTTAGAAATCTTATCAACTAATCGCCTGCAAATGTTCTGTTATATACGTGCGCACAGAGAAGGCTTTATAAAGGTTCAAATGGTGGTGAAGTCATGACAAATGATGCCAAGTCAACTTTTTTTAATCTGACACTTAATGTCATTATGCGGATGATGCCGGAAAGCGATATCACGGAGAGAATCCAGCAGAATTAGGTGAATCAAAGGAGGTCAAAGAAACTGTGACAGAGACCTTCGAATTAAGTGGAGCTACGAAGATTGGAGATTTTGTACCGGTCTTGAAATGGTTTGGAATGAATCACATTGAGAAGAGGTTGGCTATATTGCATAGCAAGAGGGATAAATTCTTGCAAGACTTGGTTGAAGCAAACAGAAAAGCAAAGGACGAGTCTGCTTCAGATCAAGGAAGCGGTAAAACAACGATCGACGGTCCTATTAGCCTTGCAAGAAACTGAACCTGATTTTTATAGTTACGAAATAATCAGAGGCATGATCACAGTAAGCACTCACTATATCCAAGGAGGAGGAGCTGTCCTGAGAAAGGATTAGCCCTATGCATGGTTGGATTGACTTTGGAGTCATTTTCGAATGGGGAAGGGTTAGTGAAGAAATGGTGGGCATGAAAGAGGGGATTGGACTCTCTATGCCCAGGTCTCAGCCTTTATTGGCCAAGTGCGGCCTCTGTCCATCCATGGTAAGTCTTCTGATGTAAGTCTTGCAAGAAGTTAAAAATGTTTGCAGGAACCTATTTCTGATGGAGGAGACTGTAATGGTCTTCGTTAATCCTTCACCTCTGGACAAACCCTCTTGAAAACAAACGCTATGTCGATATACAGTTTGCCTTCTAGTTTTTTATGCTACATAAAGAAAAGAAAAGAGGGAAACTCAATTTTATCATAAACTTGACACATCAGTCATTTAACAGAATTGCGAATAATTTTTTTTACCTTTTTAATTCCATAAAAAATCACTACCAAATGATTTTCATCGATAAATAATGATATAATATTTTTCCTGTTGTTCTATATATACATACATTGTCTAGTAACGAGTTCGCTGCATGGTGCCCGCGGAGGCAAAGGGGATTTTCACGAGCGCATAAATGCATTTTGAATATGGGCCTGCATAGAAAAAGTGGCCCAATTTAGTTTTTCAATTTCTTGAATTGGACCTTGTAGTTATGCTCTTTTATTTTTTTTTTATTATAGGTGTCTGAATTAATTTATATATACATTCATTAATCTTAAAAATTTTAAAATTAATAATTATATAAAATAAATTTAAAATCTATATAATTAAATTATATCCTTTAAAATTTCTATGCTATCTTATTTACTCGTAGCAAAGTAGACTGCCGACCGTATAACATTAAACATAGGGAAGTTGGAAGTTGGGAAATCTCACTCTTCCTGCACCAACCAAAATGATCCAAATGTGTCAAACAGTAGGGAACAGTTTAGTGGTAGGAACAAAACCCTCCAGCATGTTTGATAACGTGATGAATATTATTTGTTAAAGAATTTTTTATTTCAAAATATATTAAAATAATAATATTTTTTATAATTTATTTTTAATACCAATATATCAAAGTAATTAAAAAATTTAAAAATTAATTTAAAAATTTTAAATTTTAAAAATATAATTAAACTGCGGTGCTACCTATAGATTTTTCAGGGGTAACGAAAAAAATCAAAAACTCTTGGTGGGTACTAGAAATTTCAAGCCAGGCAGACTGCCAGAGAAACTTGAAGGTTTTTTTTTGAGCGGGTAAGAGATGGGCTTAAATTGTTGACTTATGAACAACCGGACATGAGATTTCGAATCGACCATGCCCCCATCATCGATATGAAGTACTGAATTATTTTTATTTTTATTTGTTTTTCAAAATACTTTTTAATTTTTTTTTAAAAGTTATTTTTAAATTTTGATATTAACATATTAAAATAATTTAAAAAATATATAATTTTTTTAAATATTTTTAAAAGGTAAAAACAAGCCGAACCTAAAAATCCGACAATGATTTTAAGTTTACCTGTTATTTTTAAAAATATTTTATTTAAAAATATATTAAAATAATATATTTTTTATTTTTATTTTTTAAAATTTATATTTGATATAATACATTAAAATATTAAAAAAAAAACTTTAAATTTTGATCAGTTTGGACGGCATTACCGAACTGGGGTTAAGGTTTTTACGACACACGAAAGAGAGTAGGGAAACCTTTGCTTCTGTCGTTCGTTGACAGTCTCTTTGCTACGATAGTTGTTTATTAATTGAATTTGTCTTGTTATTTTGGACAAATGAGTTTTGCTACTCTCGCAGATAGCACCTGCTCCAGTAAGTCCAGACTTGTGGAGGATGGCGACACTCACATGCTTTTCTGCGATCCTTCCGCCTTTCTGCAGCCGTCTAGCTGTTCTTGAGTCCCCTTCCTTGTCAGTAAAATATACGTAGAAATGGCTAGAAAATTTACAGAATTAAAATTATCCGGTCTCTGTCTCTATTTTATGATTAAAAAAAAGTAGGGAAACTTTGCCTTCTGTCATTTGCTTACAGTCTTTTGCTACCATAGTTATTTACTAGTCGAATTTGTCTTCTTCTTTTTTTACATTTCAACGTCCATAGTTACAAAACTAAGACTAGATTCCATCGTTATGTCGACATCAGAATCAGTTAATTCAAAACTTGAATCTATCTAAATTAAAAAAACTCGGTTAATTCCATTAAGAATTTAGATTAATCCTTTTTCAGACCAATTTTCTTTTTTGAAAATAATTTTTTTAATTAAAAAACTGAAAGTCAAACCGATGGAGTTTTGTAACGATGATAGTGGATTTGGCTCCTCTAGCACTTAGGGAAAGGATAACAGCTCCTCTAGCAAGGTTAGACTCGTTGAGAATGGAGATCCTGTCATTTTTTTATCCAGCTGCTAGGAATTGGAGAGTTTTAATGGTGAATAGTTCAAATAAATTGAAATTAACCAGGTCTTCGTCTCCATTTTCTGATAATGAAATTCATATACATTTGGTAGCTGTCAACGTTGTACTTAACTTGTAAGATTAATCCATGTCCTTTCAACGTTTTCCATGTCTGAAAATTACGTCCCAACTACTTTCCGTAATTTAAAGTCTTGTTTTATAAACAATTTTAAATTTATAAGAAATTTGATTATTTTTTTTGTAAATAATTTTTTATATTTTTATATTTTATTGATATATCAAAATTAAAAATAATTTAAAAAAATAAAAAATATATACTATTTTAATATATTTTTAAATAAAAAACATTTTAAAAAATTACCACTTAACCCTCTCAAATACCAGCCCGTCTGTGTTGAACTTATTTTTAACGTAATTCACCTGAAGTTTAATCAAGATAAGAGTCGCGTGTTTTATTGACTATTTATTTTAGTATTATAGTTTTAAAATTCAATTTGATTTAATTGATTGAACAAAAATCCAGCTAATTTTAAATTAAAATGAGGTAGGATTTTAAAAAAAAAAACTTGATGTAACCCATTAAACTCACAAGATGACTTAGTAAAAGTATCTACAAGTTTTTTTTTTGTAATTACTAGAATAAGAATTCTATTGGGGTGATGAAATATATTATTAAATTACATTTTTATTTAAAAATTATAGTGTAGTAAATAAAAAGAATTAAATCACATTAAGAAAACTATCTATCAAAATAACTTTAAAATTATAACCATAATATTACGAGGATACATCTAATTAGTTTTTTGGTTTAACGAGTCAACTCGTTGACCTATCAACTTGACTTGTAGTTTAAATTAAGATATGAATTGATTTAGTGTGATTTGATTGACTCCACGTATCAATTAATTTAAAGGAAGCATGTCAATTAATTTAAAGAGTTTAAGGGAAATTATTGTCTGCTTATCCTCATTTCACTATGAATTATAATAGTAATTCATAATATTTTTTTTTCTATTTCTTGTTATGATTTTTTAATCAATTTTTTTTTGTTGATTTTTTTTGTTAGGAATTTAACTTTCTAATTTATTCATTTTATTTTTCATCACTATAGGATTAACATGGTTTGTGATTTTACCAAGGTAGTCTAGGTTGTTTTGGTTTACAAGTTTAGTATGATATTTTTTTTAATTGAACTTTGACTTTTCTTTATCATTTATTGTTTCCTTGTATAGTTAAAAAAGTAACTTATGATAAAATTTATGTTATTACACTATATAAAGTCCATAAACTTGTTCACACCCTTGTCTGGTTAACTTAGCACTCGGGTCTTGCGAGTTTTTTTAGTTTTTTTTCTAATTTTATTTTTAAATATTGAATTTGTTGAGAATTCAACTTTATAATTGGTTTCATTTCACTTAATGTAAAATTATAGTGATGTTAAAAAAACATCTTTGTACTAGGCTAGTATTTGATTTTATAATTATCTATTTTTTATCATTTAATTAAATAAAAAATAGTCTTAAAAAATAAAATATAATCCTAGTATAATTCATAACTTGATTCACATATTTGAGATACTAATCAAAGTTACCCGATTTATAGATTTAATGAGTTTACTCATCAACCAATTTTTTCCTTGGTCTTCTAATTGTTTTAATTTTTTTGGTTAATTTTATCATTTCATATGGAATTATTTGAAAAATAAACTTTATAATTTATTTTTATCTCTTTTTTTTATAAGGTTATCAAAATTTTAGATAAATATTTATTTTTAGGTTAATGCTCAACTTTACGAGTATCTATTTTTATCATTTAATTAAATAAAAAATATTTAAAAAAATATTAAAGTCAATAGAGTAAATGATCAGGGTCACGGATGGATCAGGATCGATTCAATTTATCACTATCTTATTTTTTTAAAATTATTATTTAATTTAAAAAAAAAACTAAGTCATGTTTTGACTAGTTATGATGTTCCAATGAATTTAATTCTATTAGGCTTCATATAATTTAATTAAAAGTTCAAGTTAGTTGAAAATTCAAGTTAGGAAAATAGAAAGCTTTAAGATTGATATGCTTAACCAATCAAAAAAATTCTTCATGTTTTTTACATTATTTTTTTATATTTAAATGATCTGGTATGATATCAGGTGGAGTGCAGACTAATAAACTAATTTATAATTTAATTGATATAATTAAAATTATTTTTTGAAAAATAAATTTAATGGTGTTGATTTGCTATTAAAAAAAAATCTTCAAAGCTCTGGATTAATTGTTTCAATTCACAGAATTTGTAACCTGAAACTTGGACAGTGACCGGTAATAACTTTGCATGTACTAATGCGTTTGCACTGACCTCATATCGTCCATAGCACCTTTTTTTTTTTTTTTGATGAGATAAGATTACTATATGACTACTAGTACTATGTAATTCATATACAGATAGTTTCATCAAGACACAAGAAGTAATACACCTTCCTCAAAAACAAGGACAGTGGCCATTAACAAATCCATGGCAACCTTGTTTCTCTACTTTCCGGTGTTTTTAGCCTTGTATATCATATCTACTCACTTCCTCAACAAGATAAGAAACTTCCCACCTAGTCCATTCCCTTCACTACCAATCATTGGCCATCTCTACCTACTGAGGAAGCCAATTTACAGGACACTATCAAAGATCTCCAATAAATATGGCCCCGTAATCTTGCTCCAACAAGGATCTCGTCGACTACTTGTTGTCTCATCCCCTTCAATAGCTGAAGAATGCTTTACCAAAAATGATGTTGTCTTTGCAAACCGCCCACGTTTGCTTATTGCGAAACACCTAGCCTACAACAGCACAAGCCTTGTTTGGGCTCCCTATGGCGACCACTGGCGAAACCTTAGGAAGATCGTCTCTATTGAAGTCTTGTCTGCATACCGCCTCCAAATGCTTTCTGCCATACGTCTGGAGGAGGTGAAGTCAATGATTTGTGTTCTCTTCCGTAATCAGAACCAGTTTGTAGATATGAGGACTGTTTTCTTCGAACTGACACTGAACATCATGATGCGGATGATAGCTGGAAAGAGATATTATGGAGAGAATGTTTCTGATGTGGAAGAAGCCAAAAGGTTTCGTGCAATTCATGCTGAAAGCTTCTTGCTAGGTGGCAAAACCATTATAGGAGACTATATACCGTGGATTAAATCAAAAGAGATGGAGAAGAGATTGATAGAATGCAATCTAAAGAGGGATAGTTTCTTGCAGTGTTTGATAGAAGAGCAACGGAGAAAAGTACTGGAGGGTGATTGTTGTGGTGAAAAGAAAAAGAATTTGATTCAGGTTCTGCTGTCTCTGCAAGAAACTGAACCCGAGTATTACACGGACGATATCATCAAAGGGCTTCTGGTGGTAAGAACTTTAATCATGTTTCTTGATTCACTGATTCTTATGATCAGTGGAGTTGCATATCATAATATATGCAGCACTGCTCTTTTATGTTAAGTGGATGAAATCTTAGTTATCACCAATTATATAGATATGGAATTAAGTAAAATAGTATGGGACGCCAGTAATTTGCGGGGAAGAAGTGACATATATTTTGTCTTTGGATCTTGCTTTTGTCAAGAAACTGGCTATGCACAAGTGCAGACTTTATGTATCAGAATAGTCAAGTCATAGATGCAACCAAGGTGTATTGAATTGACAAGGGTGTGGGGGATCACTCTGGTGATTTGGTTTGCATCATCTTTATTTGATATTTCTACAAGCAGTCAGATACCTCCACTGCTAGAAGTTGTTTCCGTGTCAAGTTACACCACCTAGAATAAGACATCTTCACTGCTTGCATCATCTATGGAATTACCCTATTTTGTTTTGGTGTGTAGGTGCTCTTATTGGCAGGAACACACACTTCATCTACTACAATGGAATGGGCACTTTCACTTTTGCTTAACAATCCCGAAGTCCTCGAGAAGGCTCAAAGAGAAATCGATGAGCAGATTGGGCATGAACGTTTCATGGATGAAGCTGATCTTGCCCACCTTCCCTACCTCCGCAGCATCCTCAGCGAAACGTTACGGATGTACCCGGCAGCTCCGTTGCTAGTACCTCATGAGTCATCAGAAGAATGCTTGGTTGGAGGATTCCGCATTCCACGCGGCACAATGCTGTTTGTAAATGCGTGGGCCATTCAAAATGACCCTAAAATCTGGCCAGACCCAGAAAAATTCAGACCTGAGAGGTTTGAAAATCCAGAGGTGGCTAGAGATGGGTTTAAGTTGATGCCTTTTGGGTATGGAAGGAGGAGCTGTCCTGGAGAAGGCATGGCCCTGAGAGTGATGGGATTAGCATTGGGCTCGCTCCTTCAATGTTTCGACTGGCAGAAAATTGGTGATAAAATGGTGGACATGACTGAGGCGCTCGGGTTCACCGTTCCGAAGGCAAAACCACTGGAAGTTATATGTAGGGCACGCCCAGGCATGCTAAGGCATCTTTCTCAAATATGAACCATGTATTTTTCCATGACTCCTGGTAGTGGTTGGCATCATGACATGGCTCTACCCGTAGGTTATCCAACCCGCATAACCATTGCTATTTATTGCCATGTGAGACTGGATAGACAACGATTGATGATGAAAGAAAAAATGGCTGCCTTCCATTTCACTTCTAATAGAAAGAATAACAGTCACGTATCCTATATCCTACCTACATTTATATGCTACCGTTTGTATGACAATCAATCTGCACATTTGTGCAAGGATGCAGCCTTGGCAAGACATTAGGAAATTGGTGTGTAGTGAGAATTTGTAATATAACCACACAATATAACAGTCCTGTTCGCTTTTTGTCTGGGCCTTGCTTGAGATTGCAAGTCCACGCCAAGGTTCTGCTTTCACAGGACAGTTCTATCACTCTAAGCGTTTGGGCTACATTCAAGGTGAGGGAGACAAACCAGTCATAACTAGTTACAATCATAGTTATTAAATCCACGGGGTCAACATAGTTATTACATAAGGGACGTCCTGTGTTACTTTTAATCCATCTCTGTTGCTGTACAGTTTGCCTTTTAGTTTTTTACGATACATGAAACAGAGCAGGGAAACCTTTGCTTTTGTCGTTCGTTCAGAGTCTCTTTTCTACGATATTTGTTTATTAATTGAATTTGTCTTGTTCTTTCGGACATTGCTGTGGATTTTCTCAAATGTAGCAGGTAGCATGACATTAACTATCATGGTAACAAATACAATCACGTCTTCTACTCAAAACGTAAACAATGAAGCATTCCTTAACTTGTTGACATTTTCCACAAAAGAGGAAAACTTGCTTGCGAATAGATATGGGATCGATGAATGACATTTCGTGAATATTATAGCAGCCAGCATGGTCACGATTTTTTGTTTTGGACAGCAACACTGACAATGAAGTCATCGAATTTATACAGCAAGTTTTGAGGGTGTTAGAGAATCTACCGGAAAATACCTTAGAAGAAAATTAAAACAATTGCTTAGTGATCAGTTCTAGAATTCAAGATGTTTAGAAGTAAATTGTTATGTTAGATAATTAGTTAATATTTTAGTTTAATCAGTCTAATTTATTTTTTTTAATCAAAATACACTAAATGGAGTTTTTTGAAGATTTTTTAAGCTTATTAAATTGAAGTTTATTAGCTAGCACATGCTATTTTTTGCCACACGAGTCATAACAGACCACATGGAATTGATAATGAAATAAAGAATGGCTTCCTTCCATTTCTCTTCTAGTCGAAAGAATAACTGTCACGTATCATACATCCTGCGTCCATTTACAGGCTACTGTTTGTTTGCATTTGCACTATTGTACATGTATCCTGCGCAAGAAGATATTCGGAAATTGGAGTGTTGTAAATCTGTAATCTGATCAAAACATTATTAACGTAGTTTTGAAGTGGCTTCTTCTCTTTTTGTTTAGGCTTTGGTTGAGGTTTCCAGTCCCCGTCGAGGTTCTGCTTTCAGAGGACAATTCTATAATTGTAAGTTTGGGCTTCTTGAGTGCTTGACGAGAGGGACAGATTTGTCACAACAAGTTCCGAAAACTCAGCTAGTCGTCCCTGTGATTTATTAATCTAAAATCTAACATGGGCCGGGTTTTTGTTTAAAGAAACATGATGGATGTTTACCAGATAAATTCAAATCACTCAACCAGTCGATCTACAACTAAATTAACTCAATGATTGAGGGGTCAAGGAGTTTTTAAAAATATTATTAAAATAATATCATTTTAATTTTTTATATGTAAATAATCTAAGAAATTATATAAAATATTTATAATAAAAAATAACAAAATGAATATTATATTCTTATTGATGGTTAATTAACAATTTTTATAAAAACAAATTCACATGTTAAGTTAATATATAACTAACCATCATATAATTGTTAATATTACAAAAAATGTACTCTAATTCTTTGAAAACTCTAATATAATTGGATAATTATTTTAATGAAGTTATATATAAAAAAATTATTGTAGCAATTTAAATAAAAAAAGAAATAAAAAAGGTTACAATCTATTTAACTCTATTATTATTACAAGTCTTGATTTATTTTTTTAGTATAGATAGATACAAAATCACCTCTATTTAACTCTACTCTCCAATAAAAATTCACTGATACCATGCTTAATTAATTTTTTATTATTATTGGAGCATTGATTATTTATAATTTTATTTTTTATGATTTTTTTATTTTATTTTATAACTCATGACTAAAACGTGATAAAAATAGAGCTGAAAAACTTACACGAAGAAACCTACAGGGTCAAATAAATGAAAAGCTGAATCTTTTAGCATAATCTCTGTCCGTTTTCCATGTCTGAAGAGTCCTTGCCCGCTTCTTTCGGTAACTGAAAGTCTTGTTTCTTAGCTTAGGTGGCCCTTATATTAAACGCATCCTACCTGGAGTTCAGCCCTGGGAAAATTCGTGGCTCGTGATAGCTTCTTGTGGATTTGTTTTCGTTTTATTTAATTTATGACTCGCTGGTTTGACCGTACGCTGCCGCGGCAACAACTTTTTTTATTTTTTTACAGCATTTAAAAATATTAAAAAGAGGGGAAATTTTCAATGAATGCAGTGTGGCTACTCTTCATTCACTCGCATTTGTTACGCGTTCAATGTTATTTTTTTCAAACAAAAAATATTGAAGCATTGTAACGAGTTTCTTGAGATAAAAAAAATTATTGAGTAAAGTTAGTTTAATCGATTAATCTCTCAAAATTTAAAATTAAAATAATTTTATAAAAAAATAAGAAGAAAAAATTTAAACCCCTAACCCATTTAATTTTTAATAATAAAATAAAAAAATAGTTTTTAAAAATACTAAAATCCACTTAAGCTAATCTTGCAAGCCTGTTATCTTGTTCATAAATGTGGAATTAATCTAATTATAAAATTTATGAGTATGTTTAGTAGTGTGATAACTATTGTGGTTGTAATTGTAATTTGAAAAGAAATTATTTTATAAAGAATATTATTAATTGAGTTGGATTTAAAAATATATATATTTGATTAAAATTATAATTGAAATTAAGGTTGAGCAGAAAGTAGTTTAATATATTTGATTAAATAATATTTTTTAAACTGAAATTATAAAATAATTAAAAAATACATATTAATATGTAGGTGGTTTTTCATTGAAATATTATTGGTTTAACTACTGTTATTACATCATAAAATAAATTATATTTTATATAAATTATATTTTATTATTGCATTAAACTATGTATAATTTTATCATATATAAAATTTATCTAACAAGTAATATAATTTATATTATTTTCTAAGCATGCAATATTAAATAAAATATTATTTAGAATAAAATTGAAATTATAATTAAATTCTTAAAATTAGATTAAGAAAAGGCAAGCTTGGAGCTGCTTCTTTCCCCTTGCATTACAAATACAGTAAATAATGGGGTTTATAAACAGGAAATACTATTTTTTTTCTTTATCAAACAGCTTGCACGTAACCTGCCAAAGAAAGGAAGCACTCTTAACCTACCATTTCTTGTCTTTTTTTAAAAAAATATTATGAATGTCCGGGTTGGCTTGCATGTAATATTATATAAAAAAAATCTAATAAATATAATGAAGAGCCTCATTCCTACGAGGACTCGAATCGGTATTGAAATGAAAGAGAGCAGCCCAACCTGGCCATTTCTTGTTTTTTTGCTATTACAGCGCGGTGGCATGACCCCACCTCTTGTGTCTCCTTGCTTTATCAGAGCAGGCGGGCTGGGTTTAAAGTCTTCTACCTGCAAAGTTATTTTTTGACACCTTTACTATATTATATGGGTTATTATCTGGAAAAATCAGTGCCTATACCAGATGCTTTTAGCAACTCTATCCAAATGATATGTGACTGGATATCAATGATCGCCATTTAAAATTGTAAACTCTCTTAATAATAATAATAATAATAATTTGTAAATAGGTGCAGGAGGAATAGAACAACATGATCAAATTGGATTGTGCTGAATTAAACTGCTTGCAATTTTAACCAGCATTAAAGTTACTTTAATATGACACAAGCCCGACATCCCTGAAATCTAAATATTTTGGATAGTGTTTGGTATTTCAGTGGTGGTTATTTTTTAAAAAAATATAGAAAAATATTATTTATTTTGTTTTACCAAAAAAGCACACAAAAACAATTTTAAGAAAAAAAATAAATGTCTTTAAAAATGCGGCTGTGCCAAAAAAACAATCTGCTAGACATGATTCATGGTTTGCGTTCCCTTATCCAAGCAGAATCGTCCAAATTTGCTGCTGGAGTATACATGGAAATGAGGAAAATCAATGATCGGTAACCAGTGCAAAAGGCAAGATCTGAGTTTCTCTATAATAAAATATATATTAAATAATATTTTTAAAATTTTTAAAAATTATTCTTGAGATTAATAAATTAAAATTTTTAAGAACACGATGAAAACAGATTCAATGGTAGAACAACTAGTGCATGAATTGATAGCAACCTGATCCTAGAAACCAACAACACACCTCTATAAAAAGAAAATTCTCGAGGAGACCTTTTCTTTATCATTCCACGTGTTTGAAATTTCTAACTTTGAATTATTCTATAATATCCATATTGATTCTGCTGAGACAACCTTTTTTTATTAAAATATAATTTTTTAAAATTAGAATTTTTATAACATTTTGATATTAAAAATAAAATTTTAAAAATAAAAAAAAATATTTTAAAAAATAATTTTAACTTTCACTCGAGCATCCCCACCATCTCAAACCAAAAAACTAAACATTTGATACTCCTGTACCGGCTAAGAACACAATTTTGCCGATCCATTTCTCAATTTATTAAAAGTTAATTCACAGAACCTTGTTAGATGCATATGCAATGCAAACCAATCAATCAGCTCGAAGATCATCAACCCTTCTCTCTCTTCTTTTTTTTGGTACTAGCTCATATTGCAACTACCGTTACGTAAACAATCAGCAAATGATTCATCAATAAAAAAATAATTTAGATTCTTAAATCAAAACAAAGCAAAAATATTTTATGCTTCAGAGATTTAAGAGCTTACCGACAACATTTTGGACAGATTCATTGTTTAGCACAATTATTAAGAGATATCACCTCCCTTGAGAATGGGGAACGCTATTATGTTTTCGCTATAATAATTTTTGTCTTTTTAGCTGTCGCTTTCCGTCTGCTATCTTTCTAGCATCTTGCTATTTTATTCACTCAGTTTTTTGTCTTCGTTCCGAAACCTCCCTCCCCCACCTTGTCCATTCCCTTCGCCACCAGTCTCCGCCATCTCTCCCTCCATTTGAAGTCAATTTACTGGACTCTTGTCCAAATTTGCATGTCAACATGGCCCTTCAAGCAAGTTGCTTTACAAACCTTGCTTGGCCTCCTCGCCGGGGCTACTGGCGAAACCTTAGAAAAATCCTCTATAAAAATGCAGTCTTGTCTTGTATAATTAAACTAGAAAACCTGTCTGAATCGGATTCTAAATTTCAGTTTTCTGAATCAACATGCTAGACTGGACGGTTGGTTTCCACAGCTATGGTTATTGGTGTCCATCAGGCCAGACTCCCGGACTTCTTTTTAAAGGGCTTTGCTTTATTTATTTTTTTTAAAAAAAAAACTTCATTTAAACAGAATCAAAGAATTTAAAAAAAAAAATTATACATCAATAAAATTATTTTTTTACACTATGCCGAGGATTCGCTTCACTTTGTTTTTCAAATTATATTTTATAAAGTTATCTTCATGATTTGATTTAAGAAGTTAGTTTAATAAATTAACTAGAATTATTTTTTTTTCTTTGTAAATTTTCATTAGTTGGCAATGGGTTTAAGAACCAGTGTTTTAATTTTATTTTTGCAACTCATATTATGTATTTGATATGTTTATCTAGATTTATTAATTTTTTTATATTATTTTTTAAAGTGATTTTTTTAACTTCCAGTATTAAAAATTTTATTGGATAGAATTGAATAATATGTTAATTTATTTTCTACAAAATTATTATAATCCCACAACTTGGATAATAAATTTTAAAAATTAATTAGATTTATTTCAGATTAATCTGATATTTCACTTTTTTTAAAAAAATATATTACTATCTTAATATTTTAAAAATATATTGTGCAATGTGATTTCACATTCATAATTATTGTTATTTTGAAAAAATATCTGAAATACTACGTATCACTCGACACGGATTTAGTGAAATTCATACTTGGCAACTTTCATTGTTGGACTTATGTTGTAAGTTGAGTCCACGGCCCTCACATTTTCAATCTCTGAAAATTACATCCCAACTACTCTCGGTAATTTAAAGTATTATGTACAATGGGGGTGTCCCTGCTAATAATTATATTTAAAAATATTTTTTTATTTTAAGAAATTATTAATAGTAATATAATGATTTAAAAACATAAAAAAATACTAATTTAAAATAAAAAAATTATCTTTAAAACAAAAAAAACATTTTTAGTCTAGGTTACATTGTTTTTATCGCATTTCACCTAGAGTTCAGAACCTGGCAAAAGTCACAGCTCGTGATAGCTTATCTTCTAATATTTTTTATTTGATATTAAATGATATTTTAAAATCAATTTAATTAAGATTATATTATATATTAATTCTTTTTTAAAAAATGCCTTTCATATCAGACAAGTATATTTAAAAAGGTCTTAAAACTGTGCATGTCACTAGTTCACCACTAATGCGTTTGCACTGACCTCATCACGTCCATACTGCCCTTTTATAATTGATGAGATAAGACAGGCATGGACGACTTTCGAGAATTTCTTGGATTAGAATGCCTACAAGTACTAAGTAACAGGTATCTAGATAGATTCGATACAAAGCACAATATAATTCATACACCTTCCTAAAAAACAAGGACAGTGGCCGTTCACAAATCCATGGCAACCTTGATTCTCTACTTTCTTGTGATTTTAGCGTTGTATGCCATAACAAGGCACTTCCTTGACAAGATAAAAAACTTCCCTCCTGGTCCATTTCCTTCACTGCCTATCATTGGCCATCTCTACCTATTGAAGAAGCCAATTTACAGGACACTATCAAAAATCTCTAGCAAACATGGCCCTGTATTGTTGCTCCAGCTCGGATCTCGTCGACTGCTTGTTGTTTCATCCCCTTCAATAGCTGAGGAATGCTTTACCAAAAATGATGTTGTCTTTGCTAACCGCCCACGTTTGCTCATTGCAAAGCATCTTGCCTACAACTCCACAAGCCTTGCTTGGGCACCCTATGGCGACCACTGGCGAAACCTTAGGAGGATCGTCTCTATTGAAGTCTTGTCTGCATACCGCCTCCAAATGCTCTCTGCCATACGTCTGGAGGAGGTGAAGGCAATGATTTGTGTTCTCTTTCGTAATCAGAAGCATACTGTAGATATGAAAACTGTTTTCTTCGAACTGACACTGAACATCATGATGCGGATGATAGCTGGAAAGAGATATTATGGAGAGAATGTTTCAGATGTGGAAGAAGCAAAAAAGTTTCGAGCAATTCATGCTGAAACCTTCTTGATAGGTGGGAAAACCATAATTGGAGACTACATACCGTGGATTAAATCAAAAAAGATGGAGAAGAGAATGATAGAGTGCCATATAAAGAGGGATAGTTTCATGCAGTACTTGATAGAAGAGCAACGGAGAAAAATATTGGAGAGTGATTGTTGTGGCGAAAAGAAAAGGAATCTGATTCAGGTTCTGCTTTCGCTGCAAGAAACTGAACCTGAGTACTACACGGACGATATCATCAAAGGGATTGTGCTGGTAAGATCTTTAATCATGTTGTTTGGCTTACTGATAATTATGATAAATTGAGTAGTGATATCATAATGCTTTAATGTTTAGGTTATAATTCAGGATTGTTAAATTAATGTTCATTATTTTGTCTTTGGATCTTGCTTTTGTCTAGAAAATGACAATGCACAATAGCAAAACTTGTGTATTAGAATATTCAAGTCACAGGACACAACCGAGGTGCATTGAACTGACCAGGGTGTAGGAGAGGTCACTTTGGTGACTTTCTTTTTGCATCGTGTTTTTATTTATTTATTTCTACAAGCAGTAGTATATCTCCACTATTAGAGTTGCCGTGTCAAGTTACAGCACCTAGAATAGGATATCTCCACTGCCTGCATCGTCTGTGGAATTCATTACCACAATTTGGTTTTGGCGTGTAGGTGCTCTTATTGGCGGGAACAGACACTTCATCTACTACAATGGAATGGGCACTCTCACTTTTGCTTAACCATCCCGAAGTTCTCGAGAAGGCTCAAAGAGAAATCGACGAGCATATTGGGCATGATCGTTTGATGGATGAAGCTGATCTTGCCCAACTTCCTTACCTCCGTAGCATCCTGAATGAAACGTTACGGATGTACCCGCCAGCTCCGTTACTAGTACCTCATGAGTCATCAGAAGAATGTCTGGTTGGAGGATTCCGCATTCCACGTGGCACGATGCTCTCTGTAAATATGTGGGCCATTCAAAATGACCCTAAAATCTGGCCAGACCCTACAAAATTCAGACCTGAGAGGTTCGACAACCCAGAGGGGGGACGAGACGAGTTTAAGTTGATGCCTTTCGGGCATGGAAGGAGGAGCTGTCCTGGAGAAGGCTTGGCCCTGAGAGTGGTGGGATTAGCATTGGGCTCGCTCCTTCAATGTTTCGAGTGGCAGAAGATTGGTGATGAAATGGTGGACATGACCGAGAGTCCCGGATTCACCATTCCGAAGGCAAAACCACTAGAAGCTATATGTAGGGCACGCCCACATATGTTCACACATCTTTCTCAAATATAAACCAAATGTTGATTGACATCTTGATGTGACTTTACTCATAGGTTATGCGGCCTCCATAACCTAAGTTTTATAGGGTGTCTTTTGGACTTCGGTGAGTTAAGATAAGGTTTGGTTTGTTTATGGGCCATGGAGAGTATGTGTTTTTAATTTTCAGTGAGGTGTGGTTTTTCTGGTTATTTGTGTTTCAAAAGGGATTGTGCTGCAAAAAAATCTAACCTCACTTCACTTCAAGGAAATCCAAAATATAGTTAGATCTAGTGTCATTTATTTTTATTTAAAATTATTTTTATATATATTTTAAATAATTTTAATATATTAATATTAAAAATAATTTTTTTTACAATTTTTTACAATAAAAAATTAAATACTCTAAGCACCCTCTGCCACGAAGTAAAATTTTTATTTATTTTTATATTTTAAAAATATATTTGAAAAATTAAAATATTTTAAATTTATTTTAAATTAATATTTTTTTGATGTTTTTTAAACTGTTTTAATATATTAATATTAAAAATATTTTTTTAAAATAAAAAATATTATTTTAATATTATTTTCAATAAAAAATAATCACATCTACTGCTGGAGATGTGCTAGCGCCTCCCATTTAACTTCTAATGGAAAGAATAGCAGTCACGTGTCATCTATCCTGCCTGCATTGCTTTGCTAGTTTATGCATGGCAGTCTGTTTGCACAGGTGCGCATGTATGCAACCAGGGCACGACATTAGGAAATTGGAGTGTTGTGAATATGCAATATGATAAAACATTACAACCAGTTTTTTTTAAAAAAAAATAATCTAAATCCTTGTCATTCCTTGAAAAAAAATAATTATGTTCTGGCCAGATTAATTAAATCAGCAGTGCAGGCGACAAGCCAGGCCCAATTAAGTAAATTTTCTCATTGTTTATTTTAAAATTCAGCCCGATTTAAAGATCAAATTGATTAATAATTATGATAACCCAACGAGTCTGTATGGGCTTAATAACATTACCGAAAATCTTCTCATGGTAGTGCGCAAGCAATTCACTAGTAAACTCTAAATCTACAAGTAAGCTGAAGAGAATTCTAATTTAACAGGTTTTGAATATCAATAATTTGCAAGATTGTTTTAAATAATAAGCTAAACTAACATAGCTAATAAAATATAAATTAAATAAATATTTCAAAACTAATCAAGTAAAAAATCCTATAATAATAAAGAAAAATCCGACAACCACCTTTTTCTAAGTTTAATTTGGGCATAAAAAACTAATTCAGCTAGTTTTACTCAGTTGACTCTTATAAAATTGAACAAGTAGAACAAACTCGCGGAATTTATGTCTGATTAAATTAAATAGTATATCTATTTTTTTTTTATCAATAAGCTTGTTTGATACATTATGTTTTACGTCTAGAATCGTATTTATCAATTTATTCATGAACACACCTTTCAAGCCCCCCCATTACTTTTAATGCTTTGTTGATGTTGGGCAGCTAAGAATTTGCATTTTAATCTGAGATGCTACCAGAGCGTAATTACCGAGCAATTGCTGAATTGGCCCTGTTACTTTCCGAAATGGCCATTAGACTCTGTTGATTTAGCATCTGTTATGCTGTTGCTATCATCTTTTTTGTTTTTGTTTTAGACGTCCTTTTCTGACTGCTACAACTCTGCAATCTTTCTAGCATCTTGCTACTTTATTCACCAAGTTTTTTGTCCTCGTTCGTTTTAGAATGGTGGCAAGCTTGAAAGTCGAAGAGTTCCACTCAATTATTAAGTAAACTACTTCTTTATAAATCAATCTGTAGCTTCATCACGACACAGCATAGCACAGCACACCTTTCAGAAACAAGGCGAATGGGTACTGGGAAAACCATGGCAACATCTCTCTCCTTTTTTCTGTTTTTAAGTCTTGTACATAATTACAAAACACTTTCTAAACGAGATCCAAAACCTCCCAGCGAGTCCATTCCCTTTACCACTTGTGGGTGAATTTTTTAATATTACTAAAAAGATGTTCACTTAAAGCATAAATCCATAATAATTACAACATCGATTACTAAATTCATATCAAGCACCTTTTAGACTCGGGAAACATAACCGAGCTCGAGTACTGACTCGAGCATGTCCGAACCTGAAAAATATAGTTGGTGAGTACATAATATACAGTCAGAGACATCTAAGAAATATAGTAGATGACTACTTGGCACGCCTACAATGGTTCAATAAAACAAACATTAGATCCAGTGAGGTTTCTTTCGATACATCTTACGTAACAAGAAGTTCATTCAACGTTATTTTTATTAACTAGAAAATAATATTTATATTATTTATTAAAAAATTTTATTCAATGTTATATTATTTTTATTAATCAAAAATTAATATTTCAACACGTGCATTATTTTTGTTGATTATAAAATATTTTTTCAACACATCAATTTAATATGATATTATTTTTATTTCATAATTTTACACTAAAATTACATTTCATAATTTTACACTAAAATTACAATTAAATATAGAATCATTGAAATAAACTAATAAATTATTTTGAGATATTAAACATTTACATGATGTTCCTCTATTGATAGTTTAACTCCGCAGCCTCACCTGTGTTATTAAAATTAACAAATCATCAATGTTACCATGCACAGTGGTGGGAGGGGCTTGTCCCCTTTCTCAGCACATGGGTTCGAACCTTACCATGCACGCCTGTCACCCCCACGGTGCCTTACCTGTTCACTGGGCTTGCAGGATGTTCAGTGAACCGTGTGGATTAGTCGTGGTGCGCGTAAGCTGGCCCGGACACCCCACGTAAAAAAAAAAATTAACAAATCATCAACCATCCATTCACTATAAGAATTATTCTTGTATTTTTATAAAAATTTCAATTTAAAATACAATTCACATATTTTATTAATTTGACTTGCTCGATGTTCTACAACGTAGATGGATGCCTAATTTGTAAGGGGATAATTTTTTTCTTTATTCTTCACGTTGTTTTTTCTTTATTTATTTATTATTATTATCCTTAAGCCTGAATAAACATGTTTCCCTTGTTGTCGAGGTCAAGGCTCGACCTTTACTCTTTCGGTAGTCTAGGCCAAAACCAATGAAAATGGTTTTGAAGGTCCCTCCTTTAAAAAAAAAAAAAAACTAAAAATTTCCTATACTTTCTCTTCGTACACATGCTATTCAGCATAATTTTAATCAAATCATGTAACCTTTTCAATTTCTTTCTCTTGGCTGAAAGTGAGCTCTAAAAAGGAAGGTTGTGTTTTTTTTCTATTTTTTAAAATTCCAATTATCCAATCTTAACACATGCTTATAATCATCAACAAGCCATAAATTATATCATTAAATAATCCACAACATAAATCTCTAATTTTACATCATATAAATAATTGTTTTTCTTCATCAAAACATAAATTAAAACAGTTAATTATATAGAATAGCTATGTTACCTCGATGAGAGAATGTTTTAAGGAATAAAAGTGAGAAAACCCCAAGTTTTTGTCCCCTTCTCCCTAAACCCTATCTTTTGATATATTTTTTCTCTTTAAAATAACTCTATAATCCCTTAATTACCACATTTTGACCCCTCAAAATATCTCAACTTCTCTAATTACATTTAATTGTTCTCCTTTTTTTATTGAATTTGGCAAGAATTTGAAAGAAATTTTCAAAAATCCCCTCCTCTGTTAGCTTTAGAACCGCCAGCCAATAGAAAAAAATTGGCTATTTATATAGCCTAATTTTCTAGTTTTTCTCATTGACCCATGTAGTTTAGTTTTTTCCCCATTTGCCCCTGTGCTTTCCTTCTCAAATAATTAATGCTTCACTAATTTTTTTATTTTCATTATTCTCTTATGATTATCAATTTATTTTATTTTTATATACATTCATTTTCATCCCAAATAAAAAATAAAAATATTCTTTTTTTTTTTTTATCTTGAATCGGGTTAGATTATAACCGAATTTTTACACCTTGTTTGAGAAATTTTTGCCTGGGTACTAGCTATGGATCCTGTTACTTTTAATCGGGCAGGGTTGCCTTCTTAGGTCTCGTTGATCTTGTCTGGAGGTCGTGATGTGCCTCGAGATGGCGGTCTCCTGCCTTTATGCCGATAAGGAATCTGTGCTCGGGACTGTCGCTCTGATTTGTTTGGCCCGTCTCTAAGCACGTTTAAAAGGGAAACACGTGAATTCCCAACCTAGCAACTACGTGTACCTTTTCTTTTTAGAGAGCGCAGCTGTTAGGCAATTGTTGCGATCCTTACATGATCTATATATGTTTCGGTTTCTAACTCTTGCGAAGTTTCAAATGAATTTCTAATCTAGTGTGATTGAATGATATGATAAGTCAATATATCATATAAAAATTATTTCTTGAAAATAAATTCAAAAAATATTATTTTAATATTTTAAAAAATCTTCAGACGCATTTGTTTTAGTGGCCATAGATTAAGACTATATATGGCAACGTTGTTGGGCGATCGTGTGTTCGTTAAAAATATAAATTTTATTTTAAAATATTTATTATCATCTAATTTTTTATTTATTTTATTTCATTTGATTTTATTTTATTAAAATAATAAAAAATTCAATAAATATAGAATAAATTTAAATTTAAATCAAAATAACATAGTTGGAAGTTTGAAAACTTAATTAATCTTCAAATTAGTTTAATTAATCAAATCAAAAGCCTAGTTAAGCAATTAAAAAGCTTGATGACTTAATTAAACTTAGAATTAGTTTAAATAATAAAATCAGGGATTTAATTGAAAAAATATCATAGTTTGGTACTGATTTGAGTCTAAATTACAAGAAATTAAAAGCTAAGAATCATTGTGTAAATTTCTAAACAATGCAGTGGTCCAATTACAATTTGCCCAGGTTTGATTATTAAATGCCAGACGTTCAGGGATCCAATTGGAAATAACCATTTCAGTCGAAGACGGCGTCGTTTCACCATTCATAACCTTGTTCCCCACTCCGACCCAGCAGGAAACCCACCATCAATTATGGTCACCTCTCTATCCCATATTGTGCCACCGACAGATGCCATCCCCCGATTATTATCCATAAATTTCTAGAAACTATTATACTAAATTATAACTTATTTAACTAAAAATTTTTCTATCTAAAAATAAGATATAAAAAATTTATATTTTTTTTATAAATTAATTTTTTTGTTAAAGGTCATCATCGGATGTGATAATATTAATATTAAAATATTTTTTTGAAAAAATTATTTTAATATATATATTTTTTTAAAAAATATATATATATATATATTAAAAAATAAATACTACAGGCTCCAGCTAACCTCGCACGTGACTAGTTCAATACAAATATGTCAACACTGACCTCAACACATTATTGTTGCTTTTTATATAACATGTCGAGGTTAAAAAAATAAAAAGTATTATTAATATAAATTTTAATATAAAAAATTATTTTAAAAAAACAACAACCATACTACCAAAAAAAATCTCCACGTAAGCCAAGCATACTCGACCATAAGATTTTTCAACCCTTTTACTTTTGTTACTGTGACTGCTGGTACGAAGTAATTAACATATAGGTACTCTCATCAAGACACGCAAGTTATATAATTCACGCACCTCCCTAGGAAACAAGGACAGTGGCCATTGACAAAGCATGGCAGCCTTCTTTCTCCACTTTGCTGTGTTTTTAGCCTTTTATATCATAATAAGGCACTTCCTAAACAAGAAAAGAAACTTCCCACCTAGTCCATTCCCTTCACTACCAATCATCGGCCATCTCTACCTACTGAAGAAGCCAATTTACAGGACACTATCAAAAATCTCAAGTAAACATGGCCCCGTAATCTTGCTCCAACTCGGGTCTCGTCGACAACTTGTTGTCTCATCCCCTTCGATAGCTGAAGAATGCTTTACCAAAAATGATGTTGTCTTTGCAAACCGCCCAGGTTATCTCATTGCAAAACACCTCGCCTACAACACCACAAGCCTTCTTTGGGCTCCCTATGGCGACCACTGGCGAAACCTTAGGAAGATCGTCTCTATTGAAGTCTTGTCTGCATACCGCCTCCAAATGCTCTCTTCCATACGTCTGGAGGAGGTGAAGTCAATGATTTGTGTTCTCTTTCGTAGTCAGAATCAGATTGTAGTTATGAAGACAGTTTTCTTCGAACTGACACTGAACATAATGATGCGGATGATAGCTGGAAAGAGATATTATGGAGAGAATGTTTCTGATGTGGAAGACGCAAAAAGGTTTCGTGCAATTCATGCTGAAACCCTATTGCTAGGTGGCAAAACCTTCATTGGAGACTATGTACCGTGGATTAAATCAAAAAAGATGTTGAAGAGAGTGATAGAGTGCCATCTAAAGAGCGATAGTTTCATGCAGTATTTGATAGAAGAGCAGCGGAGAAAAATATTGGAGACTGATTGCTGTGGTGAAAAGAAAAGGAATTTGATTCAGGTTCTGCTGTCCCTGCAAGAAACTGAACCTGAGTACTACACGGACGATATCATCAAAGGGATTGTGCTGGTAAGATCTTTAATCATGTTGTTTGATTTACTAATTATTATGATCAATTGAGTTGGGATACCGATATGCAGCACTGTTCTTTTATGTTCAGATCATAATTCAGAATTGTCAAATGTTCTTTATTATACTTTAATGTGAATCATTGAAGGGACATGTTTTGTCTTTCGATCTTGTTAAATGGACTTGTTATTTTGTTTGAGGAGTCTTGCAACTTTAAAGTATTAACATTGACATGTTAAATATTAAAATTTTCAACATAAATTAATAGTTTATTTAGTTTTTGGGATAGGAGTTAATTATTACGTTAAGGTATTTAGATTTTTTTATTTAAAAAACTTTAAATTTACAAAAATGTTCTTGAATATCTATAAAAAAACTATTTCAAGAAAACAATTTCAAATGGAGGAACTTAAAAATCATTGATGAACTCAGTATTTTTTTTTTCAAATATTAAGGTAGTAGAGAATAGAAAAATATAAACTTCTTTATGAAGCTTTTATCATGTATATAAAGTTTCTAAATCTTGTTTTTGTAGAAAATATAAGGATTTATACTGTCATTATCTTTATAGCACTAAATAAAAAATAAATATTTTTTATGTTATAAAAATATAGTGAGTATTTAAAAGACTTTGATACAGCTAAAAGAAGTTATGAAACTAGACTTTAAAATTTAAAAGATTAGTTAGGAGAGAGTCTAAAATTTAAAAGAAAGTTAGTTATTCTTGTAAACACTCAAGGGGAGACAATAATTATCTTGAACCTATTTATCTGTCAAATTCAAGTGCTCTGGAACAAGTATGGTTGTTAGACCTCCTTCACCTAAAACTTGGCATGCCAAGTCTATTGGCTCGAGTTTAGGTGACTCAAAAGTCTAATGCATAGTACCAAACTTTATCTACTAGAATAGTGAAGTCTTGGACAGAACCAAAGTGTATTGAATTGACAAGGGAGTGGGAGGTCATTTTGGTGACTTCATTGCATTGTTTTATATACATGTATATGTATGTATGTATGTATGTATTTGTTTGTTTCTACAAGCAGTACGATATCTCCACTGTTAGAATAAGATATCTCCGCTGCCTGCATCGTATGTTGAATTAATGACCACAATTTGGTTTGGTGTGCAGGTCCTCTTGGTGGCGGGAACAGATACTTCATCTGCTACAATGGAATGGGCACTTTCACTTTTGCTCAACCATCCCGAAGTCCTCGAGAAGGCTCAAAGAGAAATCGACGAGCAAATTGGGCATGATCGTTTGATGGATGAAACTGATCTTGCCCAACTTCCCTACCTCCGTAGCATCCTTAGCGAAACGTTACGGATGTACCCGCCAGCTCCATTGCTAATACCTCATGAGTCATCAGAAGAATGCCTGGTTGGAGGATTCCGCATTCCACGTGGCACGATGCTTTCTGTAAATATGTGGGCCATTCAAAATGACCCTGAAATCTGGCCGGACCCTACAAAATTCAAACCTGAGAGGTTCCACAACCCAGAGCGGGGAGGAGACGAGTTTAAGTTGATGCCTTTCGGGCATGGAAGGAGGAGCTGTCCTGGAGAAGGCTTGGCCCTGAGAGTGGTGGGATTAGCATTGGGCTCGCTCCTTCAATGTTTTGAGTGGCAGAAGATTGGTGATACAGCGGTGGATATGACTGAGGGGCCCGGGTTTACCACTACAAAGGCACAACCACTAGAAGCTATATGTAGACCACGCCCAAGCATGCATTCTATTTCTTTTTAGGTAAATAATAATAATAATAATAAAAAGATAATAAAAAATTATCTTGATCATATGTTTTTTGGTTATTATTTTTTAATTTATTATGGTATTGTTTTAGATTTGAATTATGGATTTTAGTCAAAGCTCTTTTTGGTTTTATGACTTTTAATTGGTTACATTGTATCTTTAATTGATCCTAAAATATAAATTTAGTATAATTTAGCCCCTGTTTAAATTATAATATCAGTGCTCGTGTTATATGTTATTTTCATTATTTTTTTTTTATTTTTGGATTTATGTAACTGTGCATCTAGTTAATCATGAAACCTTTAATATCAATCAAGCCCTTATAATTTGATGACCTTTTTGGTTTAATTTACTCTTTATTTGATCTAAAAACTTTATTTTTTTATTTTATCAATGATCTTAAATAATTGATTTGATAAAAATTAAATTTATTGTTTTAAAATTTTTATATTTTTAATTAAATTTAAATTAAACTTTTGAACTTCAATTTTTATTAATTAAGCCTTTAATAAAATTAATTTAACTTTTTAAGGTGCAGGTAAATCCTTGCAACCAATTAAATTCTTTAATTTAATTCAAATTAATTTTCAAACATAATCAAACTATAAATTGGCTCATGATTAAATCGAATAGTTATATTTTTGAATTTAATTTTTATATAAATAATATCCTATAATTATTTAATTTGATCTTGAATACATATTTTTAAAAAAGTTTTAGGTATAATACAGTATAATTAGGCCTCGAAATTTATGTAAAATTACTACTTTATTTTCCTACATATTTAAATTTTTTTAATATATTTTTCTAAATGTCACTAGTATTTATTTTCTTTTATTTATTTATTTTAAAAATTAATTTTAAAACTAGATTCAAAAATATATCATGCCAGTTTCATATTATCATTTGATAAGAAATAATGCTTATGGTTTTAAAAAAATAGATTGTTAGTAGCCGATAAGAAATAAAATCTGGCGTGAGGTGAATCTCTATCAGCATACAGCCGCTACTGCACTGATTGATGTTTTCTTTTGCTTGGTTTTCTTGAGTTACGATGTAATTGTTTCCATGTTCTCTTCTGGGCTCTGGCTTGTGCTTTTCTTGGCCTTCATTACTTTTGCTTATAAAAAAAAATGGTTGCCTTCCATTTCACTTCTATTCGAAAGAATAACTATCACGTATCATATATCCTACCTCCGTTTATATGATGATACATAGAAGAAAGCAGGGAAACCTTTACTTTTGTCATTTGTTCAGTCTCCTTGCTACGATAGTTGTTTATTAATTGAATTAGCCTTGTTCTTTCGGACACTGTCATGCCCCTTTCTAATCTAGCAGATAGCACCTGCTCTCGTAAGTCGAGACTTGGTGGAGAATGGAGACACTTACATGCTTCTGTATATAATTTGAAAAAGAGGAAGAAGTTTTTGAATGCTATTTCTAAAAATTAAACTCGTCAATGAATGAAATAAGTATAATTTAACAACCAGATCAATCCATTAAGGTAAACGAGCATTAATATTTGCTGTGTGCAAAAATATGCACTGAATTATTCTTAAGCATGTTTGTTCATTTTTTTCCATAATAAATATCCCAATTTGATGAGAAAAATATATAGGGCAAATTTGATTTATTGGGTGTTAAACTTTCTGCTTGCATCTAATTTTTATTTTATTTTTTATTGTATTATTTTAATATATTTTTACATTCATACTTTTAAATATAAATGATTTATGTAATATTTGGACCTCTTAAATAAAAATAAATTTGATGTTATCAAATTATTTTAAAATTAACCCCTAATTTTACCAAATATTCTCGTTGAAAACTTTTTCCTTGGTAATTTTCATAATTGCCACTTGCGAAATGACTAAGATTTTAGAAAATAAGGGAGCATTGCGGCAAATAAAACTTGTCCACATACGATTTGGCAATAAAAGCAAGAAATATATTGTTTTTTTCTTTTTTTAAATTAGGAATCAAGGGCTTTCCATTCATGTGACCCTCACTAGCCTCTTTTGGACTGGGCTACCTCTAGAAGTTCAAGAACCCTATTCATATAGTGACTGCCTGGAAAGTGTGAGCCCATTTTGTAATTTCGGTTTTGCTGGGCCCCTTTCCGTTTGATCAATGAACCGGAGCTATTAGCTCGGGCCCCAGTTTTCAGATGTGCTGCATCGGCCACGAAACTAGAAATTCTGAAAGGATAAGTTGCTGCGGGTTTAACATTTAAATCGATGTTTTTGGGTCTACAGAGACGCATTAAGATCCATCAATTCAAAGCTTGAATTAGGGAGAGGTTTAATGACAAGATGGTGAGCATTAAGAGTTTTAGATTCGCACTAGATTAGTGGCTCCTGAGCTGGAACAACTATTTTCTAGCATCGAAGAAAAAAAAAACTCATGTGATGGTAGAAATTCAAAAAAAGCAAGAGTAATTAGATAGTCCTGTTATTGAGCTGATTAGGTTTAATCCACACTGTTTAATTTGACAATATAATAAATAATAATTACAAATAAATCAAATCATCACCGAGGAAGAGTCAAACCTTGGTCTTCTTGAAAGTACAGTAACTTTGTTTTTAAGTATTTTTTGAAAATTTATCTGTTTAAAAAAATATTAAATTGGTGTTTTTTTAATGACATTTTTATTAATAAAAATATAAAAAATTGTTTTAATATATTTTAAAATAAAAATATTAATTAATGTGGTTTCCGAATGTGTTTGGTTCAGTCCCGCATGAACATGGCATTGTCATGGAAGAGAGAAAGAAAGAAAGAAAGAGAGTACCATCAAAATTTTGGTTCTTGACGCATGTGATTGAGAAGTCAAAAAAACCCGAAATTAAGGCGTGTGGATTGCCGTCGAAAATGCAGTGGAAATTGCTTAGGTTAGCCACACCTCGCAGCTAGATTTTAGAGTTGCTAACGTGATCTGATCATCCATTCCCAGCGCAAAGAAATTTCATGGAAGCTGGCGAGTCTTTGCAGAGAATATATACGGTACCCTCCTTTCATCTGACCTTAACCATCACGTCACTTTCGATGAGAAAAACATGGACTTTCAAAGCTGCCGAAAATCGAGACGTTCTAAAGTTTCTAACATCAATTTACAGTCATCTTGGTTGTTTGTGTTTGAAATTGTGTTTTGATGTGTTTTAAGAATGTATTCGGTGTAGAAAGTATTAAATTCGTGTATGTATTTATTTTTGTATTTTTTATATGTTTATATAAAAAAGACATTTTAATATATCTTCAAGCCATAAATGTTTTTTTTTTTAAATATTATGTTGTAGAAAGGTTTTTATTAGAACAATATCGCTATTTATGTTTTTCTTAGTATTAACCTTGTTTGTTTGGGCCATTCATTCAAGCAACAGTATTTTTCTAATTCAACTTTTAAAACTCGACGTGGATAAAACTCTAAGCTACAAGCTTTCCGAACCAGCTCGTGATGGAATCAAATTAGATTTAGCGAAGAATCCCAGCAATTACCCGCACTGGCAATAACTTCGAATTGCCAAAAATGGCAAATTACTCGTTTTCCATTCTTTCCCACTGTGGTCACAGGTTTCTTGTTCCGTCTTCCCATCAATAATTTAGCTTCCATTATAATTCACGAGTCAATAGTCTTGGAACGTTGGGGCCTTTTGGTCTTCATGTTAATTCTTTATCTTATAAGGCAAGTAAATACATGATAAAGCTCGTCAACTCAGTATTAACTCTCTCTCAGTTATAGTATTTGTCAATGGTATTTTCTTGGTAACTTGTTAGCACCAATCCAACAAGGAAAGACGTGGGGTGTGAAAGTCAAGAATTTAACTGCAGACCAGCTTAATATATTTCTTGACGAAAAATTATATTATTTAGGGTTATGTTTTAATTTTTAAATTTGCACCAAACACGTCCTTGAAACTGAATCTTAAATTATTAATTAATTTGTTTTATTACGTCAATATGCATGAATAATTACTTCCTGGGTGGTATCAAGCAAGGATGTTTTAAAGAATGAAATTAAACATGTTTGGTACAATGCAATGTAACGGAGGCTTTCACGGAATTTTGTTCCAGTTCTTAAAAGTTCCTTTTTTTTTTTATGTAGTCCCTATGTTAAAAATTATAAGTACTTCATTGAAAAATACAGTTTAATCTATACAAAAACCATACACACCTCTATGATACAAGGTGGCTATTAATTAATATTTAAGGTATTAATTTTCTCAATATATTTACTATGATGTTGAAATAATATACCTTTAGGATATAATAAAGTTTCGAAACTTATAAATAATAATAATTTTTATAAGTTTTTTTTTTTACTTTCAGGCTTATGTATAAATAAAATTTAAGGACACATATCTTCGGATATATATAATTTTTCATCCAAATCTTCCGTATATATTATCAAAATCAATTGATTTGGTATATAACAAGACTTTATATCTTCCTAAATTGATATTCGGTGCACTCAACTTGTGATAATGTAGTGCTTATGTCCCATGACTCCATTAATTAAGTCACTGTAAACTTTCTTATAAAATTGTATTATAAAATACAACAAAACCCCTTATTGTTTTCAATTTCGTATCCTTCACAATTGACTTGTGATAGTGTAGTTATTATATCCTACAACTCTATTAATTGAGTCGTTGTGAACTCTTGTATATAATATAAATAAAAAGAGATCTTTTTAAGTATTTGGTTGTTGTGAGCTTGTTAAGTGTCGAAATAATTTTTATTTTCTAATTTAAAAAATATATATTAGAAAAAAGTAATTGGTTAATTAAAATATAGTTATGAAACCCAATTTATCCTTGATAAGTTAACTCTAGAAATTTTTAATTCAAAGTTAGAGCTCGGTTAACCAAAAAATTTAACTTTGTCGATTTTTCTAGTAACAAGAACAAATATGGTATGAGTTGACTAGGTCAAATGAATTTAAAAGTGAAACGAAACAACTTCGTGATGACATATACAATTGTTCGAAATTTGATTCCAACGTAAGTTGTTTTGTGAAAGAGTTTTAAACCGTGTTTAACACTTACAAGCCAAAACCTGACGACATGGGTCCGCGACGATGGGTCCCGAGGAAGCGAAAAGTACGAGAAACAACCTTAAAAATAAGGAAAGGACCAGCATGGCACCCTCAATGGCTCATCAGCTTCGCTTACCCTGCATGAATTCTTACCAAAAACGCATGCAAAAGAGGCTCCCGTTTGCAGTCTCACTCTCCATCTATAACTCTATTTCCATTTTACACAAACTCTATTAACACTAATAAAATCTCTCCTTCACACCCTTCTTCTCCGAACTTAATTGCCGATTCTCTCCTTTAAATCCCCCAGCCCCTTTATAATATCTCCCAAAACCCTTAAGAATTTCAGTATAACCAACCCCCCAACCCCTCAATAAGGCCATAACCCTCCCGCAACCCACCCTTCTCTCATTTTTTCCCCTGAAATATGGACCGTCACCACCAACAACAGCGCCTCAGATTTCTTGCTGGAACGGGGCCTTTTTCCTCAGAGACTCCCAATTCCCGTTCGACGGATGAAAGCCGTATGAGCCCTGAAACTTCTACACACCACCCTTTCCCTCTGGAATCTTTATTTTCAAGACTCGATGTGTCTAATGGTACCCAAGATTTATATCCACCTTCTAATAGCAAAATATATGATGGGTCTGTTGTGAATTTGAACTCTTTTGATGGTTTTGCCCTTGGTGGCGTTTACCAGGCTGGTTTCTCGACAACGCAAAACAATGATATAGATACTTCTGGGGCCACGAGGATTCAAGATTTTCTTCGCAATCCAATCATAGCCGGGTCTAATTCTGATTTGAGGACTAACAGTTCTGTTTATTGCGGCGCGTATCAAAATCCAGACTTTGACGACTGGAGAGGATTAGTGCAAAGAGAATCGCATTATAGGTCGATCAACAATGGTTTGGTGTCTAAAAACCAGAATTCTTTGATCAGGAGGCCACTTAGGTTACAAGATTACTTGTCCTGGGAAGATTTGAGTGGTAAGGTCGTGGCATTGGCTAAGGATCCGTACGGATGTAAATTCTTGCAAGAACTCATTGAGAGTGCAACAAGAGAACAAATTGATATGTTGTTTTACGAGGTAATAGGCTATGTGGGTGGGTTGATAGTGGACCCATTTGGGAATTATGTTGTACAAAAGCTTGTAGAGGTGCTTAGCGAGGAACAGAGGACTGGGATTTTGCGAATGTTAACTCGGACTGATTTTCAACTTGTGAGGATTTGTCTTGATGTGCATGGGTATGTACCGTTACCCTACTCGTTTCTACTCGTTTCCTTTTGCTTTATTAACTGTTGAGTTGATTTATTTTTTCTTCTGGCAACAGAACTCGGGCTGTACAAAAGTTGTTGAATTGTATCACGAACCCACAGCAAGTTTCTATAGTTGTATCAGCTCTAAGCCTAGGTGCTGTTACATTGATTACGGATTCCAATGGTCATCATGTGATCCAGCATTTTGTCCAGCATTTTTCCACTGAAGACAATAAGGTGATCTTTCTATTCATTGACCCCCCAAAAAGCTAAATTCTCAATAAAGTTTGTTGTAATCCTGTGTTCTTTTCTGGAGTGTAATCTTGTGTTCTCATTTCTTTTGACAAGCTGCTATTAGTATTGCTAGATGATTTGCTTCATCACTTCGCTTCAATATGGTGATTATTGTAGTTGTTTTTACATTTTGTCTGTCAAATTATTTTCTTAGTGGATCAAGTTCTTTTATATCCTTATTTCAATCTTATTAATTCAACTTTTTTGTCTGTTAATTTCGACTTAATTGATACTTAGTGGGTGATAACTATATATATTCTAGTTTTTGCCATCTACCTGAACATTCTTAGAGGTACAATCATTAGTGCAACATTCTTATTTCTGTATATGCATCTATGCTATCGCCTAGAATCCTGAATCTTTAACAGTTTCTACTGGATTCTTTTAACTTTTAGGGGAGAGGACAAGGGCTGCATTTTTTTCTCCCAATCTATAACTTAGCCACTTTTCTTGATGAAGAATTATTGGCTACTTCTCTGTTGGTTTTCGCCTTCCATGGCTTTGGCTTTTGTTGGGTTCCCTTTGGATAGGTTTAGTACAAGTATATGCTACGCTTGCATTTGATTGAGCTGGCTGGGATCTATGATGGCTTTACGGCTTCTGTTCTGATTGTTTCTGATTTTTTGTGCACTTATTTCTTTAATCTTCATCATCGCATAAGGGTTTCGAATGAATTTATTTATTTGCTTATTCCGTGCTCTCTTCATTCCTTGGAATATCGGACTCCAAACGTGTTATCAGTCCAATGGTTTATTTCGGGCTTGCATCTTTGTGACTTTGCAAGGCTCCTCCTTTCTACAGGCACCTGCTTAGGATCAATGTGAAACTTTTTTCTCTGCCTAACCATTGGTGTGCAGTTTGAGGGGAGAAAACTTGCGAACTCCAACAAGCTTGCGAAAACTTTTAGTATTTTAAAGGCTTCAATGATGGAAATATCTCTTGATCTTGCTGCAGTTTTATTCGCAGCTTTCTAAAATATTCTACGTCTGTTGCCTGATGTTTATCTTTCTTACTTGCTTACATTCTATTCATTCTTTTCCTCACTTGTTTCTGTCTACCTCTTTCTTTTACAAGGCATTCTATCTCAATTTACTTGCATAATACAAGACTTGCATATCATGTGAAATAGGGAGATATTGGCATTTCATCACCAAAAACTGCTTTGATATATAAATCCTCTTTCCTGATGCACTTGTTATCTTCAACAAGTTCGGATGTGATGTTATTCTGCAATAAAAGTATTGCTTGAAACCGAATCATATTCTTGCGTCATGAGTACCTGATGGTGGATTATTTTTCCAGTATATTCTGAAACAGGTGGCAGAGAACTGCTTTGGGATTGCAACCAACAAGAGCGGATGCTGTGTGCTGCAGCGATGTGTAGAATATTCTGAGGGAGAAGCCAGAGATCGACTGTTGGCTGAGATAATAGCAAACGCACTACTCCTGGCAGAAGATCATTATGGGTTTGTTTTACTAAACCTCATCAATGCTTTACGCTTTACTTCATATGCGAGTGTAATATTAACTTCTTATGGTTCTTCTAATTTTCCATGATTTCCTGTAGAAACTATGTAGTGCAACATATTCTGAAATTGAAGTTGCCGGAAATCACAGAAAATCTTCTAGCACAGTTTAAAGGGAGTTACATGGCTCTTTCGTGTAATAAGTATGGAAGCAACGTCGTGGAAAGCTGCCTGTTGACAACGAGAGAGGAACAATCCACACAAATTATCTTGGAGTTGCTAAGCAATCCACTTGCTTCTATGCTCCTTGTGGATCCTTTTGGAAACTTCGTTATTCAGAAGGCACTATCAGTATCTCAGGTTAGATCATTTGCACTCCAACATATACATTTACATGTTTGTTAGGTAACTGCAAACCATGTAGTGCACTGATAGCAAGCATCACTTTATTCTTAGACATATCTAACTGTGATTACCAGTATCAAGTTGTTTCTATGTGCCTTTCCCGTTATTTAATTAATCTTTACAGTGCCATTGACATGATCGGCAATCTGGACTTCACAAACTCAAACCTCTTGAATTGGTCTGAATATGTTTTAATGAATTCTCGACATTAGAGGCGTATGTTTCCGCTAGGAATTGAGTCCTTCGCATCTTTACTTTTCTTTGTTTAGTGGGATGGACTACTGAACTTAAAATCGGTCTCTTCCTCGTGAGATGATGATTTTGGACTTGCATTTCTTGAATTTCCACTTTCTCAAAAACATTGCTAGTTAATAGGCAGGCATACACCAAGCTTGCCAGTGAGTATCTCTGCCAAATAAGTGTGTTTGCTAGTACCAACTTCATGCATGGCTTGTATAGGTTTTTAGTAATTTTCTAGTATCGTCCCAAGTGTAGTTTAATCCCAAAGATGATGTCCTCAAACATGCTTTGATCATCTGTTGCCGTTTTTTTTTTTTCTGCAAGAGCAGGGACAAGTCCAAAGATATTTAGTAGCTCTAATACAAAGGAACGCCCAAAAGATGCGCAGCAATATCTATGGGCAAAAGGTGCTTGTTTGGTTGAACAAGAACATGAGGCCGCTACAACTGTAGGCATGTGTAAACTGAGGGAGTTGTTCTAACCAAAATTTTCCTACAGATCTGGGTACCGGGCCTTTTTTTTTGGAGTTTTACCCCATTGTTACTGTTGTTCAGTTGTGCTCGTAACTGGCCTCGTACGTCATCATGGTGAATGGCTGTGCGAGTGTCTGTTGTTTGCTGTTGTTGTTGTTTAGGTGTCATCTGTTTTCTGGTACGTACTGTTGTAGCATTAGAACGAAGGAATTTGGAAGTTGTGGCGACTCTGTAACTGAGTAGGAACTAGCTAGCTTGAATTACCGGCAGCAATCTCCAAGAAATTAGAAGGTTAAACTGTATATTTTGTGATTGTCCCGCCGTTTTACTACATTTTTAGAGTCTGTTTGTTACTGCAGAAGCTCCAGTAGATGTAGTTTTTTCAGGTTTTAAAAACAGTTTAATTAAAGTTTTAATAAAGAAATTAAGTGATGTTGATTAACTACTTTCAATTAAGATAAAACGCAGTTTCATCTGCAACTCAACACGGCCCAGAACCCAGCAAGCCTTTCTACAGTTCTACGTGATCTATTCCTCTAGAACTCTGCAAGGAGCTACTAGAGGAACCCTTCACTAGCAACTCCCTGATAAAAGGAGCTAGAGTGGAGCAAAATACAAAATCCTATTTTAACGCCATGAAATATTGACCTTCCTGTAGACATGGCAGACACAGACTCCAATTATTGAGTGTTTGGATTTGCTTCGACTATATTGCGATGAGAACCCATCAACTCTTTATTCCCGGACACAAAATTAGTGATAGCACAACTCGAAAGCTAGCCTTTTTAACGAGGCAAACAAGCATAATTACAATTGAACCTAAAAAAATTATTTTTCATATTAATATATCAATTTGATAATATTAAAAATACATTAATTTAAAATTAATAAAAAAATTCAAAATTTTTTTAAAATATTTTTAAAATACAAAAAAAAACAAAGAAAGAGTAAAAACAAACGTGTTTAATTCAGATATCACTTCACACAGCTCATAGTCATATGATGGGTTAGTAATAAGTTTGGTAATTTTAACTTCAGGTAATTATAGATGATATAAATTCATATAAAAAATTAATTTTAGACAATTGTTTTTTAAAAATTACAAAACATGGTTTTTATTCTAAAAATAAACGTATGTTCAATTCAGGTTGAAATCTTTTGATTATACTAATTATTTATTTCAAGTTTTAAATTAAATTATATAAAAATTAATTTAATTTAATTTAATAACTTAGCGGGTTAAAAAAACCTTAAATTGCTAGTAATTATATTATTTAATTTTAAAAATATATTTTTTTAAAAAAATAACATGATAATGTATTTAATTAATTTAGATCAATTTAAGTTAATCTATTAAATTTGTAACTTAGATGATGAATTCTATTCAGTTTAATAATTTTTTTAAAAAAATCATGTTATAAAAAATAAATATGTGTAAAATTAATTATTAATTTAATACCATGATATTTTTCTAGGATCACAATAACCCTATAAAAAATAAATTAAAATAAATTATAAAATTTAATTTTTAACAATTATATTTTTTAAATTATTTTTTGTTTTATAGTATAAAAAAATAAATACTTATAAAATTAAGCACCGATGCAATACCAATATACTTAAAAAAAATCATGGGAAACATGTATATAATAATAAAAAAATAATAAAGTTTAAATTTTAATAATTCATGTTAAAATGTAAAAATAAACAAAAAAACATGCTGTTGAATAATAACATGTGAGGAGAAGAATGGTGATTTCCTGCTTGGTTAGTTATTGTTAATATATAAAAATAAAAATATAAAAATAAATATTAATTCAAATAACTTTAAAATAAATTTACATAAAAATATATTCTGAATATCTTCATCTCTTCTAAATATTCTCGAGATATTTGAATAGAAAATATCGAAATAACTTTATAAATATAAGAATAACTATTAGTTATTGGTGATCGTGTTAATTATATGCTTCGTCTGGATGGTTGTCGTTTTATTTCTCCGAATTTTACAGAAGTACGATTAGCCTAATTTGGTCATCTATGAGGTGTGGGTAGTTAATTGGTTCGTTACATTTCCATTAAATAAATCAATATAATTATTAAAAAAGAGTCTAAGCAATTGCTTCGAAAAATTTAAGATTTAACATGTACAAGTTAGACAAGATACTAATTTAGAAAAACTCAATTAGGTTTTAAAATCTAGCCTAAATAAAATTTTAAATGGAATAAAAACATCAATTGGATCAAATTAATTTTTTAATAACTTTATGAATTTTAATCCAAACCCAATTAAATTTATTTTTTAAATAATGATAAGTAATTTTTTAAAATATTTGCAATAAAAATATATTAAAATAATATTTTTTAATTTTTTTAATTTTTGATCCCTATATATCAAAATCATAAAAAATCTATATCAAAAATATTAATTTAATATTTTTTATATAAATTGAAAAAACAAACAAACCTTTAACCTTTAAGTATTCAAAATAACTTTTTATTTAAAAATATACTAGGATGATTTTTTTTTCAAATTTTGTATATTTATTATGAGCATATAAAACTATAAAATACTAAAAAAATATAAATTTAATATTTCTCCACAGCAAACACCCATAAAAATAATCTCGAAGCGGTCTGACATAGCTTTCCATTTCTTTGGCGAGAGAGGAGAGGAGAGGACAAGTGTGTCTTGCTTTTATCGTATCTCTGCTCTCTCCCTCTTCCCCACCCCCGTTGACCATAATGGCTAACTCCTCCTCCTCCTCCTCCTCCTCCCTCGTAATCTCTTACTCGTTAATTTTATTAAATCTCTACGCCATCGTTTCTTCAACTTCCGATTTCAACAATCGCCACCATCCCATGATACTTCCTCTCCTCCTCTCAACTCCTAACATCTCTGCCCACCGGATGCCCTTCGACGGCCACTACAGCCGGCGCCATCTCCAGAATTCCGAGCTCCCTAACGCTCGCATGCGCCTCTTCGACGATCTCCTCTCTAACGGGTATACACACTATATTTTATTTTTTGCTTTTGTTTCTTGTGTATTGTTGTACAATTGAATTTCGTCGTTGATGAATTTTTTTTTGCAGTTATTATACAACGCGGCTGTTTATTGGGACGCCTCCACAGGAATTTGCTCTTATTGTGGATACAGGAAGTACTGTGACATATGTCCCGTGCTCTAGCTGTGAACAATGCGGCAAGCATCAGGTTTGGCTTTGTTTTCCTGGTTTTCCGTGCTCTGCAGTTTCTCCACTTCATCCTGTACTTGTTGACCGTATCTTTTGTTGGTGTACAGTTCGTTGGTGTACAGTTCGTTGGTGTACATGTTGATTAATTGTTGCAATGTTTTTACTTTTTAAACGAAAGGATTTTTTTTTTAAATGATTAATTTGAAATGGGGGTTTGAATTTTTAAAACTAAATCGAACGTGGTGGTTTGAGAGCTGTTTTGTTTGCTGGTTTTATATAGGATCCGAGGTTTCAACCGGATTTGTCTAGTACTTATCGGCCTGTAAAGTGCAACCCAAGTTGTAATTGTGATGATGAGGGAAAGCAGTGTACTTATGAGAGACGCTATGCAGAGATGAGCTCGAGCAGTGGTGTGATTGCTGAGGATGTTGTTTCATTTGGAAATGAAAGTGAGCTTAAACCTCAACGTGCTGTTTTCGGTTGTGAAAATGTGGAAACTGGTGATCTTTACAGCCAACGTGCTGATGGGATAATGGGTTTGGGTCGTGGTCGGCTCAGTGTTGTTGATCAACTTGTTGACAAGGGTGTTATTGGGGATTCGTTTTCGTTGTGTTATGGTGGGATGGATGTGGGTGGGGGTGCGATGGTACTTGGTCAGATTTCTCACCCCCCCAACATGGTTTTTTCCCATTCCAACCCTTATCGCAGGTAGGATACTTTATGAACATGGTTATCGTTGATTAATTTTCCTGGTATTCATCTTAGTACATCTCACACATTTAATGTAGTTTTTGGATGATGACAGTCCATATTACAATATTGAGCTGAAAGAACTTCATGTAGCTGGGAAGCCATTGAAATTAAAACCAAAAGTCTTTGATGAAAAGCATGGAACAGTTTTGGACAGTGGAACTACTTACGCTTACTTTCCTGAAGCAGCTTTTCATGCGTTAAAAGATGCTGTAAGATATCATGGCTCTAATTTCAATCTCCTCTACCATGGTTGGTCTAAAAGTCGAGTTGTAGCTCTGCTGTGACTGTTTTATTGTTCTTCTTTCTGCTTACCAACTTTTTTTCAATTATAACTATCAGTGTTGCTGTTTATCATACCAAATGAAGTTTCACCTGAAAATTTATTGTGCTGTTTAGTTGAATTTGTGAATAAACCATTATATAATGGTATTTTTTAAGCCTAATCACACGAATAATTACTCAAATCATCACTCATCATGTTGTGGGTCCGCTCCTGGAATACCAATGCTCTCCATGCTTAATTTTGCTTCTATGTGAACTTATGATTAAGTCTTGCATTAACCAAGTAAGAATTTTTATCCTATTGGGCTATCTCATAGTCAAACATCAAAGCATCCATATTCTACAGCCTTGCTGTAGGTTAGGTGAAATATTCTTTTGAATGCTAGTGAGGTTATTTTATTAATTCCTTTCTAGTTAGGAGAGGGTTTACCTTGTTAACTAGATTTGGAATCCATGTTTAATATTCTCCATACTCAACTTTAGCTGTGTACTTATTTTGTTACTTCCTTGCAATTGCCAATTGATTTTATAGCAAATACCATATATTAAGTATACAGAGGATAAGGTTAACAATTTGGATGATGCATCTCAATTTTGAGAATTAATCTCCATCCAATAAGATTGGGTTTTTGATGGAATTGCTTGACTCTATCTAGGTTAATTGCAGCCGATTGCAGAAGTTGTCTATTAAGTGTGAGATTATGTTTGAGTTTGGTGCTAAATCTCAACTTCTTTCGGCTTAATTTCTTTACTGTTTATTCCCATAACCTGTTTCCTGTAGTTCTTATATCTTGTGCTTTGATTGGAAAAAAAAACGTCTTGCTACTGTTTGGTATAAAGATTGGTTTCATTATTTTCGCTATGGGAAAATATATTGTTAAACTGGACTATTATTTCAAGGTCAACTTTGTACTGAAATGCAGATTATGAAGGAAATCCATCATCTCAAGCAGATCCCAGGCCCTGATCCAAATTACCATGATATTTGCTTTTCTGGTGCTGGAAGGTGTTACCTATAATAAGAACACAATTTTGATGTCTAGCATCATTTTCTTTATAACTTGTCCTGGCTGTAAGATCTGTTGAGTGCTTATTTTATTCTTTGTTCGTTTCTTTTGGTTGAATTGTGACTTAGGGAGGTCTCTCATCTGTCAAAAGTTTTTCCAGAAGTCAATATGGTGTTTGGCAATGGTCAAAAGCTGTCACTGTCTCCAGAGAATTATCTCTTCCGGGTAATTTTGGCTTTTGTTATTCTTCTTAAATTTCTTCTTGAGAATAAAAATAAGCTTGGGATTCTAGCAAAATTACTTCAGTATGGTTCAGGATGTCTCCTTCTGTTTCTTTTCTTATTTTTCCTGCATCATCTGCTCTATTGTAGTATCAATTTATTTCTTTTATTTACACAGCAATATTTGTCTTCTCCCTCCTCTCTCTCTATCCTCTCTTATTTCTTTCTGTCCTTCCTTGTCTCATGGCATGGGCTAAAGCACACAAAGGTCAGCGGTGCATATTGCCTGGGTATTTTCCAGAATGGAAATGATCAGACTACTCTTTTAGGAGGTATAATATATCTTCTAGCGTGCATGTCTGAAATTGAAAGTTTTTAGAGTTGAATTCAATAGTTGACGATCTATAATATGCAGATACACTTGACAGATCTCTCTTACCTTTTATCATTCGTGGCAGGAATTGTTGTCCGTAACACGCTAGTGACTTATGATCGAGAGAATGATAAAATTGGCTTCTGGAAAACTAACTGTTCTGAACTATGGAAGAGGTTGCAAGTTCCTGGTGTGCCTGCTTCAGCACCTGTACCTCCCCCTAGCAGTAATAGAAGTCAAGAAATGCCTCCTGCGCAAGCTCCAAGCAGCGTGCCATTTTTCCATCCAGGTACTTTGATTTAATCATTTACACGGCCTCATGTTAAGCATGCATCATAAAATAGGAGTGCAAATTTGATTTGGATTTTTGATAATTTTCTATGGTTTGCAAATTTAGCTTCTAAAGAGCTTAGCTTACATGTAAGCTGCTTATTCATGACAAAGTTGTGATTTTTTTCATTCATGATTTGGGTTTCATATAAGATTTCTTGAGTGCTTGATTTGATGGTTCATAAATTGGTTTGCTTTTGCAAGCTTTGGAAATTGGTGTAGAATAAATAGGAACGACTTGGGTTCTTTACTGCTTAATTTTGCGGGGGTGCTTAAGCTGAACAATGATGGTGGGATGGGATTTGGGATTTTTTGAGATGCTAATGAATTGAACAAAAATGAGAACTGGGATAGGATTTTTAAGTAGAAGAATCTCAAAAATACTCGAGGGCCTCATAAAACAATTTGATTGGAATGGAATGTATAAGTATAATGGTGTAGCTTCAAAGGTGTCTTATGTGACAGTAGAAAAATAGATTGCAGCAGCTTAGTGATTTTGCATCAGTAGTTGGCGGTTGTGCGCACAAGTATGGAAAATTGAGGTTTATTTTGTGTTGGATTTCCTTTACATTTTTTTCTAACATCAATCTTTAATTTAATAAAATAAATTTATTTCAAGATTTTTATTTGGAATATCTTATAAATTTTTTTATATATAATTTATGCATATCACAATCATAACAATTGTACATGTGGCATGATCAATACCACTCATTTGAGTCAACTAACATTGTTAATCAAACATCCATTCTATCACTAATGGAGATGGATGGAAGACTTGAAACCCACTAAAATTGCTAGTAAAAGGGTTGTTACAGACCAAAATGTTGCGGAGCACCAAAAAATAAATGTAGAGGGGCACCCAGTGATTTTAAGCCAGTTATTGACTTTTATTGTTTTCATTCCTTTGATGCTAACTTTCAGGTGCCCTAAATATGTAATTGATATGGTTATGATGATCGTCCTTTTCCAACTTCTGCTCATAACATTCTTTTGGTTCTGTTTGTACTATAAAGTCTCTCCAATGATGTTGCGTTGTTCCATGTGATATTTAGGTGAAATTCGAATTGGAATTATAACATTTGATATGTTGATCAGTGTCAACAACTCAAACACGAAGCCTAACTTTGCAGAAGTGGCAGAGCTCATTGCCCATGAGTTTGAAGTTGATAATTTACAGGTACAATTGAGTTACTTTGGCTTGACATGGCTTTCTCTAAACCTTACTGCAGAGCAACAGGTTTTTAACCTGATGTGTGTTGGGTTTATAGCTCATGAATTGTCACCACTCAAATTTATCTAACATAGCAGATCAACGTAGTTAATAACATTTGGTGCATTCAATTTGTTGACATCAACAATATCTCAAAGATTGTTCAACATTAGCTGATTGAGATTAAGCATAAATTTAATTTGATACTCTTGCAATTGCTTGATTTTCAGGTTAACATGTTGAATTTCACATCGACAGGAAATAATTATCTTGTTAAATGGGCTGTTCTTCCTGCTGAATCTGCTGATTACATTTCCAATACCACAGCAATGGTAATCATACCATTGTGTTGTTGTCGTTGTTGCATATGCAACTGGCTACCTTTTCACTTGCTAACTGAACTATCATAACTGAATCTTGTTTCTTGTGTGCAGAAAATAATTCAGCAATTAAGTGAGCATCGATTACACTTTCCTGAGAGACTTGGAAGCTATGAGTTAGTCAAATGGAAGTTCGAGCCTCAAAAGAACAGGTATGTGTTTTCTTCCCCTCTCTGAACTCCATTGCCAAACTTGATATTTGCTTCCGATTTCACCTTTCTTTGACTCTCTCAAAACAGTGCTGTGTACTTCCGATTTCACATTTCTTTGACTATCTCAAAACAGTGCTGTGTATTGTGTTTTCCTTGGTTCTTGAGTTTGCCCATGTTTTGTTTTTTAGCTGTTATACTAGGATATCTGCCTTCTTCCAAACAGTGATGCATTTTGCTACTTTCACATTTGATTCTTTCGGTGTGCTGTAGGACATGGTGGCAGCAACATTTTGTGGCCGTGACTGTTGGAGTTGTCGTTACCCTGGTCGTTAGTTTATTAAGTATTGGCCTATGGTTGGTCTGGAGACGTCAGAAAACGCTTGGGACGTATGCGCCTGTTGGAGCTGTTGGCCCTGAGCAAGAACTTCAGCCTTTGTGATCTTAAGTTTTTGTTGACTGCACGAGGATGATAATAAACATCTTCAATACTTAATCAATCACAGTGACAAATATGCGGTGATGAAGTTTGATTCCACCCTCCTGCTGTACATTGAATAGAATTGAAAGGGGAAATATATAGAAGAGTAATCAGAAGCTTCCCCCCCCNCCCCCCTTTTCTTAATAGAGACTGGACTCTTATTGTTTAGAATGTCATGCTTATACGTTCATAGGTGTACACAACGGGGTTAATTGTTGAGACATTCACTGGATAAAGATAAAGGCAAAATTGAGTTCTGTTTTTCCTTTTAAGGCATCGATGCTTACTTCTGGGCTCCTGCCCTAGTCTCGTCGGTTCTAATGTTTGCTATGACAAGATGCGAGAGTGCTATCCCCCCAAATCACAAGGGCCTTGAACTCAAATAATTGGAGAGACTGATCCATGAAAGATTCCTTGTCAAGGTTACTGGTAAATTTAGGGTTATTATTTTTTAAATTTTTAATGTTGATCTAATTAGGTTTGACGGTTCAATCGAGTTAAAAAATCAACTAAGTCTTGCCAGGTTTTACAAGGTTAGTATTTGATTTTGGATCCCGAGGTTAATCCGGTTCGGTTTAACGGCTAGGCGCAATAGCGCCAGCCCAAACCTAAACAGAAACTGAGAATTCAACCTCACCCACCAAGGGGAATGCGGTTGCAGTTACCCGGACAACCTTCGGCATGGAGCAGCTACCTTGTTGAGTAATATCGCGGCCTGCGGAAAGCTCCTTTTGGCATGGAGCAGCAGGCAAGCAACCTGATGCTGGGTCCAGTCTGCATTAAGGACACGTCTTCATATTTTCACCCATCGTCTAAGCTTTCTTGAGTTTTCTTTTTCTTTTTTTAACAGTAGTGAAATTACGTTAACCATTAAAGAGCCTCCAGTAGAATGTAAAAACCTAATGCAGTAAATTACGTATAAAGAAATGATCAAATTCTTGAAGATATTAACTGAAGTTTGAAACTCGTTTGAAACTGTGTTTTGTTTTCAAGAACTTGAAGTTTTATAATTTGTTTAAAATTATTTTATATATATATATATATATTTTTCACGCAGCTGATATATATATATATATATAATTTTTTTCTAGAGTGTGACATTTCGATATATATGCTACCAAGTTTCCAATTTCCTCCTTTGAATTGCTCTGTGATTGCTTATTTTTAAACTGCCATGGAAGTGTCTTACATGCAAAACATGTTGTCCGGAGATTCTTGTGATAAATGCTGAAGGACTGAAATATAAATTTATTAACATGATCTTAGAATAGTGTACAAAATCATTTGTGTGCAAGGTCGTTGCGCGTCAATTAATATTATTTCTTTCAATAATTTGTTCTTGAGGATGTTAAAAGTGTGTGTATATTAAATTTAAAAATCTTATTACAAAGCATTAACACTCATGCATCATCTAAATACAGATAAATATAATTCTGAATACTTTTTCAAAGTGTTTTTAAATTTATATATACTTTTTAAATAACTTTTACATGAATATTAAGAAAAATTGATGTGATATTATAAAGGCACAATTAGTCATAAAATATAACAAAGGACAAGGCAGTTTACATATTAGAGGAGGTTTGGCAATAGATTAGGATCTAAATTTGTTTCTGGTTTTTTTTTTCTTTCTTTCTTAATAGGACAAACAGAAATATTCTCTGGCTTTTCAGGAGTTCAAGTAGGCCTTTGGCTATCTGCAGCCGTTAGTCTCAGACACAGGTGGCATAAATCAGGAGGCTATGATAATGAAACGGGGACCTTTCATGCCCCAGGTGTCTGTATATCGTACACTTCACATGATTCTGCCGCGTAAAAAGTTAAGTCAACCTTGAATTCTTGAAATCATAGTTATAAAATCCTATCTGAATAGAACCATGGTTACGGGTTAGAAGTATCTACTTAAATTAACTTGAATTTTTTTAAAATTTTAAATAATGTTATTTAAAAAAAATAGCATCAAGTTCAAATTAATTACGTCAAAATATTTTTTTGAAGCCAATTAATTTTTATTTTTTTTCAATTTAAACTCATTCAAATTCTAAATTAATCAAGTTTTGAGTAGATGTAAAGTTATAAAACAATATTTCAAAGGACATCATTGCCATTAAACACTCGTAATTGTCTAATATGTTTAACAAATCTATCATCATTATAACTTGATTTGAATTGAGCTTTAAGTTAAAATTAAAAAAAGATATTAATTTAGTAATATAGTTTTCATTCTAACTCAATGTTATGAATTGCCAATGCAATCACGTCCTTTCATTTTGTGAGTGCAGTGGATTGCTTTTAGAATACTGGAAATTAATAGATTAGATAGAAAAAAAGAAGTGCAATTTTTTTGATTAATAAGATGAAAACAAGACTCAATTTAATCTCTACCTTTTGTTATAAATTGTCTATTTCTTTTAAGGATATATATATATATAGACACTAGAACATAAAATAAAAAATATAAAAATATTTCTAACTAAACCTATAAATTAGTTCTTAAAATTTGTTAGTTCTTCATTAAAAGATTTCATAAATTTCCTCACCTCATTTAATTTTAAAGGAATATAGGGGACACAAGGAAAAACAAAATAGATGTAATGATTTTATTTTCCCCAAACTATCCTCATTAACAAATTAAAATTTTAAAATCATCCTTTCTCATTAAAAATTAATACCCCTACAATAGCATCATTCTCCAGTTTTTCTACGCTAGTCTTCATGCTACCTTAAATTAATACCATGGAAGACTGATACCACTTCCTGAAGCTTGCATAATACTACAAGAACTTGTTCGCCGGAGTAACAATATATTCCAGGCACGGCATTTTAAGCAATATTGTGCAGCCATAATTCTCACTGGAGATCAATTCATTTATGTATCTTAACCACATGAATGGTGAACATTTTGAAGATCCTAATTGAAGAGGATGAGCCAGGAGAGGAAAAGGAGGTGATCTTTGAAGTTTTGACTAATCAAAAGATGCTTGTACTCTTGTGTTTTTATGTTTTTTAGACCTGACCTTGAAAACTACTGAAATAATGTTTTGGATAAATATTAAAAAATTTCTTGAAATTGACCGGCAAGATCTTATTCGAGTTTAATTACATCAACCAAATTATATGCTGACTTGCTAGTTCATGAGGGTGGTTTGGAATTAAATCTGGCCTAGTTCAAACCCTGAGTTACTGGATCAACTCGCAAAAGCCACCGGGTATAATAACTACATAATCTAGAATCAGAACCAAAACGATATATGGACTGATCTTACGTACATTCTCTATAAGATCAGGAGTTGAGAAACGGGGAAGGATCACACACAAGCATTGTTTGGAAGAAAAGGGAACTGCTGGAGATTTTTATAAATATAGATTATTATTATTATGAATAATACTGCTAATTTAACCGGAAAGGTATTCAGGTTGTAGGGTATTCCGGTGGCAACTACCGGAATAGACACAGATCATCCACGTTATTTTCCCAGCTGATTGATATTCTAGCGACGACCTAATTACTAGTAGTTTTACGACGCAGCTCAACATGCAGACATACATCTGTAACACTCGGCATCATTATACAACATCAAGGGCACTTCGGTTTGCCCTTGGAGTTCTTCATGTCCCTGTAGCAAGGGCACTCGTGCTTGTTCCCGTAAGTCCCAGATGGCACGCACTTGCACTTTTCACAGCAAATTCCACAGTATTTCAAGCACCGGTCTTTAATTCCTGCTTTGGAGCACCTCACTGAGCACTTTGAGTCACAGAATCCTATTTTGTAAGGCCATACACCATAAATTAACAGTTAGTTTTACTAAATATGTATTAGAAACAAAACAAAGAAGCAAAAAGACAAATCCAACTCATATAATTATACCCGAGGCAGCCACTGTGACCTCAAACAAAGAGGAACTGAAAACAAGGCACAGAAGAAAAATAGCTGCAAAAACAGGCTTCATTTCTGTTGTATGATCTGAAAGTATGTATGGGAATTCTCTCTATATAGCAGAAAATTTAACAAAGACCTGTATACGAGATTTTCCCAGGGAGGAGTTGATATGAAAGAGCTTGGGTATAATACAGGGTATTTATAGGGCCAAATAAGGGTAGGTGAGAGGTCAGGAAAGTGCTTGATTCTATAGAATTTTTTTTTTTAAGAAAACAAATTACAGACTGTCATGGGGTTTTGGTGAAGGAAGCATCCAGGGTGGATTAATGCTTTCCAGTTTCCAGAATCTTTAAAGCAACGGGCAGATCACCATGATGACGACCAATCTTATTACATGCAACAATGACTGTAATTTAAAGGGTTCTTCCTTGTTTTCCCAGTAACTGCTTTGCTTAAGTGGCATCCATCCATTTGTGTTTCTTACTTGATGACTACTGACACTCCTTATTTCGAGCTTGCTTATTTCGAAGATATTACGTGTAGCCTGAATCGAGTGTTTGTCATTTCTCACTTGGAGTTTGATCCAAGGATGGAAGCTCAGGTCATTAATTAAGTTTAGTTTCTATTATTTAAAAAAAAAAGTATTTTAAAAAAAGTTTAATTTTTTTTTATTTTTTTTACTTTAAATTAATATTTTTATATTATTTTAATATACTGATATTAAAAAATAATTTTTTAAAAAATAAAAAATTATTATTTTAATATATTTTTAAATAAAAAACATTTTAAAAATCAATCACAGTGACACTATCAAATATACATGAATTTATACTAATTTTTTTATCATGTTTTATTTAAAAAAATTAATTGATGTTATTTTTAGTATTTTTTAATAATTTTAATATATCAATATCAAAAAATAAAAAATATAATATATTTTTAAACAAAAAAATATTATTTAAAAATATCAATTCTCATAATATTAAACATACCCTATATTGTTGTGTTAAAATGTTATTCTTTATATTAACTTATCAAAAAATTTTTGTCAAATTGATGTTAATTTTTATTAGTTTAATCTAGTCATGAGTTAATAAAATCTTATTAAATCCATATTTTTTTCTATTTAAATTAAAACCAGACACAAGTGTGGTGTCAGAATTCAATTCACAGGTTTTTCAAATCATTCTATTAATTAAATCAGACTACTTAACTTAAGATTTCACCAAATAATGGCTGCTCGTGAAGCTTTCGCTTTATCTGCTGCTTCTCCTGTATATTTAATCCTTTCTCTTTAACGGAAATCAAGGCAAATGATGGCTGATCGATGGAAATAGCTTAACGTTTGAGAGACATTAACATAGTTTTTACGGAGCAAATGTGAAAGTGTACTACTCCTCAGCATAGAATTTATCAATTACCAGCCTACTATGGAGCCTCCCATGGTGTTGATAATGCAGAAGGAATAAGTATGGGCTCCACGAAGCACAACTGCAAAAGCTATCTGAAAATCACGTTGTATTTGTACATGAAAATCTTTTTATTCAGGTGAGGCAGGTGTTTGTTTTTCATTACAGGAGATTTGGGAACATGGTTTAATATGTTTTAAAAAAATAATAATTTTTTTTATTAAAATTTAATATAATTTATATATTTTATATCATGATGTTAAAAATAATTTTTTAAAAATAAAAAAATTATTGATATATATTTTAACATAAAAAGTTATATAAAAAGCAACCGCTATTATATTTTTTTTAAAATTAAAAAATAAAATATTATATTTTTTATATTTTTAAATAATTTTAGTATATAAATTAAAAATTAAAAATATTATTTTAATATATTTTTAATTAAAAAATACTTTTAAAAACTGTCATTTATCACAGTACCAAACCACATAAAATCTGAACATTGATTGCTTTGACAGTGAGATGTTATCCAAGTTTCCCTGTGGGAAAATAGTGGCCTAGTTTAGAGGCTCTTTTAAACCTTATAACGTATTTCTTAATTTTATCGAAAGAATTAATTTTATTTATTTTTGTTTCTAAAAACACAGTTGCTGTGTCTTGTTATTAAATAATAGAAACCCTCTTTTCCAAATACCTTAGAGATAAACGATTTTTATATCTTTATTTTTTTAATCAAACATATTCGTATTTATTTTACATCGATGGATGGATTGGTGACTAATGCAAGGCCTTTCCTAGCACTGACGGTAGCTTTTAGGACTCTCGAGAAGGTAGGAAAGAGAGGGGTGACAGGAAAGGGTAAACGAAAACTCCACCGATCTGCGCAGATGCGATGCAACATTAAAGAAGCATGGCCCTTTCTATTTCTAGAGCATGACATGTCATGTGAATTGTACGTTATAACAAGAAAGTTGTTCCCACCTCCTAATTTACTATATATTTTGCGTTCTTGACCATTTTTGTGAATTTTCCTTTGTTCTTGAATGATCCCATGCTTGAATGTAAAACACTTCCTTATTTTAGACGAGCACGTGGATTTGTTTTCTATATATATGTATATAACCTGATTGTAACTCATTTGATCTCTTCCTTGCTGTGTTCCTCTGACTTTGTCTAGACCTAGGAGCCACTTTATTTCTTTGATTCTATTGAAAAACTGGTTTAATGACCTAAAGCACTCACGCATCATCTAGGTTGATGAGAATAACAGAAGCAAAAACAGCATCCAGCGTTGAAAAAGAAAAGAAAAGAAACCTAATCCCAGTGCCGATCAAACAAGCTCGGTAGCTAGCACAGCACAAACTAAGAAATTTTCACCTAATCTCAGCAATCAAACAAATTGCAGCTGTAAAGCTGAAAGAAGCATGCCTGTGATTGTTACGTTCAAAGCCTCTCATCACTCCCCTGACGAATGACTGACCCACCCATCATAAAAGCAAATTGTATGTGAATTGTGTGACCCTATAATAGTTTTGTGTCCTTGAAAGTTCGAGGAAATGTAAAGCAAGTTGAGTTTCCAATGCTCGGTTGATGAATGATGAAAAGATTTTTTTAAGGAACAGTAATGTTTCTATTGCGTAAAATAATATTATTTCATGATTTGTTGTCTTTTTGGAAGCTGGCCTGAATGGCCGAAGCCCGTTACGTTGTTGGAAACATGGCCTCACAGTGAACACGGCTTGGTCTAAAGAAAGGAGTGAATAAAAATAAAAAATAAAAAATAAAAATAATAATATAGGTCCCGTAACAAAGGCTAAATACTTTAGATTAAGCCCACAAATGATAATTATTAGCAGGACACCTTTATTTTGATGACTGAGGAATTTTCACCGGCTCTTGATAAGTTGTTTTTTTCATGTTTCAATTTTTCATTGTAAAATATTTTTCTATTAAAGCAATTCTTTTTAGTGAGTTAAATATGAAAAACAAGGAAATTATTTTTTAGCAATGTAAAATAACACACCGAAATGATTTATTTTATAAAATAAAAATATATAATTTTATTCTTAGAGATTTATTTTTTCTATCTGATTAGTTTTTGAATTGATATGCGAGTCAAGTTACAGTATAACAATAATTGGAGTCGTGATTCTAGAATCTAAAACTCCCGATGGAAGTGGAGTTCATGGAAAGAGAACCCTTTTGCAATACTATCCCAGACAAACCATCTGACTGTGGAGGAGATGCCAGAGTCCCAAAAGTGCCACAAAGAGACAAACTCTCCTTTCAGGATAAAGTTTTTAGGGGCTAAAACCCCTTTTCCTTGCGTGAAAAAAACTGATATGATGGGGAATCAGGTGGTCATGAATGAGTTCGAGAATGGGAATCGCCTCTTGCCAAAACCTTCAGTGATCTGTTTGTCCAGGGGGCGATTCTCTGGTCATTAAATTGTTAGGGAAACACATAGGGTACTCAGATGAAGATTCGTTTGAATTCTATGGCAACTCACGGGTGTTTTTGACTTGATGGACGCCGGGCATGGATATTTCATGTTGAATTTTGATCCGGAGTATGATAGGTTGAAAGTGGTCAATGGACGTCCTTGGATTTTACGATAAAAGAGATCACACTCTAGTCCCTGTCAGAATTCTAGATCTTAATGTGGTGTCTTCTGACGAGAGATTTCTTTTAGACCTAGCCACAGCACTAGGCACTCTATCAAAAGATTCAAAACTGATTTCAACACCTTGAATATGGAGATGGGACAATTTGCAAGGATATGCACAGAAATAGATTTAAATATTCCAGTGGTGGGGAAAGTATGGATTAGAGACCACCGGTACAAGGTGGAATACGAGGGCCTGCGTATTATTTATGGTAGATGTGGGTGTTATTGCCATCATGGGAGATCCTGCCCCTGAGACAACAACAATGACTCGCCGGAAAAAATGTCTGGAAGGGATGTTACAACGGCGATTGAGAAAAACCATAAGAGTGCAGTAAGTCCAGATAATCCTGCAAAAGAAGCTGTGTAGTTATGTGAGTCCGAATTTCATGGAGAATGGGTAGTGGTTTCTCGCAACGGAAAATCCAATTCAATGAGTAAAGGGGATTTAGTTACGGAAATATATACTACTAAGATTAACAGTAAATATGCAGTTCTTGGGTCATCTAATGATAAGTGAGATGGGCTTCAGAGGGAACATGGGCCTGATAGTGCAGGCCTTAATGGGGGGTTCGATGTGGGTCTAAGGCCTAACTTTGTTCTAGGAGAGCCGAGTGGATCGAAGAATATAGCAGGCCCGAAACATCTAATTACCACAAAGAAATTCCATAAAAAGAAAAGAACTGGACAGGAAGAGCTGGTTCTATAGCCGACAAGGGGTGCCGCGCAAGTCAAGGGAAGAGGAGTTCAGAAGGTTCTTTATATGGGCAATCACAGGGAGAGCTTGAGGAATTCGGCTCATTTTATATTTAACCTTAGTATTATCGATGCGATGCATGTTCTTACAACAGGCGCTGCTCTAGCGAATAATACGAGCATGAGCAATTATATTCAATAGAAACACTTTCGGTAACGTTATCAGAAATAAAAGAAGGCTAGAAGTTAGATTGAAGGGAGTTTATAAATGCTTGGAATCTCCTCCAACAGAGTCTCTGGCTTCCTTTGGGAGATCCCTGCAATGCGAATATAACAAGGTACTTTGTCAGGAGGAACTCTTATGGTATCAGAATTCGAGAGAAAAATGGGTCAAGTTTGGGGACAAGATTACAAAATTCTTCCGCGTAGTGGTTGCAGCTCGTAGGTGGAGAAACCGAGTGAATGGTTTATTTCTATCTAATTGAGACTGGTGCACAGAGGATAATGTGTTGCAGAATAAGGCACTTAACTTTTATAAATCCTTGATGTGCACTATTGTTAACCGTGTTGAGAGTGGTTTGCATTAATGTTGAGTGTGGTTGGAGATGTTGTCTGGAAGCTAGTGAAAGAAGCCTTTGTTTCTGGCAGTTTTGATCCTCAATTAGTGGGACTCTAATTTTCCTAATTCCTAAAGAGGATAATCCCACTTATATGAAGCAGTTTCGCACAATAAGTCTGTGATGTCATCTATAAACTTATTGTTAGGTTGGTTGCCATTTCATGTGCAACAAATGGATGACACCAACCATTGACTATTGATAGCCACTATTGTTGAATGAGTTAGAGTTGGTGGCCACCATTGTTGAATGAGTTAGAGTTGGTAGCCACCATTGTTGACAACAAACCAAGAATAGCTTCCATGAATGCCTATAAATAGAGGCATATGTAAGAGAGCAAAATGAGAGAGATGTAGTAGAGCCAAAGATGTGAGAAATGTAGGAGAGAGTGTGCTGCCAAGGGCAGCAAGCAGTAGCTGCTATTGCAGCACTGTAAAGAGAGAAATAGAGTGAGGTTGAGAGTTGCTACAAGAGAGGATGATTCCTCCTCCTCTATTGTTGTAAATCTTGTTCTCTCCCTACATAATACAATGGCTTCTCCCGTGGATGTAGGCGGTTTTGCCGAACCACGTTAAATATTGTGTCAGTGTGCTTGGCCTCCTATGAGCAAATATTAGTACATCACCGCTCGGATTCCCCAACAATTGGTATCAGAGCACATGGTTTTAACGTGATGTTTGATTTTGCTCAAAAATGAAAGTTGTCAAAATTGTGTTTTGACCATACCATTGTGTAGAGGAGGAAGAGACGAAGCCACTGGTGAAAACCGCGTCGAAATCGGACGTCGGAAACCGCCGCACGCGCCGGCGGGGTGACTGTCCACGTCATCAGCCACGTCAGCAGTTCTGCACAGTCACCAGACACGTCACCTGACACATCAGCACTCTGACCAGTCAAACTGCCACGTCCTCTGCCATGTCAGTAGTTCTGCACAGTCAGCAGACACGTCACCTGACACAGCAGCACTCTGACCAGTCAAACTGCCACGTCAGCTTTTGTTGACCTATATGTCCTACGTGGATGACACGTCATTACAGCCACATCAGCTCCCTGGATTTTGATCCTGTGTGGCAGAGTCTACGTGCAACCGGTTCTGAGATTGAATCTGGGTCGTTAAACAGGCCAAAATTGTTTTGATCAAATCTTAGCCGTCTGAAGTGCGATTTGGACGATTTCAGACTTGTTTCCAGCTAATTTGATCGTTCCGGATGCAATGGTACGGTCCGATCGTTGAGATTGAGATCAGAAATGGCAGTGATGAATTATTAAAGAGAGATTGCCCGATCAGGAGGCATATGATGGTCATCATGGTGGTCGATGGAGCTGAAGAAGAAGAAATCACACATGTTTGCCCAATTACATGCGATGAACTATTACGTGGGGAATTTTAATTGCCTTAAGGGAAGGTAAAATTGGGACACTCTAAACACCCGATCATGTGGACAATTTGAGGTGGAGAGTGAAATTTGATGAAGACCAATCTTGACGAATCTGAGCACTGGTAGTCTCACCAGATGTTGAGAAATCAGGTATAAAACAAGGATACCCCAGATCACTTGTAAAGAAATGCCGCGACAAGGCTAGCAAATGGTTGTATATACGGAAAGACAGTACGATGGATAGATATGGCCTAAGAAGTTCTGTCTAGGAGATTGGGTTTTAAGCGGGACCGTTGTGACCCCTCCAATCTTTCCTGGGAACTTGCTTAGTGGAAGGATTATCCATACGGTACTATTTTCGTATATGTGACAGTTTGTTATGAAACTGTTGAAGACTAGCAGGATGACGGCACAAAGGAACAGTTGGGTTCCGTATGATCAAGGATCTGATGGAGTGATGATTTCTCCAAGAAAGTTAGATTCGGTGACTGTAATTTCTCGAGGGGAGAATTGATGAAGACCCTGATAATGGAAGAGAAATACAGCAAAAGGATAAAGATTGACACCCTATTTTGACTTGGATAGATGTTGTGACAGGATGAGCTGCTGTCAAACATAAGCAAGGAATAGGGAGAAATCTGGAGAACCAAAATTGCACGAGAGCACACGAAGATTGTGTAGGAGTACCCGGAGGATCCAACGAGGTACTGTAATGAGACAACAGGTGCAAGGAAAAGAAGAGTTCCCAGATGAAGCTCAAAGCAGAGACTGTATGAAAAAGTTGTACAACAAGAAGTCTCTTGTGCTCTTGATAAAGGCAACAAACAAGGACCTTTCAATGCATGTAAAGATGGAAGGGTGAGCTGTTGTAGATGCACCTAATTGAGGGGGTGCAAACGCCTGTGATAAAAGGCGACCGCCTATGATGAAAGGCGAAGACACCAAAGGGAGTTGGTGTGGGTGGAGCTGTTAAGCAGAAAAGGCGTAGAAGCTCCAAACATAGAAATTGAGGTGGAGGATTGCGAGGAGTATACCGCAACTTTCTCTTTCTATGTAATTAGTGGCAGTGATCTCTCCCATAGTCCACATGGTGGTAGAGAATTTATGGAGCCACTTTGAAGCATCTCAGTTGAAGAAGGATGTGACCGCCTATGAAAGGCGAAGACACCTTAAAGAGAAGGTGTGAGGGCTATGAGAAAAGCCTATAATTAGACCGCCGCATGACGACGAGCGGAGACACCTCAGGAGAAGGTGTGAGGGCTATGAGATGAGCCCATGATTAGAGCGCCGTATGATGACGAGCGGAGACACCTCGGGAGTAAGGTGTGGAGGCTATGAGATGAGCCCATGATTAGACCGCCGCATGGCGACGAGCGGAGACACCTCGAGAGAAGGTGTGAGGGCCGTGAAAGGAGCCTAGTTCAGAACGCCCCGGAGCCAATATGATGGCTAGGTATGAGTGGACAGATGGATAGCCAATGAAATGGCTATGATGAGTATGGAGATAAATGCAGGATTGACTTTCATGGATATTGCCCCCATGCTAAAGATCAATGAGCTAGAAGACATTTGCCTTGGACAATAAGTGGATGACTTGTGGAGCATTAAGACGCGGCTGCTATGAAGGAGCAGAAGGGCATGCGCAGGTTCCGGGAACAAGTTGACTCTTGTCAAGGTGGTGGGCTCGGTAATGGCATTGTAATACTCAGAGTATGAAGACAGATATGGATCAACCTTTTATGGGCTGCCCCCATGGTTAAAGGTGGAAAGCTACCTGGACTCTTGAGACTAAGAGTAGGAGACTCATGGAGAAGTAAGGCGTGGTTTCTAGGGTGAAACAGAGGGCAGGCGCAACTCCTGGATGAGTAAACTCTTGGAAGAGTGGTGAGCTTGTGATCATATTGAGATACTCAAATAATGACTGTCGCACTTGATATATCCGTTTGAGGGGGTGTTGTAAGGCTTGATGTGAGGCTTGATGAATCATTCCGGACCGAGCACGCTCAAATGGGAATGTTGTTCCAGAGACAAGTGTTAACACTATTCAGATGTGATGTGGAAGACCATCTGGTTATAGTGATCCTTTTGTGTGAGAAAAGGTGTGCTTAGATTACTCTGATGATTGAAAGGTTTGGTAAGTACCTGTAAACTTGGCCACAAACGCTCTCAAAATGGAAAGCTTGAAAGAGCTGCAAGATGCAAGCTTGTGTTGAAGAAAAAAGACAATTGCCCCACATGAATGGCAAAGGGGGTGATTGTTAGGTTGGTTGCCATTTCATGTGCAACAAATGGATGACACCAACCATTGACTATTGATAGCCACCATTGTTGAATGAGTTAGAGTTGATGGCCACCATTGTTGACAACAAACCAAGAATAGCTTCCATGAATGTCTATAAATAGAGGCATATGTAAGAGAGCAAAATGAGAGAGATGTAGTAGAGCCAAAGATGTGAGAAATGTAGGAGAGAGTGTGCTGCCAAGGGCAGCAAGCAGTAGCTGCTATTGCAGCACTGTAAAGAGAGAAATAGAGTGAGGTTGAGAGTTGCTACAAGAGGGGATGATTCCTCCTTCTCTATTGTTGTAAATCTTGTTCTCTCCCTACATAATACAATGGCTTCTCCCGTGGATGTAGGCGGTTTTGCCGAACCACGTTAAATATTGTGTTAGTGTGCTTGGCCTCCTATGAGCAAATATTAGTACATCACCGGTCGGATTCCCCAACACTTATTACCAAAGTCCTGGTGAACCGGCTTCAACCTTTCTAAGACAGTTTGATTGGCCCACTTCAAAGTAGCTTTGTTCCTGGCAGAGGAACATCTGATAATGCTCTAATTGCTCAGAAGATAATGCATTTTATGGACAGGTCCAAGAGTAAACAAGGGTCTCTAGCTGCGAAGATTGACTTGGAAAAAGCCCATGACAGGGTCGAGTGGGATTTCTTGCAAGCCACGCTTATGGAATTTGATTTTCCTGACATCACTGTTAGGCTGATTATGTTTTGTATTCGGTCTACGAACTTGACTTTACTCTGGAATGGGTCAAAGCTCCCCGGCCAGTTTTGCTCCTACTAGAGGTCTGAGTCAGGGAGATCCTTTGTCGCCCTATCTTTTTGTGATTTATATGGAAAAATTCTCTGGCCTGATTGCAGAGATGGTTGAAGACAATAAATGGAAGCCTACTCATGTGTCTAGAGAAGGGCCATGAATCTCTCACCTGTTTTTTATAGACGATATCCTCCTTTCCACACAGGCCACGACTTCGCATGTAAGGCTTGTCAATAAAGCCTTATCTGATTTTTGAAGAGTTTCTGGGATAGAAATGAACCATGAAAAGTCCAGATTTATGTGCTCGACACTTGTGAGTAGAAGAGAGTACTGAACTAAGATATCTCAGCTCTCATCTATCAGGGTTGCCAATGACTGAGGAAAATATCTGGGGTTCCCGCTACTTCAAGAGAGAGTTAGGAAGGCCGACTTCAACTTGAAGATCAACAGAAAGCTAACGGATTAAAAGAAACATTATTGAACAGAGTAGGACATACAACTCTTTCAATGTCAGTAGTGTTTGCGATTCCTATTCATTCAACGCTTAACTATTGGGTGCCTTAAGCTATCTGCGATGGCATTGATAGGGTGGTGAGAACCTTTATCTGGGGAAATAAGGATTCGGGGAGAGGCTTTCACCTTGTTAAATAGGAGACGATCACGAAGCCTGGGAAATACGGTGGACTTGGAGTTCGTGAGGCTAGGCTCGCAAATATTTTGTTGTTGGGTGAATTGGTGTGGCATGTCTTTAAGAGCCTCTATAAATTATGGGTAAACATGTTACAGCACAACTACTTGAACAATAATTCATGGTTCCATAATCCAATACCAATGAATTCTGTTTCATATACTTGGAAGTCCATTCACAAAGCTTTCTCTTTATTATGAGAAGTGTTTATATAGAGAATTGGCATGGTTAGCTTGTCTTTATGGTATGATCGATGGCTTGAGGAAGGAACCTTAACATCCTTGGTTCAAACCGTCAGTATCATGGACATGGTCTTAGAGGTTAAGGGCCTTTCAGGGAATGGTCTTTGGAACTTTGATGAACTCAATAAAATGCTTCCGGAGAGCTTGCAGCATGCATAGAATTATGGCTATTCCTATTCCTAATTCTTCAATAGCTTGTGACTTTATTGCCTAGATCGAGCACTTCAGTTCCGGGTCTCTTTAAACCTTAGCTGACTTACTCTTAGTTGATATCAAGATCTAGAGACCTGGTGACTGAGCATAAATGGTCTTGGTCAATCAAGCTACAGGCTCCAGAGAGAATTAGGAATCTTGTTTGGCTTATCTTTCATGACAAGTTACCTACTAATACGTACAAGTTATGTTTCATGATCTCAATTCCTTGATATCAGAAACTTGTTGTCAAGGAATTGAGAAGTCGGAATTTCTCATACGTACAGGGGAGGGCAATGCTTGTGCTGACTATTTGGCGAAGCTGGCAGCGAAGGGTTCAAATGCTTTGTTCATTGGGGATTCGCCCCCACAAGGAATGAATCACCTTCTTCATGCAGATCTTATGGGTTTTTGTTTCTCTAGAGCTTCCTAGTTTTTTCCCTTCCCTTTCCGTTGTACCTTGAAAAGAAGAAATTATTAAATTTACTTTCATTACTTGAAATAACCATAATTTTGATTAAATTTAATTTATTTTTGTATGTGAATTAAGTTAAAAAGGATATTTTACCTGATTAATAAAATAAAAGGGTTACGTGTTTGACAATAATGAATCTCGTGATATTTTTAAAAAGTATTTTTTAAATTTAAAATATATTAAAATAGTTTTCTAATTTTTTTTAATTTACAACATTAGTATGTCAAAAACATCGAATATATGTTAAAAAAACCTTAAATTTAAATAAAAATCAATTTAAAAAATAATTACACGCGGAAATGGAACTAAACCAGCAAAAACAATAAAATAAAGTCATTACAGCAATAATAAGCTTAGCTTATAAGTGAATTGGATTTTTTTATTCAGTGATCTATTGAAAAAGGGATGGCAAAAGAAAGGCCAAGAAAAGGAAAGCGTGAACAGACAGATGAAGAGGGCAAAAATGAAAGGGGGAGAGAATCCATTGCTTGAGTTTGAAGAATGAAGAAATGATTCGGCAGCTGCGTCTCACTGTAAAAAATAGAAAGGAAACATGCCATTTATTTATAAAGTGAGAAAAAAAGGACTGAGTGGCCAACAGAAATACAACTCGAGGGCCCCTCGTACCAATCATATATGTGTTAAACACAGTCAATAGTAAACCATAGTCATTAAATTTAATCTCCCCAGTGGATTCAAAGCTTGATTAAATTCGATTTATTCAGTTGATTTAGCTTAACACGAGACTCAACTAGGTTAACTTCAAATAGTTTTTTTGTTAAAAAAGAAAACTAAAATCACGATTGTTTTGAGCAAAGGTAATTCATCTAGTAACAGATAAGCTGATAAGAGGATCCAGTAACGCAATACCAGAACAGATATAAGAACTATGCAATGAACTACTCGAAGAATTGCTTGTCTTCTTGCATGCAACCTGTACTGGGTGGATCATGCATGACCCTGACAGGACACATTAACTAAGATACTAAAGTATCGAATGGCACGATGGCAGAACGGGGGAGCTGTAGGATCTTGTTGGGAGAACATATTTAGATCTCGAGATGTCCTGATATCCACTGGAGCTCTACATGTGATCCGATACCCTTTGAAGGTATCGCCGATTTTGTATTCTTTTTGACTTTTGCTTTGTCGTTAAATCCCAAGATTTGGTAGGAATTTGATTTGATGCCCACCTACCCAGCATCACTTGACGTGGCTAGGCAGCTAAACACAGCTCTCAAATAAATTCAGCGAGATTAGGTTATTATAAAAACATAAACGCTAGAGTGTGATTTCTTCTTAAATTTCTCCTTTCTTTGTTATTTTGATGGTTTTCTTTGGTGCTGAGTACATTAGGGTGACACCAGTTAGCATGCTAATTAAGAACATATCCAATTAGCACATAAAATAAAATTACAAAAGCTAAACACTACATTAATCAGGCAATATTAATTTTAAATTAAAGAGTATGTTAAACTGAATGATTTTTTCTAGCTAAACATTTAACCAGCTCTTGATTCTTATTTTGTAGAGAGAATTTAAGTTTATTTTAGACAATGTAAAACGGTGAGTTGAAAATCATGAAAGATTATTTATATAAAATAACAAGTAATTTTGCTTTAAAGACAGATAACACAATATTTGATAACAACATCCATTATTTCCTTTATTCATAAAAAAAATATGAACAAGAAAGTATTTTATTTATTCCATCTGAACTTTTTATACTTATTTTATTTATGCTTACTATATTCAGCCAGTTGTGATTGCTCATCTTCTCAGCAACTTTATTGTTATGTTCAATTCATATACATCTTGATCAAATCAAATTAAATCAAACAATTGTGATATTTTCAAAAAAGAAGCCGTTAGATTGACAATTCAATAATCGAAGAAAAAGGAAAAAGGAAAAAAAAAACCCAATTGACATCATTGTGGTTGATTTCAGATCACACCATGTTCATTCAATAAGTGGAGCATTCTTTCAAGCAATCATGACAGGAAACAATTGATTTATTATAATTGTATTTAAAAACAAAAACAAAGAAAAAAAAGAAAGGGGAGGGAAGGGAAGAACATTTGACTACAAGGCCATTGACTAAAAGTGAATAAACAATGGCATAATGTTGAAAAATTCTGGGAGTCGATGAGCTGTCCCCTTGTTGATAATGTCCATCGACTTTAGGTCAATTTAGAAGTGCAACTTTGAACCACTCCGTATCTATACCAGGCCTCCTCATTTCAAACAAAACACCAAGAAAAAATTGAGGGCGGAGAAGCTCCTGTGGGCTGTGACCGTGATTGGCGATGGTGATTGAGCTACAGTGCTCGCAAAGATTCAAAAGGTGGCTAATTTAGCAATTAATTAGAGACAGGAAAGTTGGGGGGGCCACTTCTCTTTTTGTTCGAGACATCGTCCATTCAGCGGCTCCTTCGCCTAAAACTGCACAAGGAAGGATGGCCATGTTTTATGAAGCCATCGAGTCACTTTTTGTTCCCGAAACGGAGAAGGAGAAAGGAAAAAACGAGTATAATTTCTGTAAAGAAGTTTCACCAATGATGTTGTTTTTACACAGCGTGTTCTCTTTCTGTAAATCCTAATTAGTCCAATCAAGATTTTTTGCCCACCGTTCCATACAATTTTCATTGAAAATTATTAGGTGTGTGTGTGTATATATCATTTTTAAATAGAAACATAAAATTCAATATAAAAATAATTCTTGGATCCTTGTTTTTTTAAAAAAATTAAATGCATTTTTCAATAAAATAAATAATTTCTTATATTTTTATTTCCTTCACGTTTTCTTCTTGACTAACATAAACATGTTATGTTGTATGTGTTTAGTATTTCATAATAAATAAATAAAAATCAATACAGAAAAAAATTATTTTAAGAATTAGAGATATAAAATAAATTTATCTAATTAATTTTCAAAATAGAAAGCACACACAGACGTGTGTTTTCTATTTTTATTATCTTTATCTTATTTTATTTAAAATAATTATTAAACATTAACCTAATACAAAGTAAAAGTCAAATTCATTGTAAATTTAATTTTAAAATTAAAGTTTTTAAATAAATTTTTTATATTAGGTTTTTCAATAAAACGATGTGTTAGGATGGAAGGGGTAGAGTAAGAGTATCATAAATTTTAAATGATTGATTTTCTTTAAAAGAAAGTAATTATTGTATGGAAATTTTATATGAATTCATATATATAATTCTTAATAAGGAAATACTTTTCTCATTTTTTTCATCTGCAATTAAAAAATAAAGCATTATACAATTAACATTTATAGGTTCTTATATTTTCTTTTTAAAAATAAAAATAAAAATATATATATTATTTTAAAAAAATTGCATGAAGTAACGGAACCTAAAACTTTGAAAATCTGAAAAATACTGAAAAGTTAATGTAAGAAACATTAGGATTAAAAAAAATAATCAAGAAACAAAAACAAACTGCACTCTTGCTGGCGTGCTTAACATGCTGATTACTAATTAGTGATCACTGAACTCTCTCTAATTATTAAAAATTAAGCTCTACACCCCATGCCCATTAGCATTTCTTTATCGATCCTTTGACCGTAACCTAACCCCATTTGACCGTTACTAACGGCGATGACACGATTTTCCATGTCGATCAATATCTTTTTAATAATTTCTGTCACGAGAAAAGGATTATTGTGTGTCCTTGTCGTTTTGTTTCGTGGCAATAGTAATTCTGTCTTTGGTAAGTCCGCTTGTAAATTTCAGATACTATTTCTCCTTTAAAAATTCATTTTTCAGGGCAAACGTTATTGCGAGTTTCAAATCAGAAATCAGCGATGGGGGAGGTTTTTTTTTAAAAAAAAAATATTCTTTTAGTTAATTTTATTTTTAATTTTTATTATCTAGTGTTGTTAAGCTTTTTTAATTTAAACAGAATTTTTTTCTATTAATATAGTTTTTTATATTAAAAGTTATTATAAAATTTGGCTTTTAATGAATAATAATTAAATATTTTAAAAATCTTTTTATTGATTTTTTAAACTGTGATCAAATATTGTTTTTCATCCCAGATACTTGCATCAATAGCTTTCAAAATACTATTTAAAGCTATTTTTAGTCAAATAACAGATATGAGTCAACATCATCATATGTACTATCCATGTTGACATTTTACACTTCTAGTTTTCAAATCCCTCATCTAATAACTACAATGATATTGGTATTTTACATCCACTAATAACTTCTAAATTCCATAAATTTTTTTTTTGTTATATGGGTTTTTTTTAAGAAAAAAATTATTAGGTTTTCAAATTAAGTTTGATTATTAATATGATATAAAATTTAGATCATAAATGTTAATTAAGTCATTGTATTTTAAATAGATATTTAATTTTTAATTTTTTTATAAAACAAAAACAAGTTATTTTTTAAGAAATAAATAATTAAGGGGTTATACCTATTTATTTTTTTAATAAGATTGGGTTAAACTCGGAAACTATGAAAATATGAAATTGAACATCAAATAATAACTTTTAAGGAGCAGCATACTTAACGGAATTGATCCAACGTCATCAACTCCTCCTCGTAGAATGAAAAACACAAGCACAGTAAAAACAAAACATATAGACACACACTGGCTTCCTTTTACAGTTTTCTTGTCTCGCGGCAAATGATTTAGTTCTATCTGTTTATCTTTACAGGTTTCTCTCTCACACACACTACTCCCTCTCTCTCTCTCTCTCTCCACTCGCTTTGCTTCTTTTTATTTTTTTGCTAGCTTCGTTCTTGCAACAGTGACGAGACTGTAAAAATGGATAGGAAGCAGGGGTTCTTTTCAGTTGTTAGAGGACTATCACCGGGGAGGTCACGAGCGAAGAGTCCGGCGAGGAGTGCATCACCGATGTCTAGTTTGTTAAGGAGGAGAAAAGGACATGGACAGCACGTGGCAAAGCCAGAGCCCTTGATCATTCCTAGATCAGGGAGCTTGAGGCCAGCGGAAGCTTTATCACCGTTGAAAGAGGGACCAGATCAAGATGACGGTGGAGATTCAAGGATGGAAGGTAAGTGGGGCCAGTGGATGAAAGGACAACTTTCAAGAGGAGGACCGTCTTCAGTTGTATCGTCCTCATCAAATGCTTGTAATAACACTAGTAAACGGTCCGATCTGAGGTTATTGCTTGGTGTCTTGGGTGCCCCGCTTGCTCCGGTTCACGTTAGCACTGCCGAGCCATTGCCTCACCTTAGTATAAAAGATACTCCCATTGTGAGTCCCTTCTCTCTCTCTCTTGCAATTTTTCTCTGCGTTCGTTTGTACACTGAATTATATGATTGCTTAAAAATAACAAAAAAAAAGTGTGTTTTCTGGATTTCTGCTATTTTTTAAATCAGTTTTCAGCATTAATTTACTTTACAGTAATGTCACTGCTTCAGTTGAGTAAATTTACTGTGTTCTTATGCAAAAAGTTGATTCCTTTGATGAAATGTTGAAATCAAAGTGGGTTTCTTTGTTTTCATTTCATGCTTGTTTAGGAGCAACATTTTTTTAAGAAAAAAAAGATGTTTGTTGATAGAATCACTCGGAAGATTTTGCGGTTCTCGGAGCTGTAACTATCAATATTTACAGCATTGGAAAAAAGATAGAAACAAGAATAAGAGAGAAAATCATATTCTGACGCACTAAAAGTGAAAAGAATATCTCTCTAATTCTCAAAAATATTTCCTTGTATATCAGTCTCCCTCCTATGCTCTAAGTTTTAGTAGTTACAGCTTGAGCATTATAGAGTTTCTCGAGACAATCACTCCTTTTTTGTGATGTAAGATTCTATTCCTTGGGTTTGTGTGTCTGGAAATATACGCAATATGATATGATTACTCTATAATTTGTTGCTTGTGCTTGTAGTTAAAACAAAGGGGGAAATGTGTTTGGAATTATCTTTTTCTTTCTTTACTTAAAAAAAATATAATAAAGATGGTGTTGATTAGTTGACTCGTTGCTATTGTTAGATTGATCGATGGCGAATGCTTTTTTATTTTAATAATATACATGCTAAGGTGGCTTTATGTTGGTGATTGCAGGAAACTTCATCTGCACAGTACATATTACAGCAGTATACAGCAGCATCAGGAGGGCAAAGGCTTCAGAATTCCATTCACAATGCGTATGCTATGGGGAAGGTGAGGATGATAGCTTCAGAATTTGAGACGGCTAACAAGGTCACTAGAAATAGGAACTCTTCCAAAGCTGCGGAGTCTGGTGGGTTTGTCTTGTGGCAAATGAATCCAGATATGTGGTATGTTGAGCTTGCGCTTGGTGGAAGCAAGGTTCATGCTGGCTGCAATGGGAAGCTTGTGTGGAGGCATACACCTTGGCTTGGTGCACATGCTGCTAAAGGTCCTGTTAGACCCTTGCGCCGTGCGCTTCAGGTGAGATGCTTCTCATCTTTCAGTCATTTTACTACCTAACAAACAGGCAGTTCTTTGATCTAATGTTTGGTTAAATGCTCATGTTCAATCCCAGGGCCTTGATCCAAGAACAACTGCAAGCATGTTTACTAATGCAAGATGCATTGGGGAGAAGAAGATAAATGGAGACGATTGCTTTATCCTCAAGATATGTGCAGATCCTGCAACTCTCAAGGCTAGGAGTGAAGGGCCAGCAGAGATCATAAGGCATGTTTTGTTTGGCTACTTCAGCCAGAAAACAGGACTCCTTGTTCATTTAGAAGACTCTCATTTGACCCGCATCCAGAACAATGGAGGTGACGCCGTTTACTGGGAGACCACAATCAATTCTTTCCTTGATGATTACAGGCTAGTGGATGGTATCATGATTGCTCATTCTGGGCGTTCAGTAGTAACCCTTTTCCGGTTTGGAGATACGGCAATGAGCCACACTAGGACCCGAATGGAAGAAGCATGGGCAATTGAAGAAGTGGCATTCAATGTCCCTGGCCTGTCCATGGACTGTTTTATTCCTCCTGCTGAATTAAGGTTTGCTTCTATTAGTGAAACCTGCGAGCTTCCTCGCAGTCAGAGGGTAAAGCCTGCTGCGACTGCTTCAGCCCATCGTGCTAAAGTTGCTGCACTAGAGAGATCTCATGAAAATGCTACTAACAATATGATGTGGAAAACAGATGTTTAGAGGGAAGGGGCGGGAAAGGGCTTGTGGTATCTTATCATCACACTGCTAGATTAGGCGTCTAGTTTTACTCTTACCAGCCAATTAGAAGGTGAACGGTAAAGGTAGGAACTTATTAGTGGTTTTGTGAAGTATTGGCATTGAATCAATGTCCCTTTGAATTTGTAAATAGAGCATAGTCATTTACATATTTTCTCAGGTTCTGGTTGAAAACTTATTCTCAAGTAAGTATTCTATCGTGGAGCCAGAGCTCGTGTATGGTGGGTGACAGCTAACAAAGGTTGGTTTTCCATTCGCCCTCCTGGAATAGTGGATATCTGAGGTTTCATTTCCTTTGTTCGGCTTCTCAAAAAGATATCATCTATGAAGCCATTCAATTGTGGTGTGTTATTTACCTTTTGTAAGTGCACTTCCTCAATTGGTGCTCGAGTCCTCTGTGCGTTCCGTTGACTGACGCTGGTGCAGAAATTTAGGTAGATAATTTCTGTATGGACTCCCCAGCCTGGGCGATTACCTTACCGGTTTGTCAGGGCACAAGCCTCGATGGTCCATAGCCATGATTTTGCTTCATGCCTCGTGGTATTGTTGTCATCAATTGGGTGAACAACCTCGTGGTATTGTTGTCATCATTGGGTGAACAACCGCACTAAACCTGGTTTTAAATAGGGTTTTATTTTGAATTTGTTTTCCCAAAACAATGTTGTTCTGGTTTTAAAAAATGAGGTTGGCCCAATTAACTGCTGACTGAAGAATTGACCCAATCAGTTAGTGATCTGGATCTGAATCTTGCAAGAATGATTTTAGGGTTCTCCAAAATATACAACCAATTTCTTTTAAACCAACTGTTTGTGTTGTTGACTAATGTGGCATGGGAGAAAAAGGTACTTGGTCTTGAGCTTGAGAAGAATAAAAAGAAGGATTAGGGACTTTTAAGCTCGAGGAAAATGAAAACTAATTAGTCTCTTTGAAGCTTGAGTGATCAGAATCGCCCTTGTTGCTTAAGCTAAGTAAAATCCCTGCAATGTGAAAGTTTGAAGTATACCTTGGAAGGAAAAAGGGAGCTTTAATCATGCAAAATACACCGAGTTACGCGTTATGGACCTGGAAATCAGGACTCAGTCACCGACTGCGCGCGAGGGAACCTTACTGTTTTGTCAGGGTTGTGAGATTGCCAGATAAAAGGCAAGATTTTCTTCTCTTTTTTTTTCGATTTTTGTGGACTATTTGTCAATATGCATAGTTTATCAAGATTTCCCTTTTTTCCAAGAAAACATTTCAGCCTTGAACAGCCTGAAAAGTTCCAAGTAGGTGCCAAATTAGAGCAGTTCTCCACAACAGAAACATATCTTAAAGGTGCCTTAATCTGTTATGGAGAGTATTAATGCTTTATGGATTCCATGATTCAGCATATGGAGTCGTGAAAATGGTGCTTGGAGGAGGTTCTCTCCACCTTGTGCCATGCCCAGAATGCTACACGTTAGAGTGTTCTTTCCACCATCTTAGTTGGAAGAATCAGATATGATGGTCACGAATTTACATGGAACCATCATTCATTGCTTGTAAAGAAATATTTCTAGTATCGGTACTGCAACTATTTGTAGGCATTAAACATGTTTACTCTTCCTCTGAGACAAAATGATGGAGCCTATGCCTATTCTTAGTGTAGCATTCAGCATTCTCAAGAATCTGAACTACCTCTCTTTTATTTGATATTGATGTATGAGAAAACCAGATCGTTTTTTTGGATACTTTCAACATTTGACTCAAGAAATTGGTAGAAAGAAAACATTCAAACTTTTATTCAAAAAGTTACAGAAGCAAACTATGTCTACCATTTCTACAGAATCTAATGTGGCTGCATTTCCTTTGCTTTAGATAGATTAAAATCCGTATGCCTGCTTTTTAGTCTCTCCAAGCTTCTGTTCTCAGATTTGTTATTTATGGAGTTAGTATGTGATTGAAGCTGTAAGTTGAAGAATGTGAAGGGACCAAGTCCCATGTTCACCCTGTGGTCCCTCACTCCCTTTTGCAGCCCACTTGAGATCACGTTACAGTAACAATTATCATAACTTGGAAGTGGAAGAAATCAGGGGAGATTGCACGCTAATGGTTAACATTTTAATTCTGTACATATGGCATCCATCACTTCAGTCTTGCATAGTTTGTGCGATTGTGGTGAAAAGGGGAAAGTTTTCCTAATTAGAAGAAACTAAACCCTCACCAAAGTTCCAGTTGTTTTAGTGACCATCGACATTTGTTGCTAAGCTTCTCTCCTGTCAGTGTTTTATGTTTTGCACTTTTGCATGCAGTTATGGTTAAACTAGTTAAACTAGTTTTCTAACGAAAATGCGACCGTGAGAGTGTGATGGAAAAGCTGATGAAGGAACTCAAACGAAAATGTAGATTCTGGACGGCATGGTGAAGAGCCCGTATAGAAAATCAGGAAACTTTGTTGTGATTAATCTGAGTACTTTAACTGTTTTGTAACTTCTAGGAATCTGCGAAAACTTAACTTGTTGCTTATGCGATCCCTTTAGAGGATCTAGAGAGTGAAAATAGTGAGATTCAAAAGCAAAGCAGAGATGTTATGTGAGTTCAGGTCTAAAATGCTGAGTGATAGGACCACTTGCTCTATGAACTAGGTGCATGGAAGAGAAAATGATGTTTAATTTACGCGTTACCTGAGGTCCATAAACTGCTCGGGAAGATGAAGGTAATTGAAATTTCTCAATTGTATGGGTTTGTGGGGTGAAGAAGTGTAGAGAGTATGTATCGTCCTCTCCTTAAGGCTGGCGAGGACCACTTGGTTTATGATGTGGGAACCAGTTGGAAAGCATAGAAGAGAAAACAAAGCAAATCTTTGGATTGTTTTATGTTCATTAACGGCTGAGAATAGAGAATTCTTTTGATATTTAATGGGCTAGATTGACAATTGCTATTATTTTGGGTTTTGAGGGGTGGAGAAATTTAGATAATGCCACCTCCACTGGGCTCCGAATGATAAAATTTCTCTCTCATCCTGACATCTTACAGCATGGTGGTCATGGGATATCAGTTTCGTCCTTGTATAAGATATGTGGAATGCCTTTATACCCTTCAGAAGGACGAACATGAATAACATCTTGTAACTATTGGATCTTCCATTCTCAAGCTCATAAACAGATGCAGCAAAGTACAATCTCTGTCAGAGCTGCTAGTGAAACAATGAAAGAATAATGTCCATTGAGGTTAAGAAAAAGAGAGAGTGGTACTTCACGGTGACCGAGCTCAGTGTCACTGCTTGGAGACCTAGCTAGATGCTGCCATTAGTGACTTAACTAGAGCTCCCTGCCTGTCCTTTCCTGCAAATTCTCACAGCAAGAGTCCATGGAGAAGATCGCAGGCCATTGACATAGAAGGTTTGGCCCAAGGCAGCTTGATGGACTCTATAATATTCCTGAATGGCTGCATCAAGACTGATACTACTGAAGGTGTGAAAATTCAATACTACGCAAGCACGAATGATCAGCAAACAGGTGGAAGCCTCATGGCTTTTTGCCACCGTCAAGTCAAAAACGTCAAGCAATCAGCGCAAGCATGCCTATAAGAGTTGCAATTACAAGCAGCAAAAATATGATGAAATGGTGAGGATTACGTTAGAGAAAAAGGGTTTATTTATTTATTTATTTATCTGAGGCATGAATTAGCTTTTATCAAACACCTATGTATATAGCAAAGTTATTAAAACCCGGCCCATCTCATGACCAGCTTAAAGCCCTGGATAGAATTGATTAACTTTATTTGACCCAATAAATTTAAAATAATATTATTTTAGAATTTAAAAAAAATAAGTTATTTAAAAAAATACAAGAAAAATAATTAAATACTAAACACATCAATTCAATTCTTATCTAGTTTAATTTGAAATTCAAGTCGAGTGGAGAATCGGTACAACTAATTACTAAGTGAACATTGATGCATTCTTGCACAGCTTTATGTCACAATATATTTAAGTGTATGTTAACAACGAATTCTTCGTTAAACTTGCGTGCCAATTTCTGGAAGTTTTTAGTGGCAATATCTATGAAGTGAGTCACTTTGGCTTGCAAGTTGCCAGGGCTGCCCGCCATGGGAGAGGAGCCAGCCATCACAGAATCAAAGAGAATGGAATCTCATGCTATTACATGCTGAAGCAGAGAAACTGCGATTTGTGACTTCCAATTTTAAAGTGGTGATCTCAGTATCTTTGATATACTTTTTCGGCCACTTGCTTTCTGCAGGTGTGTGGAATGGAACTCCTCAGACAATAATGCAGACCACGATGCTTATTTTATTAAACAAGAGAATTTAGTCCCATGCACGCAGAGTTTGATCAATTGCTGGAATATTTTCAGTTATTTTTTCTTATATTATTTAAGTGGGTGAACATGTGAGGTTAGCACCACTAATTATGTTAAAGTTATGAGAAAATACATATATATAATAAATAATCATGAATTATAATTAAATTACAATTTTTTTTAAAAAAAATATGGATAATATTTTTTACTACTGTTAATTTGTAGATTTATAACCATGTTTTTTTATGGTTCATTGAGTTTTTTAAAAAAAATTATCATTGAATTTTTTTTTAATGTTTGTAGTTAAATTATAATGTACCTAATTTAGATCAATCGATGACAGTTCATTGATTCTTTTAGGGCGAGTTTAAAAGTGTTTTCTATTTTAAAATAAAATAAAATATTTTTTATTTATAAAATCAGCATATAAAATTATTAAAAAATATAAAAAAATTATTAATGAGATATTTTATAGCACTCTCAACGAGGCAGCAAGGGAAAGCACCCTATAATTACAGTCATCAAACTTGCAAGCTCCACGTGAAGCCAGATTTGAGTTCGGTAGGCTAGGCCCCTGCGTCCATCACTTCATGGCCCCAGCACAAGTCTGCAATGATCAAGCCAAACCAGGTGCCGTGGATTAACTTGTCTGTTGCCCCCACCCATAAAAGACAAACAAATGTTTGTTGTGAATCTTGAACAGCGGTTCGCCAATTCCCTCCCTCCCTCCCTTGCAGAAGCCCATGTCCCCATATTTGTATCGTGTGACTATAAAGAAAAAATTAATAATAGCATTCAACTAACTTTCTCGACTTGTCGTTTTGTTATGACAGATAGAGCGGAGATATAATTTTTCTTTTAGATTTTTTTTATTATTTTTAATATCAGCGATAAAATTATAGAAAAAATATTCTAAGCAAAAAAAATAATTTAAAAATTGAATTAAGATATTGACAATTGAAACGTTGGTGGGCAGTGGGCACTAGCACTCCGTTATATATAGATGGATAGATACCACCAGAGTTTGCCAAGAAAAGATTGCTAGAATCTCTGCATGTGTGACCACAGACAGTGAGCCAGGCCTGAAAAAATCATTAAACCATCCCGTACCGTCGTCCACGCCACCCATATAACAATCTTCAAGAATCGGCACCATAGAAACCTAACACGGCAAACAAGTTTGCGAGACAGTGAAGATTGACCCTCGGTTAGAACTTAGAATCTTGTCTAGAAAATGAGCTGGTGGTGGGCAGGAGCTATTGGAGCCGCCAGGGTAATAAAGATGAAACCAATTACCCCATTTACAAATCTTCATCACTTTAATATTTGAAGTTGATATTTATGTTTTAATTTAATATTAATTTCATCTGTTGGCAAATGTTTTGCAGAAGCAATCTGAAAACGGAGACACATCACGAGGACACCAGAGCGTGGCTTTAGTGGTAGGAGTAACTGGCATTGTTGGCAACAGCTTGGCTGAAATCCTACCACTGTCCGACACGCCTGGTGGTCCATGGAAAGTCTACGGAGTGGCCCGTCGTCCACGGCCCAACTGGAACCTAGACCACCCAGTTGAATACATTCAATGTGACATCTCTGACACGGCCGAAACTCAAGCAAAACTCTCCCAGCTAACTGATGTTACTCACATTTTTTATGTCACATGGGCCCTCCGATTCACGGAGGCTGAGAACATCCAAGCTAATAACCTCATGTTCCGCAATGTCCTTCAGGCTGTTATCCCCAACGCCCCCAATCTCAAACATGTTTGCCTCCAAACTGGTCTCAAACACTATGTTGGTCCATTCGAGTTGGTTGGTAAGATAGAACCACATGACACTCCGTACACAGAAGATCTGCCCAGATTAAACGCACCCAACTTTTACTACGATTTAGAAGATATTTTAGCTGAGGAAGTGGCAACGAAAGAGGGAGTGACTTGGTCTGTGCACAGGCCGCATACAATTTTCGGGTTTTCTCCATATAGTTTGATGAACATGATGGGCACTCTCTCTGTTTACGCGGCTATATGTAAACATGAAGGGGTGCCTTTACTGTTCCCAGGGACTGAATCTGTTTGGAATGCTTATTCCATCGCCTCTGATGCAGATCTGATTGCCGAGCAGGAAATTTGGGTAGCTGTGGATCCCAATGCACAAAATGAAGCGTTTAACATCCACAATGGAGATGTTTTTAAGTGGAAGCATTTGTGGAAGGTTTTGGCAGAACAGTTTGGGATAGAAAAATATGGGTTGCCTGAGAGTGGGAAGACAGTGAGCTTGACGGAGTTGATGAAGGATAAAGGAGCAGTGTGGGACAAAATTGTGAAGGACAATCAGCTGTTGCCTAACAAGTTGGAGGAGGTCGGGGTGTGGTGGTTCGCCGATTTTGTGTTGGGTGCAGAGTCCATTATTTCGTGTATGAATAAGAGCAAGGAGCATGGGTTTCTAGGGTTTAGAAATTCCATGAATTCCTTGATTTCGTGGGTGGATAAGTTGAAGGCTCACAAGATCGTGCCTTGAGTTTAGTGGATTTAGGTTGCTGGTCTTTTTGCTGCTGTCATGTTGTTTTAAAAAATAATTTGGAGGATTGGTGGATTTTCTTACTGTTGATGATTTCCATTAAAGCATATCTGAATTCTGAAGAAAAAATGTTTTTGCTGGAGGTCTCTTTCTCTTTGTTCTTAATTTTATAAGAAAAAACTCCGACTGGGCTGGAATTAATATTAGTTAACAACCTGTCTAGGCTGCCTCCCTTCGAGGTCAGGGTCCAGAGCCCACAAGACAGGTAGCTTAAAGTTACAACTCTTTAACCGGGGTTTGTTTTCTATAATTTCAAATTTGATTACTTAATTATTTATACAATACTTATTAGATATTTATATAATTATTAATTTTAAAATTTATAAAATTACTTATAATACATACAAACTCTTCCTACAATACAATGCGCATGTATCAAGAAATATAATTATTTGATATTTTTTAAAATTTGATTTTTTTTATTTTAAATTTTAAATTAAATTATATTAAAATTATTTTAATATGAATCAATCAACCATAGCTAAATTGTTCCACGTAGTTAACCAAAAAAGTCTGAAGATATGTTGAATCGAATAAAAAATTGAGACAAAAACTCGATTAATTATACGAATTTTGTATGCCATGGGTTACTGAGTGCAAGCAACAAAACCCACTGAGTCATAAAATGCACAAGTTGATGGTGTTGTTGGTGCAGTCAACAGGGACTAACTTGATACCAATTCGATAGATGGAGGGTGTATTTGTAGATTACAATTTTTTGTTTGCCTGATTTTGTATTATGTAAAGGTAGAAGATTGGTATTTTTGTTGTGTTTACTTGCTTCTAATCATCCGAGTCAGCAGAGTGTCATGCACAAGCTGTCGAAACACGAAAGTTTGGTTGATATGATATAGAAAACAAGAAGAAGAAAATTATAATCAAAGGGTTTTTTTTTAACAGTAAAAACTCATTTCCTTTAGTTTTTTTTTTTTAATTTAACAAGCTCAATCAAATTACATACTAATCCTCTAAATTAATGTTAAATTTAATTAAAATTAAAAATCGAATCACGTTTCTTATCATTACTTTTGTCGGATAATCCCGACAGGCAGGCTTTACTAGAAAACTCTATCTTGTTGTCACGTATGTCATGGCTCGCGTCACGTAGCTCTCGTTTTCACGCGAGAACCAATTTTAATAGGGCGATTCCGAAAATCAAGACATATCCAGAAGCAACAGCGAGTTAACATGAGCTGGTGGTGGTCTGGTGCTATTGGCGCTGCCAAGGTAAGAATGGAACAATCCTCTCCCTAGCTATGATACATCCACGCCTGTGTTAATAAATAAAACTCATCTGTTGTATTTGATTCAATCCGCAGAAAAGATCCGAAGAAGATGAAGCACCACGAGGTTACCAAAGCGTGGCCCTGATTTTAGGAGTTACGGGGATTGTCGGCAACAGTTTGGCGGAGATTCTCCCACTCTCCGACACACCTGGTGGCCCATGGAAAGTTTACGGCGTGGCCCGACGTTCACGCCCCAACTGGAACGAGGATCATCCGGTGGAGTACATCCAGTGCGACATCTCCGATACCGCCGAAACCCAATCAAAGCTTTCTAAGCTGGCTGATGTGACCCACATCTTCTATGTTACCTGGGCCAGTAAACCCACGGAGGAGGAGAACTGCGAGATTAATGGTCTCATGTTCCGTAACGTCCTCCAGGCCGTTATACCAAACGCTCCCAATCTCCGCCATGTCTGCCTCCAAACAGGAGGAAAACAATATGTGGGTCCTTTTGAGCTGTATGGCAAGATTGAAGCTCATGATCCACCTTTCACGGAAGATCTGCCCCGATTAAATGCTCCCAACTTTTATTACACTTTAGAAGATGTTATGTTCGAGGAAGTGGCAAAGAAAGAAGGAGTGACTTGGTCCGTTCACCGGCCTGATGTTATCTTTGGGTTTTCGCCTTACAGCTTGATGAATTTGATTGTCACTATTTCTGTTTACGCTGCAATATGCAAGCACGAGGGAGCTCCTCTAATCTTTCGTGGATCACAAGAGGCATGGAATGGTTACGCAATTGCTTCTGATGCAGATCTGATTGCAGAGCATGAAATTTGGGCGTGTGTGGATCCTAATGCACAAAATGAAGCTTTTAATATCCACAACGGAGATCTGTTCAAATGGAAGCATTTGTGGAGGATTTTAGCAGAAGAATTTGGGATCGAAGAATATGGATTTGAAGAGGGCGAGAGTAGTATAACATTCGCCGAGGCGATGAAAGATAAGGAACAAGTGTGGGAAGAAATTGTGAAGAAGAATCAGCTACTGCCAAACAAGCTGGAGCAAGTGGGGGGATGGTGGTTTGCAGATTTGATGTTCGGAGGTCCGGGTATCGTCACGAATTTGAACAAGACCAAGGAACATGGATTTTTGGGATTTCGAAATTCCAAGAAATCTTTTGTTTCGTGGTTAGACAAGATGAAAGCTTACAAGGTTGTGCCATGATTCGGGTGGTGTTCTATTTGCTTTTGAGAATAAACTCGGAGATTTGAGGCATTTTGTTCTGTATCAGGGTTTGTGATCACATTGTCGTCCTGTTTCGGAATTGTAAAAAAAACCCTGCTGTATGAGGTTGTCGAATCAACTCGCCGGCATTGAATAAACATGTGTCAATTATTTTATTTTACTTTTTTTTGTCTTGTGAATGATCCTACGAGTTTATTCGAGTTGGTTGGATTATTAAAATTCAACCCGGGATCCATTTTTGAGTCATGGTTAAATTGCCGGACCGGAGTGGCAACTATGTTTGTAATCGAATCAAATTGCATTCGGAGCTGGTCTGATTCTATCTCCCTGTAAAACCCTAGTAATTTAGTTGATTTAATCTTGCTTGCTGCCATGGGCTGGGATTTTTCGCTGTAGTGCTAGAAAAGATTTACCGTGGAGTAAAATCATCATTTTATTTTTGGGTGGAAAAAAAAAAGCCTTTGTTATAAGGAACAAAGGGTAATTTGATTTTTTGCTGATTCTACTAGTCATTAAAAAATTATGCCAGGATATTTTAGTATTTTTCAACCTGTTCTAAATCATTCATTTCACTTGGATCCATCTCTCGCCAAGATATGATTGTGATTGATATTGTGATGTAGACAAATTAAAATAATAAAAAAAATACTAAAACAAAAATAAGTTTTATATCTTTTAAAAATAAATATAATTTTTAGAAACATGTAAAAACAGAAGTGATAACATTCTCAAATGGATAAATACACAACAAAAGAAGAAAAGTAAACGTGATCTTACACTAACAAACGAAAACAAGAATTTGAGAAGCGAGGTTATATTTTAATTAGTTAGGTTTTTAGTTTGTTTTTTAAAATTTATTTAGCTGAATTTTATAAATTTCAATGTTAAACTTTAAAATCATTGAAAATTTATATAATAGTTAATTCTAAAATTCATAAAATTAATTAAGATACATACAAGTTAATTTAAACATTCATGTTAATTAAAATAAAAATTAAGCAACTGAATTCATAATTTGTGTAAAATTAGTCTATTGTAGTTTAATTCTAGATGCCTGTTAAATTACTAGACGCCATCAGCATCAAAATTTAGGTTGTGATTTGAATGTATTTTGTCACGAATCAAGTCATTATACCATAGAGTGATAGAAAATTCAAGGGGAAAGAGGAGTTTATAATGACTTAATCTTTATAACTTATCATAAATAATTAATAAATCCATGTAATATAAAGTTTAACAACTCAGTTTTTTATCAACATTAATCATGGGTTGATTAAATATTTTTTGTTAAAAAATACCTCCTCTCCTTGCCAATATTTTTCCATTTATCTACTTCTCTTTTCCGTTTTTATATTTCTTCGAAAAGGAAAGAAATTGAAAACTAACATTAAATTAAAGAAAATGAATAAGATAATGATTAATTAATAAGTTTTATTAAATTGCATAAATTAAATTATATTTAACATGCATAGAATGATCAAATTTGAGAGAATTAAGATAACATGAACATAAGGTGTTGTCGCAGTGAAACGATTGGTTTTAAGGGTTGCATGATTAAGTTCGATCTAGCAGTGTGTTTTGTGTTTTTTTTTAAAAACTCTTTTCTCGAATTCACTTTTATTATTAGTATTGGTAATGGTATTTATTTTATTTTTTAAGGTAACAAAGTATTTATTAAATTATAACTATGACATGCGATTGATATTTAACTCAATTATAATGTAATTAATTAAATTATTGATTGATAAAATAAATTATTAAAATACACTAAAAACTAATGACTCAAATTTGAAAATACTATAGTTATCTGAGAAATTTTAAAATATATATTTATATAATTGATTAGTTTTAGTTATATATTTAAAATATTTTTTATATCAATTTTAATTTCATTGATTTTTTAACTAATAATTTATATTAAAATAAATAAATTTTAAACAGAAACAAAAATAAAAATACGTTGTTGAAAAATTTAAAAATAAAATTAATAAAAAAAAATAAAACTGTATTATAGCAATGACATGACTTAATTCATAATGTAAAAAAATGAAACTGTATTATAGCAATGGCATGGCTTAATTCATAATATTGTCGAGATACTAATTTAATCCAAACTCATGCACGGACCTAGTCCAATCTAAATTGGTAAAAAAAATTTATGATCATTTTATCCATTAAATAGTAGATATTGTGAAAATTTTGTGAAACTCGATAAAAAATTCACACACACACATGTTATTAAAATATTTAATAAAATTTTAATACAATATATACATAAAACACACACAGCAACATGATTTAAACGAACCTTAAGTTTAGCTAGGTGCTAAGTCCAGGTATATATAAATTTAAAAAAGCTGTCATATCAGATATTTTTAGACTTGGTCAATCGTTGAGTTCAAATATACTTGAAGCTAGCTAGGCTACGAGACACGAAATCACGAGTTTAAATATATATGGTATGGTGAGACTACCAGATCTAGTATCATTAGACTTAGTCAAATGGTGAACTCAAACATGTATGAGTTTACTAAGGCTTCTAGACCAGGCATCTTCATGTGTCACCAAACATTAAGTATCGAGACCAGACTTATATGAAGCTCATAAAAGTATAAGACTTGATATCTTTTAACTTGACTAATTATTAATATCTCCTCTAATACAATTAGAGATATTTTCTTTATAATAACGTCATATATATTTAATGTTATTAAAAAAAATGACATTTTAAACCCTTCTCTCCATAGATGAATAGGAACGATGAACCATGTAAAAGGAGAGGTATAAGCAAAAAAGGTAATTTCTCCATGTTTTTTCATATTTCCTAGATATATATTTTAAATGTCTCTCTCTTTACAAGATCTTCTTCAAAAAATATCCTGCATCTCACTTTTTTATCTCTAAAAATATACTTATTTAAGTATTAGATAGTTTTCAAATCCAAGAAAGAGAGACTTTTCTACAAGTATTAGTCATTATTCACTTTGATTATTTATACTGGGGTGTTTGATATCATCCACTTCTACTAAGGATAGTGAATCCAATTCCTAGAATCAAAAGATTATTCATTTATCCAATGCAAAAGCCTTGCACTTAAGTTGCTTGGATTTTTCCAACATTATCATTCATGTTGATATTGTTTATGAAAAAATATTAAAATAATCATTAATTATCCTCTCAAAATGGTTATTGATATCCCTAATCATTATCAAATGTAAATGATCACGACACTCTTGGATAAGGTCACATAATAGAACTTGTCACAAACATTTTCATATTTCCTCCACACTTTTTAATTCAGAACAAAAAATGCTATATAGTAATTTGATTGTAATAAGTTATAGCATGATTTTTTGTACTTATCTATAGACGTGGTAAAACAAACAAATCTAGGTTATGTGTTTGCTAACTTTACAAAATATATTCAAGATCTCAAGGATTTGAAAAGGCTCTAACAAGAATAAGTGGTGTGGTAATTCAAACCAAACAATATGTAAAATAGTTTTAACAATTATCAAAAAAAAAAAAATAAAGAGTTATTTTGACATTTAGCACTTTAGTAAGATGAAAATTATCATGGCCAAATAAGCTAATAGAAATAAAAATATAAGTTTTTTTATACATGAACAAATTATTCAAAATAATAATTCTAAAAATTTTAGTTTGGGGTTGATATTAAAAAATATATGTGTGTGTGGTTACATGTTATTTTTTTAAAGTGATTTTTTTTAAATATATTAAAATATTTTTTTCATGTTTTTTTTTACAACAACGTGTTAAAATTATTTATCTGTAAAAACATTAATTTATTATTTTTTAAAGACAAATAAATTATTTAAAAAAACTTAAAAATAGAATGTTACAACACTCCTAAGCTTTAAAAACTTTGCATTTTAGTCCTACAAATTTTATTTTTTAATAACTAAATAAAACAACAAACTCAATTATCAAAAACACATAAATAATAATATCAACAACTTTAAAAGATATAGCTTAACTGATTAAATATTGAGTTTAGTTTTTATAAATTATTAGTTTAAATCCAATAAATCTCAAAACCATTAAAAATTTATATAAACATTAATTGAGATATTAATAAATTACTTTTAACATCCATATTAATAATAATAAAAAAAGCAATTAAACAGCCACTAACCCCAACCATAATGACACAATTAACCTTCCAACTGAGCAACACTGGGCAACTCATCGATATCAAATCATCGTTGAAACTGCAAATTTCCGGAAATCTTCGATGCAACGAAGACCGGTCAACCAAAGCCATCTTGATGGTACATGACAGGTACCGTATTGTTCCACGTTCTGAAAAGTAGGCTCCCCATTCATCTCTGTCTTGTAATTAACACGCAAAGAGTGATCAAATTTGACAGAATAAAGATTAGGCGTTGACGTGGCGAAACGATTGGTTTTCAGGATTGCATGGATTAAATGCGGTCAAGCGGACAAAAGCATGTTTGTGTGCGCTTTTCAAAACTCTTTTTTTAGAAACTCTTTTTTCGAGCTCACTTCTGTTATTAGTATTAGCAGCGGTTTTTTTTTTTTTAAGACAACAAAGTATTTATTAAATTATAATTATGACATACGATTAATATCTAGCACAATTATAATGTAATTAATTAAATTACTGACTGCTAAAACATATTATTAAAGCACACTAAATCAATAAATTAATACCTCAAACTTGAAGTTACTATAATCATAAGAAAAAATTTTAAATTTATATGTTTACATTGTTTAGGTAGTTTTAGCTATATATTTAAAATTATTTTAATATTAATTTTACTCTCATACTATTTTGATCTTTTAACTAAGAATTTATTTTAAAACAATACTATTTTGATCTTTTAACTAAGAAAACATCAAGCTATATTATAGCACGGCATTTCTCAAGGTTAATGGAAATGGAAATGGAAATGGAAATGGTGGGGAAGGGTTCCATCATCTTCCAGGACGACTGCACGAAACACGCAATGACAATTCAAATTCATATACCATCCCCGTCCAATCTAAACAAATGATATATATATATATATATATATATATTACTCTTTCAGTAATAAATATTATCAAACTCAGTTATTAATTTATCTAGTGATAACAAACTTGCAAGGATAATTTTATAATCTCCGTGAAGTATCTACTATTATCTTATTAATTATTTATTGGAATCATGTTCAAAGAAAAAAATATAATTAAAAGAAAAATATTTAATAGAGATATTTTTATCATTTTTAATGAGTTATAAATTTTATATTTTTATATTGTTTTTTAAATAAATAAATCCCAAGAAATAACTATTAGCATGCTACTAATTACTTCCCAAAAAACATCAATTTTTTCCTAATTTTCCTTTAAAATAACTCAAAGTTAGATTATTTTTTTTCCTGAAAATGATAGACTGCAATACCACATGTTATACGTAAAAGAAAATAATGGTTATGGTGCGTGACTACTGTTACAAACAACGACAAAACGCAAGATGAAACCGATACAAATATGTTATTAAGAATTTATGTAATAAAAAAATATAAAAAAAGATAAGTTTTACATAACTTGTCTCTGTAAAGAAATTAACTATTTATGCAAGAAATAACAATAAATAAATTGGGAAAAAATTGCATTTCTTTAGGAAAAAAAAGTATCAAAAAGAAGGAGAATCAGGTAACTGATCTCATCCTTACTTTATCTTCAACGGTTCTGATTCAATTACGCAATCAAAACTTTCGATTTCATGCCACGTCGGCATTGCAGCACGACAACTTTAGAAGAGCCACCGTTTCCACAGGTTAAACACGACACGTCGGCACCACCAAAAGCAAAGCAGCTCTTATTAATGCGAGAACTTGGAAGCTCCAAGCGATAGGTTGTTGGCTTGCTACTTTCGCTTGCCCTTACAGTCCCAGTAGCTGTCTTTACTGTCTTCTCCATTTCCCATCTTCCGCTGCTGCAATCTTTCAAAACAAAATGAGCTGGTGGTGGGCTGGTGATCTTAGCGCTGCCTGGGTAAAAAAGATCATATTTAATTAGACATACCTGGTTGATTATTATAATTTTGTGACCTCATTTGTTTCTCCTGTCATGGCTCATTTTGCAGAAGAAACCGGCAGTTCAGGGGGGCCAAGGAAGCGTGGCCCTGATAGTAGGAGTAACGGGAATTGTCGGCAACAGCTTGGCAGAAATCCTCCCACGCTCCGACACACCAGGAGGTCCATGGAAAGTTTATGGAGTGGCCCGTCGTCCTCGTCCAAACTGGCATGAGAACTGCCCAGTTGAGTACATCCAGTGTGACATCTCCGACTCGGCGCAAGCAAAATCAAAGCTTTCTCATCTCACTGATGTTACTCACATTTTTTATGTCACATGGGCCAGCCGATCCAACGAAGCAGAGAACTGCAAGATCAACGGCCTCATGTTCCGAAACCTTCTTCAGGCTGTTGTTCCCATCGCCACTAATCTCCGCCACGTGAGTCTCCAAACCGGAACCAAGCATTACATTGGCCCTTTCGAGTCATTTTACAATTTCGAATCCCATGATCCTCCTTACTCGGAGGATCTGCCGAGATTAAAGGTAGACAATTTTTACTATACTTTGGAAGATGTCATGTTCGAGGAAGTGGCAAAGAAAGAGGGAGTGACTTGGTCTGTTCACCGTCCTGATATAATATTTGGCTTCTCGCCCTATAGCTTGATGAATATAATTGTAACTCTTTCTGTTTATGCTGCTATATGCAAACACGAGGGAGCTCCGTTGATGTTTCCAGGTACTAAAGAGGCGTGGAACTGTTACGCGATCGCATCAGATGCCGATCTGGTGGCAGAGCAGGAAATCTGGGCATGTGTGGAGCCTAATGCCCAAAACCAAGCGTTCAATATCCACAACGCAGATTACTTCAAGTGGAAGCATTTATGGAAAGTCCTGGCGGAGCAGTTCGGGATAGAAAAGTACGGGTTCGAAGAGGGGGGGGAAAGAGCGACCTTGGCTGAGAGGATGAAAGATAAAGGGCCAGTGTGGGAGGAGATCGTGAAGAAGAACCAGTTGTTTCCTACAAAGTTAGAGGAGGTTGGGGGCTGGTGGTATGTGGACACCATGCTTAGTGGTGATGCCTTTATATCGTGCATGAATAAGAGCAAGGAGCATGGATTCTTGGGGTTTAGGAATTCCACCAAATCATTTGTGTACTGGATTGGTAAGATGAGATCCCAGAAGGTCATCCCCAATTGAAGTAGTTTGTTTTCCATTTTGCTTGTATGAGCCGCTGCATGTCGATAACTTGCTGCCCGGTAGTGTTGAAGAATAAGATCTACGAGAGAGAGGGGGATTGTTCGCATAAAAATTCACCCAATTTTAATGGTTGGCAATATTAATAATATGCATTTTGGCAAGATTAATAAATGTTTTTTTTGTTATTCATGATTCTGATTAATGGTTTAGATATAGTGATAAAAAAGGATTGCTGCTCGATTTGGTCCCGTCTTAAGATTATTTAATTTTTTTAATTTACATTAACGTATAAAAATAAAAAAGACGATCCCAAAAAAGCAGAGCCTCTTCTAGTGATTCCTCAACTGTTTTGATCTCCAATCGGCAAAATAAGAAGATGGTCCCAAGCCGCAAGCTCTGGTAGGTCCCTGATCTATAAACTTCACAATCGAGGAAACACTTCTGCTAGCTACTTTATCGTAGTCTCTGGCCACTAGTTTTGATATTTCCTTGGTCGAGAAGCCCTGGTATTAATTATTGGGCGTGAATTATAGGCAATAACTGTGATAATACTTGTTGAATTTTTAGGACAATAATGATGATGATTAATGGTGTCTCGCACTGTTTCACAATTCACGCTTCTTAAATTATTAATATTCCTCACACCACCAAACTCTTTGTTCATCGCCACTCACTCGCGCGCGCGCGCACTCGTACAGCTGCACTTCTTGCACCTGGACACTTCTCCCCTGCTCACCCCTACAATCTAAAGGCAATTCCAGAGTACTGTAGTTTTATTTTTATTTTGCTAGCCTACTAGTAATTCTGGAGATAAGATATTTCCTACCTTGAGTTGATAAGAATGATTAGATATTTAATGGGAGCCTTCTGTATAATTCAAGGATGGTAGGTGGTGAGAAATATTTGGATTGATGATATATGTTTTCAATGGTTCAGGTATAGTGGTAAAAAAGGATGGCTCCTCTTTTTTATTTCCAGAGTTGTACATTCTTGTTTTTTTTTTCTTTTCATTTTTATTAATGTATAAAGTGATTTTGAAATGTTTCTATTTATTTAAAAAATGATTTCAAGTGTTTTTTATATTCAAAATGATAAATACAAATTTATTTTTTTATTAAAAAATCATCTCAATCTAAAAATTTAAACTTCTCTAATATACTTTTTAAATATTATTTGAACTTGAAATTTATATAGGTTTATATTATTTTTATTTAATTTTTATTAAATAAATAAAAATAATAAGATTTAAATCCATAACCACTTGATTAGATTTAGGTTTCATATCCCATATCAAAGAGTAATTTCAATTTATAAACTTAAATTATTATGTAAAACTATAAAATATAATTTATACTATTTTTTAACATATTTTCATTCTCTATTTGTCACCAAATCTGAAAAGAATTGTGCAAAATCATGGAGATTTAGATTTTTACCTAAAAAAACAACACTTCTTTTTAAAAAAATTATTTTTGATATTCATTATTTTGCTAAGAATAACTAGTTGTTGCCAACTTTATAAGTGNTCTGTAAAGAATTGTGCAAAATCATGGAGATTTAGATTTTTACCTAAAAAAACAACACTTCTTTTTTTAAAAATTATTTTTGATATTCATTATTTTGCTAAGAATAACTAGTTGTTGCCAACTTTATAAGTGTGTGGTAAAACAAACCGAAACACGCAAACAAGAATCAATTTTATCCATAAATATCTTTCATTAAAATAAGAATTACTATTAATATCTCTTACATGTGTCTCTGTAAAAACTGTTTTTTTAATAATTATATAATTTTTCCAAAACCATCAAACAAGCTTTCTTTGCAATTATAAAACCTCGTGAAATCCTTAATCCAAGCATAACATTTGGTTACTGCCTTAGCACTAAAAAAAACTGGAACAAAGCAAACCAAACATGTATTTGTCTTTTCTATTTTTGTCTATTTTCTGGAAGAACACTAAAAAATCACTTTGAAATTGTGTTCAGGTAGTATCCAAGACATAAGCGACTTTTCAAAGAAAAAGGATAACACTTATTTGATTGAGAAGAAAAGGGCAGAAATCTAAAATAAATTTGTCTATGAAAAAGATTTATAGTGAATTTTTATTTTTTAAAAAATAGAAAAAAAACAAAAAAATATATTGCCTCGATCTTGTTTTTATCTCGAGACGACAATTACACACTGGATGTATCATCTGGTTAGGTCACGATGAGTACGACATCACACCAAACATCTCCAGTGTCTGGAAGTGGTATCGTAGGATGTTCCAAGGAGTCATGTAATTCCAAGGGGAGCTGCTTTTCTTTTTTCCCTTGATGGATTCCTTTGTTTGCTTTTGAATCACAGGATGAGGTCTCTTTTAGAACACTCGAGCAGGGAGCCCTTCGTGTTTGAAAATGAAAATTACCTCATTACTCCAAGTTATATGTCTACTCTTGTGTTTGCGTTGGGCTAAATAGTATGAAATCCTTCTCGATTATTATTCACAATATCATTAATCTTTAAATTAAAATTTTAATATTTTACTTAATTTAATTCGCATATATTTTCAACGTATTATAGTTTGTTCGGAAGAAAAACTAACATTTATTCGAGCAGCAAATATTACAAAACTCTAATATTCCCTTGTCAGGCTGAGACTTAACATGCTTTATATTTTCTAGATATTTTGAGATAATTCGAAATATATTTATAAAATTGTACCTCAATGTTTGACTATTCGATGAATAACAAAACTTGAATATTCTCTTCTCAGGTTGGTTTTACAGGAAGAAAATTTGAAATCAACAAAAAGGAATATGTTACAATTCTTGCTCTTAAAAATTTTAATTTTTTTATGTATTTAAATTATTTTTATATCAAAAATATTTTTTTAGAAAATTATATATTAAAAAAAAATTAACTGTCACAATTCTAAATAAGAATATGCGAATTTGCTGCGTCATGCTCTCGTGTAGGAAAGCATTCCTCGCATTTCTCTTCCAGCGCTTCCAGCTAGCATCTACTTACCATTTAATAGATTCATCTTCTGTTGTTTTATGAATTTTTCAATCTGTTGAAGAGACTTATATTTTTTTTTATCAACTTGGCTGGTGGTTTCTCCTCTGAACTTCCTGGTCTCACTTTGCTTCAATGTGAGAATTCTCCTCTCGTTACTTCTTGTCACTTGACATTTCCTGATGCCTCTTCACATAACAATGGCTCTACTGTCTGCTTTTCTTTGACAAAGACCTGTGAATTCAATGAATCTTCCACACTGTGTATTCATTGTCTCTTGTTGGGCTTCATTTTTCTTACCAGTTTGCAAGTGTCTCTTTTCCTCCAACTATTCGCTACTTGGGCATGCATACCCCTTAATTATCTTCAAATAAGATGGATTATTTTTTACCAAATCATTGAATCCTAATAGCTCATCTTCTTTGATTACCTCTACATCCAACCATCCTATGCGTTCTCGTGACATTGCAGTGGTGAAATCACAAAACTCGAGTCAATTTAGATGAAAATATTTTCATTTAGAGTAAAGAAATATAAATTGAAAGGGTTAAGGATTTAATAAGAAATTTGACAGGTTTAATTAATTTCATTGAAGTCTTGATTACAAGGAAAAAAGTTTTTAGAGTTAATTTGGGTGTTAATTAGATGAAATTAAAGTTTAGAGACTGACATTAAACTTTGAAAAGTTTAATTGGTCAAATAAGGAGTTTAATTATGATAATATTAGATTTTGAAGGTTAATTAAGGACTTAATTGAAGATTCCCAAAAGCAAGGATCAATTTGCAAGTGGCACTCAATTTCATGAATATAAATTGGTAGAACCAAGGCTCAAATTAAAATAAATTAAAATTTTGATAGTCAATTAAGGATAAAATTGAATAAATTAAAAACTAAATGCTTGTTTGTAAAAGACATTGAACTTTAAGACTGACAGGGGTAGGGGTATTATTGTATGCAATTAAAATTTGAAGATGATTTTGGACGTAATTGAAAGAGTATGAATTAAATTGAACCTTATTAAAACCTAAATAAAGAACTCTAATTTCTAGAGTTTAACTTAGATAACATGTCATTCATCCTTCATTTACTTATTTTTTCTAGCAGTTTTAGATGATTGAGTAAACATCTTTAAGTAAATAAACATAGTGTTTCCAACCACCTTAGTGATTATAATCATCATTATTCAATTGACAAATACTCTCTTTACAACCCATATGCCTATAAAATTAGAAGTTTATACCCTAATTCTTCCACAAAAAATTTCAACATTTTATCCCTAATTAACTTTTTTTTTAATTTTTAAATTCTGAACTGATTGAATTGACACATTTGAACAAACAAATATGAAATTACAAACTTTTAAATGTTACACAATTTGATCTAGAAATAACTTATCATCCTTTAAATCTACCAAAACCATCAAATATTTTTAAAACCAAAACCATTGTTGCAAAATTAGCATAGTACAAGAGCTGAGCTTTGGTTAAAATTTGAATATTTAAGGAAATCCATCTAACAACTTAGAAAAATCATATAAATACTCTCTAGAAATCAAAAGGAAAAAAAAAGGGAAAATATAAGGAAATATTTTATTAATAGATCATATTATAAAGGTTCAGGATCTTAACATAGAAGGTCTAGCAAGTTATAAAAAGAAAGAGAGTGAAAGGGAAATAAGAAAGAAAAAAAAGAAGAAAAAACAATAACCTATAATCAATAAGCTTGAAAAAGGTACAACAATGTAAAAACTCAAGAGTGGAGTCTATATAACTAATTTTAAACCTTTTTTTTTTAATTTTAAACTTGTTTTAATGTTATGATGTTTTTTAGTTTTATTTTGTTTGATACATAAAAATATTATTTTTACTATTTAAATCTTATTTAGAGTTGCAGTTAATGTTACTAAGTGTCAAAACAATATATTTGTGATTGATTTTAATAAAATATAATAGTTTTGGATTTGCTAAAAATTGATAAAAAAATTTTCTTTTTTGATTTCAAGAGTTTTGATTTATTACATTCTTAAAATTTTTATTTTTATTGATGATGTTCTAAAAAATTCAAGTAATTTGAGAATAAGATTTATATCTTAGATAATCGACTAATCTCTTATTTATAGTAATTTGATCTATTTTTCTTGATTAAGATGGCTAATAGTTAATGTATAATATAGTTAATGTATAATATCTATAAATTTTTTTTATAGATTTTAAGAATTTCTAATGAGTAAGTGAATTAAGATTTTAGAGAAAATAATGATATTTAAAAAAAACCTTTAAAAATAAATATATAATTATAAAATAAACTGTTCAATATTTAAAATAAAATATGATAAAAAATTTTATAAATATATATATTTACACTTAGTGTAGCCAAATCTAAAAGTAATAGATATATTAATTTGTTAAACTTATTTATATTATATGTTAGTTTAGTATGTGGCCAAATCATACCATGAAATTTAATATCTTGTTAAATCTAAATCTGTATAAACCAAAACTTTATTCTTAACTGAATTTAAAAATAGTAAGTTTAACAAATCGCTAATCCATGTACGTTTAAGCTTATCATTGAGAATAACAACTTCATCTCAGCATTTAGTTTGTCTCGTGAATTCTATTACTAGTTCTATCACGAGGTTGTCGATTAATGACATGAAGATTGTTCTAATTGAATATGTAATTAAAATAAATATTAAAACTTAATTCACCTCACTGAAATCGGTACAAATCTAACTAAATCAACATTAAAAAATCTATTTTTTAATAAAAATAATTGATGTCCTGGCTCCATTAGTCAGACTTCAATTCGTAAGAGCATTCGGTAAGTTCGAGACTCATCGCGCATGGGCCTATCACCGCCCCACATTAGTGCAACAAGTTATCAGCAGTAGTGTTGCTTTAACACTCCCACCACCCATCTTTCCTATCTTCTCCATTTCCTATCTTCCTCTGCTATAATCTTCTATAACGAAATGAGCTGGTGGTGGGCTGGTGATCTTAGCGCTGCCTGGGTAAAAACCATCATATTAATTAGATATACCTGGTTAATTGCTAAAAATTTGTGACCTCATTTGTTTCCCCTGTTATGATTCAATTTGCAGAAGAAACCGGAAGTTCAAGGGGGACAAGGAAGCTACCAGAGTGTGGCCTTGATAGTCGGAGTAACGGGAATTGTCGGCAACAGCTTGGCAGAAATCCTCCCACGCTCCGACACACCAGGAGGTCCATGGAAAGTTTATGGAGTGGCCCGGCGTCCTCGTCCAAACTGGCATGAGAACTGCCCAGTTGAGTACATCCAGTGTGACATCTCCGACTCGGCGCAAGCAAAATCAAAGCTTTCTCATCTCACTGATGTTACTCACATTTTTTATGTCACATGGGCCAGCCGATCCAACGAAGCAGAGAACTGCAAGATCAACGGCCTCATGTTCCGAAACCTTCTTCAGGCTGTTGTCCCCATCGCAACTAATCTCCGCCATGTCTGCCTCCAAACCGGAACCAAGAACTACATTGGCCCATTCGAGTCATTTTACAATTTCGAATCCCATGATCCTCCTTACTCGGAGGATCTGCCGAGATTAAAGGTAGACAATTTTTACTATACTTTGGAAGATGTTATGTTCGAGGAAGTGGCAAAGAAAGAGGGAGTGACTTGGTCTGTTCACCGTCCTGATATAATATTTGGCTTCTCGCCCTATAGCTTGATGAATATAATTGTAACTCTTTCTGTTTATGCTGCTATATGCAAACACGAGGGAGCTCCGTTGATGTTTCCAGGTACTAAAGAGGCGTGGAACTGTTACGCGATCGCATCAGATGCCGATCTGGTGGCAGAGCAGGAAATCTGGGCATGTGTGGAGCCTAATGCTCAAAACCAAGCTTTCAATATCCACAACGCAGATTACTTCAAGTGGAAGCATTTATGGAAAGTCCTGGCGGAGCAGTTCGGGATAGAAAAGTACGGGTTCGAAGAGGGGGGGGAAAGAGCGACCTTGGCTGAGAGGATGAAAGATAAAGAGCCAGTGTGGGAGGAGATCGTGAAGAAGAACCAGTTGTCTCCTACGAAGTTAGAGGAGGTTGGAGGCTGGTGGTTTGTGGACACCATGCTTAGCGGTGATGCTTTTATATCGTGCATGAATAAGAGCAAGGAGCATGGATTCTTGGGATTTAGGAATTCCACCAAATCATTTGTGTACTGGATTGGTAAGATGAGATCTCAGAAGATCATCCCTAATTGAAGTGCATGGTTTGTTTTCCATTTTTCTTGTATTAGCTGCTTCATGTTGGTAACTTGCTGTAAGCTAGAGTCGAAAAATAAGAGGTTGGATTGCTCACATCAAATTTCACCCAATTTTAATTTGTATCGGCATTTAAGATTATATCGACAATGTGTGTTTCATCTTGGCTAGATTGATGCATGTTTCTCTGCTGCTTATGATTTGTAAGTAGTGGTTTAGATGCATTGGTGAAGAAGGATTCCTATTTTTCTTGTTTTCTGGGGTAGAAAAGTTTATTTATTTAAGTGTATCAGTTTAATATGAACAATACATTTTTAAAATAATTTATTTTTTCTTATTAATATATAAATTAGTGTGGATATCTCTGATCATTAAAAAAATGATTTAAGTTGTCAAGATGTTATTTTATATAAACTATTAGGAACCCTAGTCTTTTAATTTTAATATAAAGAAAAAATCGAGAACAATAAAAATGTGTTCATCGCCAAGAGAAGATTTGATTTGTAAATTAACAGCCGGTTTTATCCACTATCCAATTCTCAGGAATTTAAAAATTCTATTAATCTCTTTTACATGTTTGTTTGTAAGAATATAAATTCTTAATAACTATATAATTTTTTCAAAACCATCAATCAATCCTTCTTTACAAATATAAAACTAAACTGAGGAATTGGAAACAATTAAGACAAAACATTTTAGAATGGTGAAATAAAAAGAAATTTGTTTTTATGATAATTTTTTTAGTAAATTTCTATACTTTAAACTACATTGAAAAGGGATATATATTTTTTTCCACCTATTTTTGTCAAATATGACACAAGCATAACAAACAGAAAATTGGCTGAAACATGGTTAAGCACAGAGAATGTTTTTTAAATTATTAATATGGTAAATCCTATCTTTACATGATATTTATAAATTTTTATTTAGATTTGAAATCGCCCTTGACAAGATAAAAAAATTAAACCCTAAAATAATTAATTATAAAAAAAAAAACAGAATTAAATCGAATCTTCGTAACCTGATTTTAAAAAATTCATGTAACAGATGGACTGGGAAAGTGATCCTCTGTGAACTTAAAAAATTTCCTGTAAGAATTTGACCTGAATTCAATATTCAAATCGAATATTTTATCTTCCTTTAGTTATTTTACTGGTTTAACGTGAACAGAGTGTTTTTTTTTTTTTAATGCTATCACTATCCCACTAGAATATTCACAGAATCTGACCTCGACATAGCATATCTCCTTAGATTTACTAAAAATCTTGAATTTATGCTACCCAATTAAGGCATCACTCTAGCTAATTAAATTGTGTATATATATATATATATATATTTATTTAATGAATATAGATGTTGGGATCCACGTCAAGTATCTTGATTAATCTCATAAATTTTAAAATTAATAAATATATAAATTTTAATAATCTAACAATTTATAAAATTCAAATTAATAATTAAAAAAAAACAATACTAAAAATTAAACGACGTCCATCCATGTAAATTATATAAATAATTTAAATCATATAAATATTTGATTGAGACATCAGTGGTCTGATAGCGGACCAGACATCTAATATATAAAAAAACAATTGCTGCCGTTGGTTTGGATGTTTCGAAAACAGCCAAGAAATCTCCTAATTCCAAGGTGCCCTGCTTTTCTCTTCAAGAACCGATATCAATGCCCACCTGCTTTTCTTTACCCTTTATGCATTCTTTTGAATCGCAATTCGAGATCCACTTTAAACACGTGAGCATTGAGCATTTCTTGATTATTAGTAAAAATACTGTTGATTTTTAAATTGAGGGCTCTTATGTTAATATTTCCTGGAGAAACTATTTTATTCAATTTAATCTATCATTAAATCAAAACAGGATTCAGTGAAATTGTTAACAGAAAAATGTCATCCTAATCATCATGCTAGAAACATATATCACTCTACTGTGCACAGTAATTGTCGTAAAGAAACAAGTTTAAAATCAAGGAATCTTTTTTTATTCATCTATCCTCGTGTGTTAAATAATTTTTTTTTTAATTTGATAGTTTAAATTATTAAGTGATATTTTAATATATTATTTATATTATTTTTTAATATGTTTTATGAAAACTTTTTAAATTTAAAATTTATACAAACTTATATTACTTTGTACTTGTTTTTTATTAAATAAATAAAAATTAAGATTCAAACTCATTACCACTTAGTTATTAAAACGTTAATATTAAATTAAAAAATCATATTAATCTAATAATTTAAATTATTTAGTAAAATTTTAAAATATAATTTATAATGTTTATCAATACTCTGCATAAATATGTATTCATATGTATTCGAAAAGATAGCAAAAGATAGCAGACTTAACAGAAAGATTAATGGCGTTCCGATCAATAATTTCAAATATTAATTTAGTATTAACCAATAATTGAGGTGATTCTGTACAGTTTTCCCATGCAACCAAGAAAAAAAATATCTCAATTTTATCAGTAATAATAATAATAATAATAATAAATAAATAAATAAACTAGAAAATCCTTGGAGGTCGGCCGACAACCGTGTTCTCGAGCTCTTCGCCGAAGGGATCAAAGGCCCAAGAAGTACAAAATATTATTGCTTGGGCTGGAGTGTTTCCGTGAAGTTCAATTGAGCTTGTGCCCAACTACTGTTATGAAATTCAATTTCTCAAGTTGTATGGGCGCCCAGTTCTAAGGGTAACTGGCCCATTTTAAATCGGGAATTTGGAGAAAGATTTCTTTTAGTATCCATGGCCAATTAAAGTGGTAGATACCGGTTAATTAAAACAATGTTATTTCGAATAGATTTTTAAAATATTAAATTGGATTTTAACTGGATTCACAAATTAGACCGTGTCAACTTCTTGTTGATTTTTTTTTAAATGCAGCATAAATTAGGAATAGATTTGACCAAGTCAAGTTTAATAATCATAAATAATAGGCTGACAAAACTTACCTTAAATTAAAAAAATGTTAATAAAAGGAGAAATGAATTTAGAAGATATTATTGCTAATCTTTAATTGGTGCTTTCCTGTTTATTCTGCTTGAAGATCGAAACCTCAATCCCGAGATGGTGCTAGATCAAAATCTCCCTTGACCTGTTAACATTTAGCTGTGCATATATTGATATCCAATCCAAAAAATACAAGATGACGAACATAAAATAAATAAATGTAAAGTGGTGGACAAAAGAAAAATTATTAAAAAACTATTTTAATTTAATAATTTAAGTTATTAAATTTTAATTTTAATATGTTCATCAAAGTAAAATCTTAAAATTTGTACATATTCGTATTATTTTATACTTTATTTTTATTAAATTAATAAAAATAATAAGATTCAAACTCATAATCACTTGGTTATTAAAATTTTAATACCATGCTAAAAAATTATTTTAACCTAATATATTAAATTATTAAATAAAATTTTAAGATATAATTTATATTATTATATAATAAAATTTTTATCATTTTAATACTTATAAGTTATGATCTCCCATCAAATACTATATGGTCAAATGATAATTTTAATTTCACTTGGATTTTTATTTAAATAAATTATAATATAAACTTTATTAAATTAAAAAAATCTAGTAGATTGATTTGTAATCAAATTAATTTAATTAAACTTAATTAAATCAAATAATTAATTTCATTAAAAAACCCCAAGGTCATCAAGCTATAGGTTTTATACCTTTCTCTTGAAAACTATATTTTTTTTCTTATTTCTAGAGTATAGTTTTAAGACTTGCCCGGTGATTGACCTGAGTTTTGGGTTTTAATCGTGTTATCGGGTAGGTTAAATTGTATTTATTTTTTAAATTAAAATAATATTATTTTAATAAAAAAAAATAAAAAATAAACAACCGATTCTTGACCGGTCTTGCCGGGTCAACAAGGTTATCGGGCAACCAAATCACACCAGAATTTTTTTTTTTCTATCTTTTTCTTTAATCTTGCCTGGTTCTGCTGCCTCTACAAGTTTCAAAACTCTGTTCGAGAGAGATAAATCTAAGTGACTTTGTGTTTCAATACTGAAACCGATTAATTTCACAACTGTGCCTCTTAGCCATCGCTTCGCAACCGTCAGCTACACCATCACGTAAGACACCTTTGAATTCATTTCAGGAGCCAAACTATTCTCATGTCCAGACCATTCCACAATTCATAAAAGCAACTAGATACACGTCAATGCTCATGTCATCTGCCCGCTCTTTTTTCTTCAGAACTCTCTTATAAATCACAACAGCCTCCTTGATATTTCACTAACTAGAATTTTCCGTCTCTTTATCGATTATCCGATAACAAAATGAGCTGGTGGTAGGCTGGTGCCATTGGCAATAACCGGGTAATTAAAACACAACTCCGATATCTTTTTCCCCTGTTAAATTTATTTTACTGGAAAATATGTATGATTCTGTTAACGTATGTAGCATCTGAATGGTGTTGGGGTGTTAGTTTTTGCAGAAAAAAATTGATGACGATGACGGGGCATCACGGGACTACAGGAGTGGGGCGCAGGTGGTGGGTGTAACAGGAATAGTTGGCAAAGTTTGGTTGGGATTCTCCCACTTGCTGACACCCCTGGCGGTCCATGGAAGTATATGGTGTTGCTCGAGGTAAGCGGCGTAACTGGAATGAAGACAACCCAGTGGAGTACATCCAGCGTGACATTTCTGACCGGAACGAAACACAGTCAAAGTTCTCACCGCTGACGGATGATACTCACATCTTTTATGTTACCTGGGCCATTCGAGAGACGGAGTCTGAGAACTGCAAGATAAACGGCCTAATGTTCCGCAATGTTCTCGAGGCTGTTATCCTGAATGCCCACAATCTCCGCCACATCTGCCTCCAAACCGGCACCAAACACTACGTTGGGCCCTTCCAGTTCTTCCGCAAGATTGAAGCCCATGATCCACCCTTCACAGAGGATCTGCCTAGATTGGAATTTCCCAACTTTTACTACACTCTGGAGGATATTCTGCTCCAGGAAGTGGCAAAGAAAGAAGGATTGACTTTGGTCTGTTCACCTACCTGACATCATCTTCGGGTTCTCACCTCATCGTTTGATGAGTATTGTTCGCACTCTTTCTGTTTACGCTGTTATGTGGAAGCATGAGGGAACTCCAATGCGGTTTCCCGGGGTGAAAGAGGTTTGGAATTGTCACGCCATTGCCTCAGATGCTGATCTCAACGCGGAGCTTGAAATTTGGGCGTGTGTGGATCCTAGTGCCAAAAACGAAGCATTTAATGTCCACAATGGAGATGTTTTCAAATGGAAGCATTTGTGGAAGGTTTTGGGAGAACAGTTTGGACTAGAGGAGTATGGGTTTGTGGAGACAGGGGAGAGGATAAGATTGGCAGAGACGATGAAAGAAAAAGGAGCAGTTTGGGAGGAGATAGTAAGGGAGAATCAGATTCTGCCCACCAAACTGGAGGAAGTGGGGACGACGTGGTGGCTTGTCGATTTGATATTTGGCGGGGAAGCTTATATACCTAGCATGAATTCTTGCAAAGAGCATGGGTTCCCGGGGTTTAGGAATTCCAAGAAGTCGTTCATTTCTTGGATAGAGAAGACAATGAAGGCTTACAAGGTTGTGCCTTGAGAAACTTGGGCATGCTGGCTTTTGTTGGTAATGTGATTTTTGTACAAAAATAAGAACCATGTAGATTATACCGCGGGGACAATGGGGAGAAACAACGCTGTATCATGTGTTGAGAACCGTCAGTCTGTTTTGAACTACCAATAAAAGAATGTAGTCTGTTCAAGCTTCCGGGCCGTTTTCTACACTGTTTGGAGCTGAAAACCATAAAAAATGATGTTTTCAAGCTTGAAAGGCATATAAACACGTAGACAAACGGACCCTATTTGCCTAAAACCAAGTTAAGCGAGATAATCTGCACCCAGTTTCCCCTCTTTTTTTTCGGAAACATTATCACATAATTTGCTGGATTGGTAATTAAGGAGACAGTTCATTTCTTCATTACAAGAACTCTCATGACTGCTCGTGTTTCAGGCCAAAACATAAGACCAACAGGTCTCCACCCGGGTAACCTCACATCCTCTAGAAAAACTTACCTCGACAACCTTGCTGAAATCACTCGGTTTTGGGGACTTTTGGGCTTCAGGTGTACCGAAAAAGCCCAGAAAAATAAGATGGCATAATGGCATCAGCTACCACTCTACGACTACAAAGTTAGATCACATGTGAATGACCAGACTCATGGCGTTAGCGCACGTGACCAACCATGATCAAAACCTAACCCCGTCCATTTTTATAAATTACTTGCACGCCACTTGGATTCCCATGTGCAAAATGGCTGGGCAGAAAACTTTCACTCTTTCACAGGTTGCCCAACACAGATCCAAAAAAGATTGCTGGTTTGTCATCAACGGCAGAGTAATCCTCTCTTTGGAAACATACAATCCTATATTTTTCCGTCCATGTCTAGCGGGTAATGAAGTTGTTTCGTTTTAACAGGTACTCGACGTGACGAAGTTCTTGGACGAGCATCCAGCAGGAGGAGAGGTGCTTTTAGAGGTTGCAGGAAAGGATGCGACGAGGGAATTCACTAACATTGGACACAGCAAGGAAGCCCAAAACTTGCTCCTGAAGTACCAGGTCGGTGTTCTTCAGGGTCACGCTTTCAATGAGGCAGACAAGAATGCTTCTTTCGTGGAATCCAAGCACAAAGAAATGAGTGCCTTTGTGATCAAGGATGATAAAATGCCCAAGTATCAAGCTTTTCTTGAGTTCGTCCTGCCATTAGTGTTTACTGGTTTCTACTTTGGTTACCGGTATCTCTAAGACTTGTCTGTCACTTGATCAGCAACTGCCTCTGTAAGGCTTATCGTGAATAAAATGTATCAGGAACATTTCCTTTCTCGCATTTTTTCACTCATCTTGAGAGGCTCCCCTTAAGCACAAAATCTAGGTGATGTCCAATTTTAGTCTGATAGTTCCAATTCCCCCACGTCATGAACAGCTATATCAGATGAAAATTCCTCAATAGCTTTGAAAAAGAAAAGAGAATTGTTTTTCTCCAAACTGTAAAAATACTACACCAAAGTGGCTTTGAAATAAAAAAAAATGTATTACAGGATCAGATGGCACTTGAGAAATGTTCCCGGCCAACTTTCCCTGCCATCTATTGGCTCTTACAATTATACAACATAATCAAAAGTTTGAGGAAGAGCGAAATGGTGGTCAGGAAGGGGGAAAAAATGGGTGAGCAAGGCTTTATTTACAGAAACAATACTGGCTACTGCATAACAGGAGAACACATACCTATACTGAAGCAGTCACTTCATAATAATGAAAAGCTCTTGTTCTCTCAAGAACATCTTTCCGCATATCACCACTGTGATGCCCTCCAAGCTATTTATTGCCCCAGGCTGGAATTTGTAAGATGAACAGCACCTTAAATTGCACGCAGCACAATTAAGACTGCAGATAGACCAATAAACATAAGCTTCTATAAACCAATGAACTCGTACTAAAATTCTTTATCATTCAAAAACTCTTTATAAAAGAATCATCGTAAGTTTTATTGATATTGGTTTCTAGATATGTCCGTGCCTGTCTTCACAAGTTTTGTTTTCATCATTTTATAAAATGACAGTTTACCATAATTTTACGATTTTTTTGTTCACAATGAACAGTTATTCATAATAATAGTACTTCAGTTACAGGTGGTTTGAATGCTTTTATTCACTTGTCATTGCACTCAAAATTATGTCAGTTGCATTGTAAATATTGGAAGAAAAACAAGGAAAGCTTCGTAGCTTTATTTGCATATCAGTTCAACCTTGTTTACACCTGTTTATACCAAACTTGAAAGTGGTTATTGCTATTGACCAAGCTCAATCCAGTGCTAAAGAAGCAACACAGAGCAGTGCTGAAAAGGCAACAAAATACTCTGAATGATGACTGACTTCAAAATAAAGCAAAATCCCAAAAGCAAACCTATGATGGCTCATTTGTTTCTCCTTTTCAGTTTTTTTTTAAAAAAAAACTTTAGCAAAAGCATTACCAAGTGCACACCCACTTAAGAAAATGACATGATTCAAATAGAAAGTCCTTAAGTTGATAGACAACAATGATCATCATTTGATGCAGCAGCTTCTAATTTCTACCTGAACTATGCATTACCTATTCATCTAATAAAATGAATTAAATGCCTGATAGCAAAATGCAACGACCAAAAATTAACAACAAAGAACATAAAGTAATAAACATCATATATACCACATCATCTCATCTTGTTGCAATCTTAAGATTTTTTTCTAATCTAATCACACTCTTAAAATGCTTGTAAAACTACATGCATCCAGTAATTATTTTAAGTCAATCAATTTATAAATATAACCAATTGCTGTAAAGCCTATAGTGCTTGTTGGAAATACAACTACAAAATGAAGAGTGGCATATTTGTAGTAACATATATAACCCCACACATGCAACAAAACAAGATTTGAACGAATCTAAATAGCTCACCAATTAAGCAAAAGAGAAAAACAACCGACAAGGCTGCTTGGACAGGCCGACTATATTGCATTTGATACTGAGACCGTTGAAGTTGGCGCTGCATAGCTCCATACCAACCATAAATTTGCTTGTCATAACATTCATTATAACTATCCAGGCAACTCTTACTTTTCTCATAGCATGCATCTATGCCCTATACAAAAAGTTAAGAATACCCATTTCTATTAATAAACGTTAACAGAAACATAATAAGAAAATCAAGAAGCAAATCCCAATCAACAAGTCAAATAGAATAGAAATACACCAACCCTAGTTAACTGTGAAGATTGCAATGGTATTGTATCAGATTCTTGTTGGCAATCCATTGCCTTCCATTTCCGAACTCCATTCTTTGGCCAGTTGAATTTAGAAACAGATTCCATTGAAGATACGATTCCAGACAAACTAGGTACCTTTCGTGGGGGTCGCGGGATGGGGGCCTTCTCATTACAAGGATCAGATAGGCAACCATCTTCAGCTATAGCAATTTTCCATGCACCAATATCAGCACTAGCACTAGCCGTCCTCCTATGCCCATGCAACTTCTCGTCCCTGGGCTCCAGGGAGGAGCACACGACCAAATTAGTCAAGTTCTTTGAAGAATGGGGGGTAGACTCTTCACCTCCTTCTGGCGTCATCCCACTCTCCATGACGTGATATTTTGATATATTCTCTCTAGATGTTGTTGGTGGCCCTGACAAAAACAATGCAAGTTCATTGCACTCCCCTTCATCCAACTGCACCCAAGGCAATGAAGTCTTGCCCTCTGAAAGGGCACATTCCTTTAACGAATTTTCTATTCTTAATATATGATCTTCGATCGCAACAATAAAATCACGATGCCTGTCTCTTGCATCATCAACAGAGCTTTTGACATAACTCGACCTGACAGCCCGAGCAAACTCCTCTAACTGCATTTAGTTTTCCAACCCTAGATCAAATTAAACTCAACTAAGCTGATCAAAACAGAACGTTCAATAAAGAGTAGAGGGCGAGATGACCTGCCATTTGGTGGTGCCTAGCGCAGTATGCAGGTCTCGACATAGTTGCTCGGAATCCCACATGCTAGATTCCTCTTTCTTTGAATGAATCCATGTTCTATACGTTGATTCCATCCTTCATATAGCATACAAATTTAACAAAAAAAATCTATCAACATAAAAAAAAGGTCAAAAGACAGGCATACTCCCTCAAACAACTAGCTTTAATCAAACCTTAAAGGATAGAATAAAAAAAAAAGTTTGCCTTCGCTTCCTAAAAATACGAAAACAATAAATTAATCAAATATTGTGCTGCTTCACCTAAATTTTCAGCACTAAAAGCGAAACTTAGGAGGTAAAGTCAGAATCTCTCGTAAAAAAAGAAGAAGCTAAATTTAATCAGGAAAATATGAAAATCTCCAATAAAAAACTAAATTTAATCAGGAAACAAATAATAAAAATTCAAATCTCTCATGAAAAAACCATAAATTAGCTAATATTAATTAGAAACGGTACCTGTCTGCTGATTCTTGAACTTCCTCGGCCGCAGAGAAGAACGGATCCTTCTCCCATCGATCAAAACTTGAAGCCATTAAAAAAAAAATTAATAGAAGAAAAAAAAAACACCCTACCTTGTAGATTCTGTGAGTATTAAGCTTCTTCACAGCATTTGAATGAAGATGCGGATCCAAAGCAATCTAAATATTTGCGAAAGAGAGGGGGGCTGCTTTTTTTTAATGATTTAAATTGTGTTTGATTGGAGCCACATGATTTCAACAAATAAACTGCATCGATGACCGAGGTTATTTCTGTACTCGAATGGTTAGGCTGCCGCGGAGGAGAGTGGTATTTCTGAACGATGACGTTTCAACGCGGGCAGTTTAATCAAACCGCGGTCAAAGTGGTGGATTTATTTGGGATATGGCAAACGTCATTACACTAGCGCCAAATTAAGAGCAAGAACATTAGCATGCAATCGGCCTGTTTCGCCAAGTCTCCTTATCCGTATTAATTTGTTGCTGTACAGACAAGTTCTATTGCTTTTGATTTATTCAAGGAAATTCATTCGGATAATACAGTAATTGTCGTAATTGATCTAGAAGAATTTGAGTAACTGGGTTGTTGGATTAACTCCGACGTTATCAGATAAATTCGAATTAATTATTTTTATTAAATAATATTTTTAGAATTGATGCTAGTTTAGTCATGCCTAAATGAAAAGCTAGCACTAATATTAAAAAAATCAATAAAACCCATACAGTTTCATGGAAGTAAGATGAAATTGATGCCTTTTTAATTTAGCAGTTAGTTTATTGGATTAACTTGTAGATTATTAATCAATTATTTTTATTAAGTAATATTATTATGTGTTTTAAATTACTTAAAATTATCCCAACTAAATTTGACCGGGCTACTAGATCATCAAAAGTCAATTACGTTTGAATAAAATGTCTAATCGATGAAAAATAATCTGTTTAGAAAAACAATCGATAAAACCTATATAGTTTTAAGGAGGTAAGATGACATTGATTTATTTTTTTTTCATTTTTTTTCAGACCGATATTCATAATCAAAAGGCAAAAGCCCAAGGCCGAAGTCTAGATTAACTAACAAAAATAAAGAGAGCCCCCGATTACGTTCAAAATCGGGCTACGCCCACACAAGAAAACGATCAGCTCCAGCCCACCAAACCAAATTGTGGAACCAGAAAACATACCTGATTATGCCACGTAGCTCTCATCTTAGCCGTCAGACTCACCGGGAATTCCAAAAGAAAGGCACCTCCATTTCTTAAAAAGCCGCTGGACTCTGGAGCAGGGTTTCACTATTATCGCGCGCAGCCATGGACGAATTCGAAATTCTCTGCGAAGCAGCGAAGAACGGCGACGTAGACAAAGTTAAATCTCTCATAAACTCAGGAATCGACGTTACTTACTTCGACAGCAATGGCCTCACTCCACTCATGCACGCCGCCAAGCACGGCCACGCCGCTATCGTCAAGGACCTCCTCGAAGCTGGCGCACCGTGGAACGCTCTCTCTCCTTCCAATATCTCCGCAGGAGACTTCGCCATGGAAGCTGGCCACCAAGACACCTTCGAAACTCTCCTCAACGCTGGTACAATATAAAAAATTATCTTGGCTTCCCCTTTAATCAACTCCAATCGTAATTAATTAAAACAGCTTAGGTTTGGTTATAATTACTAAAATAACCTCTAATTGAACAGGGATTCAGTCTGAGTTAATATTAGGAACAATTGCCAGGAAAGAGAAGCCAAATTCTGGTTATGGTGAGAATTACTTAGAAGATAGGGTTAGTTTTAGTGAAGACAAGATAATGGATTCGGATAGCAAGGCGATAATGATGGCTTGGGAGAAGCCATTGATGGAAGCACACGCAAAGGCGGTTTGCTCAGGTGGGGGTCACATACTGAACATTGGCTTTGGAATGGGGCTTGTGGATACAGCTATTCAACAATATAATCCGGCTATGCATACGATTGTTGAGGCGCATCCGGAGGTTTATGAACGGATGATTCGAAATGGTTGGGGTGAGAAGGATAATGTGAAGATAGTATTTGGGCGGTGGCAAGATGTTCTTTCTCAACTTGGAACTTATGATGGTAAATCCACGATGCCCGTTTTAAACATGATTGTGTTTGTGTTTGTATTTTTGCAAAAGGGTGTGGCATATCGTGATATGCATTGTTATTGTTGTCATTTCAAAGCAACAATGTATAGCTTCTGTGATTTGAGTTTGTTAGGGAAACCTATGTTGCTGGCTAATAGTTTGTTCATAAGCTCATCGTATTGTTTGATGATTGAGAATGCATACTTTTGCACTGCTTGTTTAACTCACAATAGAGTGGTAATTTATTGTTTAGCTCTTAAGCTGATTCTCTTTGTGAAGATGCACTGTATATCTGAATTTATGTTCATACGAAGAATATAATACGCTGTGTTCTTTTGTGGTGTGTGCACGAGACAGGTGCTCAGAAATGGTGCTTCTTTCGAATTTAAAACCCATTAACTTCCTAAAGAAAACAACCCACTCATTGTAGATCTTCATTTAATGTCAGCATTGAAAGTCATACATTGTATCATTGGGAACATGCAATGCAAATGGATTCATGTTTGGTCATGAAGTATACTAACTTGAGTTTCAACTTCTCATATTACTCCACCTTCCTTATAAATCTATCTTGAATAATTCTTATCTAATGGTAGTTTGAGTATGGGTATTATTTTGGTCATTCTGTAAAGTGTAACGTCTTAGCAGTGTTGCAGACATAAGGAAAAGTTTCAAGAAGTTTTGTAATGTCACCAAACTATTTTGTCCTTGCAGGGACTGAAAATTATAGTTATATGATGAAGTGTATTCTCTGAAATGTCAGCAGAGCAATTGCGTATTATATAGCTTTCTGAAGTATGGGCTAAATCTGTGCAGGTATTTTCTTTGACACTTATGGAGAGTATTATGAAGATCTGAGGGAGTTTCACCAACACTTGCCTGCGCTATTGAAGCCTGGAGGAATCTACTCTTTTTTCAATGGACTTTGTGGAGGTAACGCATTCTTCCATGTTGTTTACTGTAATTTAGTCTCGCTAGAACTCGAGCACTTGGGCTACTCTACACAGTTAATTCCCTTGCCTGTTAAGGATTGTTTGGGAGAAGAAGTTTGGCAAGGTGTGAGACACAAGTATTGGCAGCTTGATACATACTATCTCCCTGTTTGTCAGTCTATCGAGGATTCATGATGTAACCTTTTCTCCATTTTTTAGAAATCTATAAATTATACTTGACAGTTCAGTTTTGTAACAATTTTATTCATTGATGCAATTTAGGAGTATCCTTGTAATGTCTTGAGGTTGATGGATTGCTCACTGCTTTGTTAATTTGACTCTATTTTAGCATTGGAATGCAACCTACCATTGTTTGATCAAGAATGAACCTAGGTTATAAGATCATGAAAAATGCATTAGCAACATAAGTAATTGGTTAGTTAATACTTTTTCTATGATGCCTTAGCCCTGTTAGTGAATCAGTTGAACCAGGCAATAACTAAATTTGGAGAGTTTTGAAATTTAGATGAAGGTTAATAAGAATTGATATCTGCTTTTGAGGTAAAGGAACGACATGGAGGAATCCATTTCGTAGGGTGTCAGAACGGTTGAGTGGCAGGAATATCCACAAATTTTCCTGGTATTAGAACTTTAACACTACATTGTGTCTATATTATACCTCGTATCTCAGTTAAATTAGTTCAAGGGATGTATTTGATGATTTCACATCCCCTCGTCTTATTCATCTTAGGTTGGGCTTTGTAAAATTCCTTTTTTCAGTTAGTTTTTGGGCATATGTTAATTTCACCTAAGCAGTCACAAGAAGTTCAGTGTGTGAGCATTTTTGTTCTCCTCCCCTGTCAAGCTTAGTTTTATTTGATGTATTGCTGTGCAAACATGCCCAAGTCCCTTAATCTCAGCCATGCAGTGTATATTGTTGAAGGCTTCAGATTGAGAGGCACTAAAAGCAACTGGAGAGTTATTTTCATTTCACACAATTCTTTCCATTATCCTCTGTACAATTACCCCCCCCCCCCAACCCGCCCACCCAAACTTCTTTTTTATGTGTCCTCTGATCACCTTAGAGAGTAATTATGAACGCAACAGCTTGCTGTACTGGAAAAGCTGTTAGAACAGCAGGGAAGAGATTGAAAATACATACAAATTCAGGCACTTGTCCCGTGAATGACAATCATTTATGGGATTTCTTCAGGATTTCGGATCATGTCCAGCTGAAAGCTATTGGACTAACCACAACATGCTTCCCATCTGACCACTCCAGGTGAGCAAAGCTGTTTGTACCGGAAGGCATGGATTTAGCAGTGAAAGTCACTGTATAAGTCTTTTTCTCGTATTCTTTAGCAAAGCTCAGGGACTCTGGCTCAACTAGGATCTTAACTGACGGAGTTTTTGAAGTCATGGAAAGCTTGTATGTTGCTGGAGCACCCACATTTGTCAGAGTCCTGGTGTATTTGACTGTACTTGTTACACCAGCACCGCCCCCTTTGCCTGAAGCAGTTTGTAGTGGAACAGAGAACGATGGGTAATTAAGATCCCCCAGACTGTATTTCTTGCTCGAGTCACAAGTGAAGTCTTTGTTCACGATTTGTTTAATGTCAGATGCACTGTAGTTTAGAGCACAAAAGAAGTCAATGTAGTCATCAACAGAGGCATCATAAACAAGGCCAGGATCAAGGGCTGCTACTGGATTTACATGTCCGGCGCCAAAATCAAATGGCGTTGATGGTTGTCCCGTAGCCACGTCCAACATGTTTTCCCCATTTTTGTATGTTGCATAAGCTGTGGTCATGAGAGCGGACTTGATGGCTGCCGGACTCCAGTCCTGGTGAGCGGCCTTGATGAGCGCAGCTAATCCACTGACATGAGGACATGACATTGATGTACCCGAAATGATATTGAAGCTCACATGCCTCTTGTCGCTTGTTAGCCCAGTTGGACCAACTGCCCCGGTCCATCCCGCCAGAATGTTGACTCCTGGTGCTATTAGATCGGGCTTGAGTACTTCTGGAGTTACCAGATTTGGACCTCTGGAACTGAATGCTGCTAACACTGGCGATGGCTCAACTCCAAGCTTTGTGCCTCCAGAAGCAATCGTGGCCATTGGCTTTGCATCAGAGAAGGCATAATTCTTAATTGCATCCGCAGTTCTTTGCCCTACGGTGGATGTGGGTAGAAGATGTGCATCAGCGACTAGCTCTTCTCCATACAGCTCTGTGTTTGCTAAAATCATCCCAAGACCACCAGAATCTCTCACCACCATGCCCTTTTGAACCCTGCTATTCAACCCTCGATCACATATCACAATTTTTCCTGCAACATGTGAAGGAATCAAAGTTCCTGTCATGCAAAGGTTGCCGCTTGTTGAATTGCTCGCATTACCAGCATAAACAAGTGGCAGCAATGAATCAGATAATGGCTTTCCACTATAAAGTGATATGCCTGAGTAGTTCTTTCCATTTCCAAGGCTCACATAAGCTGGGAAATCACGGTCCAACGTTCCAGCACCTACAGTGGTTATCCAAGGAGCAACATTAGTCAAGCTGCCTGCGCTTGGCCCACCATTTCCGGCCGAGCATGACACAAGAATTCCCTGTGCAACTGCTCTGAAAGCTCCAATCGCTACTGTATCTCGATTGTAATCTGAGATTCCTCCTCCAATGGACATTGAAATGACATTAACGCCATCTGCAACAGCCTTTTCCATTGCTGCCAAAATATCAGAGCTAAAACATCCACCCAACCAACACACCTTGTAAGCTGCTACTCGAGCTTGTGTAGCCATTCCACGCGCTGTCCCAAAAGCATACCCAAAAAGGCTAGCTCCTGAGACAGCTGACCCAGCTGCTGTAGTTGCAGTGTGAGTTCCATGGCCATCATCATCTCTTGGTGACTTCGATTCCATTGTCTCATCGATAGGTCCAAATGCTGCTTCATAGCCTTTTGAGAAATATTGTGCACCTATCAGTTTCCGGTTACAGCTCGATGAATTGAAGTTCTTACCCACCTCGCAGGTACCTTTCCAGGTACTTGGAATGGGGCCAAGCCCTGTGTCATCAAAGCTTTTTATTTCTGGCCAGACACCAGTGTCTAGTACTCCAACGATCACCTCGCTTATGGAGGCGGACGCAGAGGGAACAGCATCGCTTTTCCCCAATCCAAGGAACTCGGGGGAATGAGTTGTGTGAAGCTTGTAAATCATTTCAGGGAGGACCGATAGAATTCCGGGTTTTTTTTCAAGTAATTCAGCTTCCTCTGGTGTGAGTCGGGTGGAAAATCCATGGATTATGTTGTTGTAAGCGTAAAGCATGTCAGCAGATTCTGATACAGATTTTAAAGATGAATCGTACCATTGAAAATGATCTTCGTAAGTTGCTGCCATCTTGGACATGTCCATGTGTACTATGAAAGTCTTCTTCGTCTGCTGGCTCTTCTCTTCTGCTAACGCGTGTGTGTAACAGAAGCACAAAACCAGAACTGTGGCTATCAGTTGAAGCCCGAGGTTCGAGTCTTTCACCCTCATGACCTGTCTTTCCATCTTCATGTTGGCGAATTCAGGCAGTATAGTGTTCTACTTCTGACAGCTGTTCTTTTTTTAAAGTGCAAGGAGAATAGAAAGTGAGGTTTGCATAGGACAGGGAAAGATTTTCTTGGCTCCAAGGTAGGTCTCCATGAGTTTATATATATAGCATGATGACAACCGGTTTGACTCAAGCGAATTATTGTTTAGAACTCTGAAAAAGATTCGGAGCTATGCGGAGGAGATTTTGAAGCTGATCAAAACTAGCAGTGTTTTATAACTAATTATTTAGCCTCTGGAAACTCTTCAATTGGCACTACTATAGTATACTCTAGTTTTGTTTTATCTAGAAACCAATCAAGTTTGAGGATAAATGCACGAGTAAAAGCACTAAAGTAGGCATGCACGATGATGGCCGATAAAAGGCATGGTTATCGAAACGGGTCCCGGCTTAACCTGACTTATAAGGCTTTTATAGCAGGTTTTAATTTAGAAACTTCAAAATGATATTATTTTAATTTTTTTATTATTTAAGATAAAAAAAAATATTCACTAAATTTGACTTGGTTGTAACAACCAATCAAACTGGTTCGAACCTGGCCGGGCCATATTTTATATCCACGAGTTCCCGGGTCGACCAGTTCAATTATTTTCTTACGTGGCATCGTTATCTGGATTCCCGAATCTCATTGCAGTTAATGGCCGGCATATTTATCTGTGTTAAAAGGAGAGCTCCAGAGGTGATGTATTTTGCCAAAAAAGGTGTTGCATGGGACGCCGAACTTCCAATTCAAAAGGCTGGGATGTCGAAGAAGGATTACGAAATTTCGTGTAACATTCAAGATTCCGAGGCTGCTAGCATTTCAAGTGTAATGTCTTTGGATTTCTCTCAAAGACACTTGAGAAAGTGCCCGATCAATGATATTAATAAGCACTTAATTCTTGCAGCCACGTAGACGGATGCAGGTATACATCCATGTCTTAATTCTCCGCAAGCAGTTTGGCTACATGATTTGCAGGTTCTATATGAACAAACCCACTCAAGAGGGTAAATGAGATAGACCTTAGTGGTGGGCAGGGATTCGTTCAATCTGCCATTGTTTCTAAACTTTACAGGTCATCATGCATAAGAACAAGTGCTCTTGGGAATCCCTGATGCCTTCAAATTTATCAGAAATCATGGAATCCTGCGTTCCTTTAACGTATAAAAATATAGCTGCATGCACTTCCACAACTTTATTGGGAAAAAAAGTTCTCATACAGGACAATCGAAGTGTGTTTTACTAGGCGAAGATTTTTGCTTGGCTACGAAGAACGCCAATCATCAGAGAGCTTCGACAATTATTTCTGTGATTGCAATTTTTGGTTATCAATAATATATGTTATCCCCATCTGGTTTAGGTGACAGATATGATAAAATATGTGATCTGTTTTTACCCAACACATCACTTCACTTGCAGAAGATAATAATCTGCTTAGGTTTAGTGGAAATACCACTAATTGTTCATCTCAGTTATACCCAGAAAGATTGAAGTCGTGCCCTTCAATCATAGTTTTTATATCCAATTAGGAACCCAAACTGAAAAGTACTGCTTTTTTTTTTAATATTGACTCATCGGGACTTGAACTTGGACTGAATTACTAAAAATCAAGAATTTTACCGTTCAATTCACTAAAAAAATCAAATCCGAATTATTGCTTTGATTCCAGATTTTGTAGATGAACATGTCGAATCCAAGAAAATTTAACCAGTATCCCTCTAACAACTGTCTTGATGGGCAGTTGTCAATACCAGATTGTGATGGGTGGATGCCTAGTCAAAGGTCAGATTTTGGGGCATCTAGATTGAGTAATGGATGGTGGAGAAACGAGTACTATACGAGAATACTTTAAAGAAAATAGAAAAGCCAAGAGCATTAGGTAATGTTGTGCTATTATCAGAAAGTGATTAAAGGCCCTAGGAAAAAATAGCCTTTTCTTTGATTAGATAATTGAATCGTTGCAGTGTTTAATCACAGGAGAGATCCAAATGGGTGTTCCTCACAATCTTCCAGCCATATTTTTCTTGACAACTAGCTGGAATGGACCACCACCAGCACTAATAATTGCTTGATTGCTTCAGAACTAGGAACAGTTTCTACATGTAAATAATTACACGCTATCCATCAATCATCCTTGGTAGTCTGGCTTTTGTTTGATTCATGCTTAAATGCGGATTTGCTGTGGATAAACGGACTGGCACCCAAGTCGAATCAGGATCCGGTCCATTCAGGGCTAGGTTTTAAAATCGAGTTGATTTAAAGGTTAATAACTCATATTATAACCTGCTTAAAATTCATTGATTATTTTTAAAAAAAATAAAACATGTCGTTTTAGAATTTTAAAAAATGGATCAATTATGGTTAATTTATCTAGCACATAACCTAAAACTTCTCCCGAGTCGGGATTAACACCTACGGTAAATATAGTGATTGTCAACAGATAAATGTAGCTGCAGATGTTCTAGCAGTATATTCTGCTACAGGGCATTTGTATCACACACTTTTATCATAAAGAATGTGATTAACATAGATAAATCCAGTCATTCCTCTTCAGTTTTTGGGTTTTGATGGAGTCAGTGTCGTGATCGAGTAGTTAATATGTGAAAACAATGTGAAAATTGGACCCTTTTTCATGCTTAAACTTCCTTTTCGTGCTGGTATCTCATCAATTTCAGTTATTTACAGTCTAATCGGCCTTTAAACAAAAGGTATGAAAAGAAGAAATTAATGATGGAAAGAAACAATGGTTGGCTGTGGTTTAATAATCTTTGAAGAGCTGTCTGGCTCTAACTTAATTAAGATCCCTGTCCTAATACAAATCCCCTTGCAGTGTGGGGTATGGATTATGATCGTTTGGAATCTAGATTTCCATGGACAAAAGGACGGCAATGGCAGGCAAGTGCTTGTTCCTTCCTCCATATCTAAGATTCTGTATACGAGTTTTTACCAATTTGGCACACCTCAAGTTACAACTTTCTTTATTTCATTACATGACCATGACAGATGTTGTCTTGTTTATTAAATCCCGTCCGGGTTTACCCAGGTGTTTTATAATTCAAAATTTTTATTGAGGGTCTAGTTTGTAGTTGAATCAAATAGAATTGTGATTTGGTTAAATCCATTTAACTTGAACAACATTTAGTGATTCGATTAACTTCGACGAAATTAATTTAATTTCTTGTAGAAAAACAAATTGCTATTGTTTTAATTAAAAAAATCAATGATTAAAGATTAATGTAGTGCCCGGTAACTCAATTTCTTTTTCAAGTTGTTCATGGAACGGGATACCATCTCTTTCTCTGTCAAGTATTGCACCAAGTGTCTTGGTCTAGTAACGAAAGGGACTTGTTTTTTTTTACTGTACCTGGGTTCGAGCCCTAGCGTACACGTCTGTCACCCTCATGGTGCCTTACATACCTATTGGGTTTGCAGGGTATTCAGTGAGCTGTGGGGATTAGTCATGATGCGCGCAAGCTAGCCCGGACACTCCACGTAAATTAAAAAAAAAAAAGTATTGAATCCCACAATACCTAGTTAGAAATTTTATGAATTCTTGGATGATTTGCTTTAGATTATAATAGAGAGATACATTTAATTCCAAAATGTGAAAATTGATCGCAAGAACTATCTAATCCTTGACCGAAAATTAACAATAATAATTAATATGGGCGTAGCCAGGAAATTTTTATAGGAGGGTTAAGATTAGAAAACAAATATAGGAGGGCCAAAATTTTAATTTTGATAATTTTAACCCTCAAATTTTAAATTATTTTAAGAGAAATTACCAAGATTTATTTATTTTTTCAGGACCATGCCTCCCCCTCCACTCCCACGGCAGCTGTCGGCGCTGATTTTCTTCCACCCCGTAAAGGATTATGCTAGGATTTGACTGTGTAATTTTTTATTATTATTAATATGATTTCATGGATTAGTTTATTCATATTTTAATTAATTTTATAAATTTTAAAATTAATAATAATATAATGTTTTTAATGGTTGTAGAAAAACTCAAACTCATAACTATAAAAATATAAATTTAAAATCTGATTAGTTGAGTTATTTTTAAAAATAAAATTTTTATATTTTTTAATTGTTAATTATTGCTAAGAAGATTGAGACTTCCTACCACTTTAAATTTTTTTAAATCAAAATAAAAATATTTTATTTTTTTTAAATGTAAAGTGAAACCACAAGAAATAATAATTATTAAATTTATTTTAAAATTTAACTCATAAAAATTTAAAATTTAAAATTGTTTATATTTTGCTTAAAATAGATTTTACAGTGTTTTTTTTATTTTCCTGATCAAATTATTTCCTCTGTGCCAAAATAACTTAGGTTATGGATCATGTCTCTGCTTTTGGACAGTGGCGAGAAATGCAAATTTTGATAATCGTCAATTGTTGCCAAGAAGGTTGGTGGGTACTGACTCGAGGTTCTTGGTCTTTTGCTCCAATCACTTTAAATTATCGACTTCAATAACGCTTTAGATTATTGGATTGTTGAGTTAATTGGAGATTCCTGATATAACCCAGATCTTTATTTTTGCTTAAAATAACATTGTTTCAGTTTTTTTTTTAAATGAAATAGTGTTGGCCTTAACAAATCATGACTAGTTTTGCTTACGTTAACCTAGTCCCGTCAATCGAGTTTTGCCGAGTGAGTGACTGTTACTTAAAACGTAGCTACAGTAAGATTCTGATCGTTTGTTTTCCAATCAACCCGGGGTTTCTCTGGTTGAAAAAGCACGCGTAAAGTCGCTGACTGTTTAGAAGCAGATTTGAAAGGAAGGCTGCATTAGGTATTGATTAAGTTTCCTGTTGCAGACTTGTCGACCACAGCAAATGTTTTCAGAATCTTCCCAGAGTTGCTACCATGTCGCTGTCCCATGCACATCGACAGTCCAAATAATTGAGAGAGCAGGCAGTCAGCAAGGAGTCGTCTCTCTTTTGAATGCTCGCGATCCTCAGTGGTCCTTCTCTCATTACTATATTCACAGCCATTCAAGTTTTTCATAGGCTAAAGTTAAACACCTCCCCCCAGCAATTATACAAAGGATAGGATTTCTATTCACGAACAGTCTCAACAATCTTTAATTATGACAAGTCGCTGTTTTGCATCTGGCCCAAGTCGAGCTAGTGTGAAGACATTGTTTATGCTGTTTTCGTTTTTGAGGTCCATTTGAATTTAAAAAGAAGAAGAAATAAACGTTAATTTAGTATTTTTCAATTGTTTTAGGGTGTTGGTTTGTAAAATAAAATTTAAAAAACAAAAATATATTTTGAACAGTACCATTAAGATGATCTCAGCTCTTCTTTATATGTAATTGAGTGTTGCATTCAAATAGATTAGTGAAGAGCTCTGTCGAGACGGGTATAATTTTTAATTGGTTATCTCTAGACTGAAAGCTATGAATACAATGTGCAATGAAGGAAAATTATTTCCATATCATATGGCTAAAACTTACAGGCAAGGATTTAAGGGCAGAAATAAAAAACTATTTGATTAGATAAATAGCTTTTGTTTGCATGATATTTTTTATATTTAAAAATTCATTTCCTATTAATTTCAACAAAAACATATTTTTAAAAATATATATAATTAAAAATATTTTTACTAAATAAATTTCTACCTTGATGTTAAAAGACATTATTGCAAAAATCCCATCAATGCGCTGGAGCTCATCGTTGAAAGAATTGGCTATCTTATTAAATGCTGACACGTGAAACAAAGACAAAACTGTAATAAATTGAAAGATTATCCATAGGTTGTTTTTTAAAAAAATTTTATTTTATTTTTAATATTAACCTATCAAAATAATTTAAAAATAAAAATAATTTTTTTTCATAAAATACTATTTGGAACCAAAAACATCACTATCTAAATCAAATAATAACTTTGTTTTTACATAAATTAACTGAAAATACAGTTATATTAAATCTAAAAATTGATAAGAAAATTTTTTATGATGTTTAATTATACATTACAAATTATTGAATTAATTATTCTTATTAAAATATTTTTTAAATATATATATATATATAAATTCTTTATTACGTTTTAGACCAAGTTTGATAAAATTACTAAAAACCTATTCAACTCAAAGATTCCTTGAATAAGCACAAATCAAGTTCAATAATCGTTGTTAAAACAAACAGAAATCATGACAGTCCTTGAGATTCTCGTGGAATCCATGTAATGATCCGAGCGGAAAGAATTATTCATTGTCTTGAATATGGGTTTGATTGGAGGATGGAAAGATGAAAATCTTGGTTACCTGATACTAGAAGAAGGGCCCATGATCACTCTTCTTCATAGGCCCCAACTTCTACTTCACAAGCAAAGTCTTTTTCCTTCGACCGTCTATTCGGTGAAAAAATTATTAAGGCCCATTCATTTTTTTAGTAGTAGGTTTTTTGACACGTGAATTTTTTAAAAATAAATTATTTTTTAATGTTTAGTAGTGTTATCAAAAATAAATTTAAAAATATTTTTTAATATTTGATTATGTTATTAAAAACAAGCTGAAAAATAACTTATTAATATTTTTTAAAAAATATTAAAATAAAAAAGAATAAATCTTACAAATAAAAAGGTTGAATGAGAATGAAATTGAAGATAAAGAAGAAACTTCATAAATTATTTCAAATAAAATAAAAAATAATTAAAATAATAGATATCAAAACTTAACAAATAAAAAAGTTATAAGATAATAAAATAAAAAAAGAATTATAATATCATAAATTATTTCAAATAAAATAAAAAATAATTAAAAAAAACAAATCTAATAGATAAGAAATTTCAATGAAAAAAATGACAAGAGAAAAGTAAGTAACAATTACAAAAATAAAAACCAAAGTTGATATAAAAATCAAAATATAATAAGTAAAATTAGAAAATAAAAAAAATAAAATATATAGAAATAAAAAAAATAAAGATTGAAATTGATATAATCAATAAATATATTTTTTAAGTTTTCACCACTTTTAAAAAATATTTTCATCCAAAATAAAAAAATACTTTTCTAAAACAAAGCTAAATTTTAGGAAAAATATTTTTAATTTATCCACTTTTTTAATAGAAATTAAATTTTAAAAAATTTATAAATTAATTTTCAAAAAACCACTTGTGATATTGCCTGACTCGTATTGTTGTTTGAAGCGCCACAGAGCACATTCTTTGATCTTTAACTCGGAAGAAGTCTTGAACACTTTCACGTAAATTTATTTAGCCTGTGCGGCCACTTGAAATTCGACTCCGGCCTCACCAACAAGGCCTTAATCGTAAGCTAAGGCCTATAGCCCAGCAACTAACTTCCATGTCCATGACACCCAAAACTCACACACCAACACCGCATCGCAGTTCCCTTGTGCTCATGCAAATAGCTCCCATCACCAGATTAAGCTGGCACGCGTCACCCAATCAGGCACAATCTGCAGGCATGCCCACCCGTCGAACCTGCTTCATAGCTCCTAGAAGCTACAGGTAAAATTTCTATATATAGCTTCAGCCTTCAGGCCACTACCACTACCAACAAAACTCATAGACTTATTACCAGTGAGCTTGCAGTAAGATAGAGGCTACTAGACAGTAGACACGGTACCAGATTTTCACCACCTTTTTTTTATTCTTTTCCTTTTCTCCCTCTTCCGTGTTGTTTTCCTACGAGCAAGGTTGGTTATTTGTCGAGGTGCAGTTGATTTTTGAGTGACAGGAGTTATGGAGAGACAACATGTGGTGTCCTGGCTTCTCATCCTCTTAGGACTCGGCCTTTGTAGTTATGTGCTTGCTGAAGCAAAGAACGAAGGGAGATTATTGAGGGGCAGAAGTTCTATGGGCCATGAGGCGAAACGTGTACTCGGAGTGAAGGCTGGATATCGGGTGTCTTCTGGTGGTTACGGTGCAGGTTCAGGCAGTGGTTATGGACAAGGGGGTGGACGAGGCGATGGCAGTGACAAGGGCTATGAGCCGGGTAGTGGAGGTGGGGGCTACGGCAGTGGAAGTGGAGGTGGAGGTGGCGGTGGAGGTGGCGGTGGCGGTGGCAGTGGAGGTGGGAGTGGGAGTGGGAGTGGGAGTGGTAAGGACCAAGGTGGCGGGTTTGGTGGCAGCTGGGGTGGCGGCTTTGGAGGTGAGTCTGGTTCGGGTGGTAATGGTGGAGGGAATGGGTATGGCTCGGGTTATGGTGGAGGCATAGGTGGTGGGGGAGGCGGGGGATATGATCACAACAATGTCCATGTCACAGGATCTGGGTCAGAAAACCGATCTTGATATGGCGATGAGAACCCCAATGTTTCGCCAATGAAGAATTACTAATTTCCCTGGTCTTTAAGCAGAGGATAAGGATGAAACCTCCATAGTAGCTTTTTATGCATTCTCTACCTTTGTGAGTTTGTCGATGTTAAGCAGCATGGTCTAATAAAATAGCAATCGTTTTCAGTATCCAGTGCTAGTGTCATCCATTGCCAGCTCAAATAAATGCGATAAAACAGTAAATAAGGAAGCCGTCCCTAACAGTTGAAACGAAATCTAACTTATTTATGCACTTCCAACACGGAAAATTAAAATCTGAGAGCCCTTTGAACAATTCTGGTGGACCCAAATGGCCTTGGTCGTGTAACTTGCCATGCCAGCAACCATGAAATTCTTGCAAATTGTTTTACTGGTCGATTTTTCTGTACTTACTAGGGCTGGACACCCAAAAAAATACCCTTACCTCGTTTGAGCATGTCTAATCTACAAGTGAATGATATCCACAGTCTCATCTAAATCCCAATCAACATCAAGGGATGCCCCATATTATTGGAGTTTACTGCCAGGGAAGAAAAAGGAGAGTTCTTCCCAAAAGAAATAGAGAGACTACTTTCCCTCTCAACAATTCCAAACGTGAGGAGCACTTCAATTGCATGCGAATGTATTCTCGATAAGTATTTGGCAAAAATAGCATAATTAGTGCAAAACTCTTAGCACATTCCTTTCACGAAATGCCAACATGGCTTCATATATTCTCATGGATTAGAATAAAAAAGTCAAACAAAGGACCACAAAGACTGGCATAAGCATCGAGTCTTAACCATGCCTCGGAAAGAATGGTGCATAAACATCATATTATAATTCAATGATCCCAACCAGCAGGGTATATATACAAATGCATCAATGCACAACGCATAAATGTTATTAGTATCACACAATGCATCGTTCACTTCTAGGGACATGTAAATGATAGTATAAACAGGCAAGAACCTTACATTACATACTTGAAACAGATTATAATTGGCAACAATAATCAGTCTTGTTTGTTGTCAAGCCAAAGGAGAAGGGCTCCCTGGTTGGAAATATCAAGCAGCAGGGCAATGCTTGTCATTCTTTGGCCTGAAAAATTTCATGTTAAATAGGTTATGAGCAGCCCTAATTGGCTTGCGTATTGAAATCATTGCAAACATGACCCTTCCATAAGAAAGAAATGAGTGGCGAGACTACATGAAAATTCACTAGAGCAGTGCTCAGGAATATGACCCAACTCATGCATGGCAGATTCCTCATAGATTGTCACTGGTGATTGTCTAGTTACAGATGACAGGTAAATAAGAATCTTCATTTAAATAAGTGGCAGAATCAATAAACTTTTCACATAAGAAAGTGGTGGTGCAAGGAATGATGATCATCCACCCATTTTCCTTAAAATTTGCTACGTTACATTTATAGCGTGATGCCTGTGGTTTCTTTTTCAACAGTAAAAAACTATTCTTTAAAGGGATCTGATTTTCTTGAAAAGGGATTTCTTCTCAGCTAAATGAGGTTCAATCATGATTGAGGAAAACACCCTCTAAAACATTCCAAGAGGTAATTAAGGATAATTCAAAATAGACAGAAACCACCGGCCTTTTCTTTTTTTGGTACAATGGAGAACTTTAAGTCAAAAACCTAAGATCTGAACTCAAACTCCCAGACCCGACCACCTGAGCTACACCATGCCAGGGGGCAACCCAGGGGAAATTTTAGTTACTATAACGCTGGTGCTTGTTTTCCAAGTGGTGGTTATAAATTAACCTTATAAATCAGTCTACTGATAAGTAATATTGTCCTATGAAACTAACAACTTTCTATTCAAAACTTTTCAGGAACCCTCAAGTTCCCGCAACAGCTTAGGAGAATAAGGCATATGGAAGAGAAAGCAACATGCATGAATTAACAATTTGTAACCTGCTATCCACGTTTGAGCCCCCTGTCAGATCGCCTTCTTCGGCAACAGGCTTCGGTTCTGGATTCCTAAATGTCCTACATTTGAGAATAGTGACAGTATCATAACATAATAATAAGCTAATGAAAAGACAGAAACGAACTAAACAATAAAGGATTGAAGGGGGAAATGCATTCAGGACATACATTTCATCTGTAAAATTTGATTGACGGGATGATAATGTACTTAAATCTGGAGTCACAGCAACAAGATTTTCCACTTCAGATGATCCTGGTTTATTGTCTCCCTGTAAAACGAATTGACCAGAGATTGCTCAAAGTCATTACAGGAAACACAAGTGCTCTACGCTGCAGTGGAAAATACCTACACTAGGTTTTTCTTCCATCCACCCTGGTGCTCTCTCCAATACAAGGGCAATATACTGCTCCATAGCCGCCTCTGGACTCATGTTTCCCAGCCTTTGCCAAGCATTCCTTGCACATTGTAACCAGTGCCCTCGATCACTCATACATAGCAGCTGTCAACCCTGTTATTGTAACTAACTATCAAACTATACCGTGCAATTTTTTGGTATAGGCAGCCCCTAAGGTGTTGTTCTGTGCTTTCATTTTCTTTTTCTTTGGTGTACAATCCCTCTAGCACAAGATTATGGCTGATGGCTGCCATGATCTTGTATTTTGTTTGCTAAGCTTTCTGGCTTTTTGGCTTTTTGGCTATTTCCAAACAATTAAATCAATACCAGTAAAAAATCTAGGGTGGAGGAAAAGGAAAAGGAAAAGGACTTCGACCAAACCAATCGTCAAAAGGTTGGAGCGGCAAGGGCAACAAGTTTCCAAATAAAGACAATAGGATCATCGTGTTTTTTTCTGCAAGAAAGTACTATGGTAGACCTAAGCATGGCGGGAAACAGACAAAATGGCCATAAAAACATCATTTATAGTAGCACTACCTGTCCAGACGTGGATTTCTACGATTTCCATGTGTTCTTATTCTGATTTTCTTTTTCTTTTTCTTTTTTTTTTCCTTAATAAAAGACTCTAACCTTGTTTGACATCCATTAATTCACTCACCCAAGACTATATTCACTTTGTGTATCACTAAACCATATTCACTCACCCAAGACCATCTTATCCTATCCGCTGACAAACTTAAAACCCCTAATGGAAAACGTTTATCTGCTCTCATTCGGACAATTTAGCAAACAATAAGAGAACAGAATGCAGAGAAAAAAAAAGAGTAAAGCAGAGACATTATGTTAATTTAGGAAAATTTAATACCACTTAGCACGAGCAGAAACCTTGAGAGCCATGGGAGGATGCTCCCGGCAAGGTCCCTCAGTAGCAATCTTATGAAGGCCATACAACTCCATCTGCAAATCACTCCCTACACTTGCCAATCTCTCATCTTTATTTCCTGACTCCTCAACAAACTTCGCTGCTTCTCCAAATATTTTCTCCAATTCACTCCTTTCTATCCCTTCCCAATCATCATCATCCTCGACCTCGTTAACTTCAATTTCTTCAATCCTCTCTTTTGAATCACTCCCAGCAACCCCAATCTCCTCGACAACGTTTAATTCAACGCCTATCGGTTCCTCTTCTCTGTTTTCTCTATTAGAACTAACCAGGTTTGCTTGCTTGACGTATTCATCGTAAAAGTCACCTTCTTTTAGCTTGTCTTCCTCCTCCTCTTCTTTTAAACTTGCCTCGATCAATTCTTGAACCTCAGTTTCACTTTCAAGTAGTATCTCGTCACGAGTTGCTGAATCTTTAGCGTGCTCGACAGAAGAAATTCCTGTAACAAACTCATAGACCTTTTCTGTTACTTGTTCAACAAACTCTGTTCTCATTTCGCTCTTAAGCCCCTCAACTTCCAATCTTTCACGATACCGTACCTCCTGCATCATCCCCTTTTCTTCTTCTTCACCGACAATCTCTGCTGCAGAAAAAGCTTCTCGATCAACATTTTGAGTTTGAGAATCGTCGTGGTGGCTAGAATCACCACTGGACATGGCCATAGAAACAAGTTTGGCTATGATAAAGGAGAACAGAACAGCAATAACACCAGTCACAAACAGTTCTTTAGCAAGCTCCATCTTTTTTAGTCTAATGAAAGAGAAGAAGCAGCCAGAAAGGGAGGGTCTTTTGTTTTCGATGGTGGAAGTGGAGATGACAGAAGTAATAAAGGGATCGAAACAGAAGAGAAGGAGAGGGAAAGGATATTTGCAGGGAAGAGCAAAGCATATTCTGCATCTTTATTTTGCTTTTTGGCTAAGTTTATACGGTGATGTGGGTCCCAGATAGGCTAACACTATGCTGGGCGTCTAAAAAGTGCACAATCAACCAACTGGACCCATGGTGACTCGGCATGTTTGCCTTTTACAAGTGATTTTTAATTATTTTTTAAAAACAGAAATCAAGCAAATACTTTTAGATTATTTCATATGATATATTTATCTTTAAAAAAATTAAATGGATTGTTTTGATAAAACATTTTTGTGTTTGGTACTGTGTTCATTATGATTATGATTTAAAAAGGTATTTTTTGAAAAAAATATAAATTGTAGTTATTTTTATTCAAGATGAAAAAAAAACAATGAGATTTATGTAAAATTATGTGAGTATTAATTAATTAAATATTTTAAAATTTATAATTAAAACAAAATACAAACAGCACGGCATAAACAAACAAAACGTTGATAAACATTTTGTTCATGCTCGTCAAAGTCGGTTTGAATATGTTTAGGATTCATGCTGTTAATTTGTTGGAATCGAATTGGATTTGCTTTGAACATTAATCCATTCAAAATTAGGTAATTTATAACCCAAATGTTCCATGCCAAACTCTACTCAAACAAAGCCAGAACGAAAGGAATTATTGGTTTTAATTTAGCTGTGTTTGAACTGGACATATTATATCGCCTAATTTTAATCAAGTCAGCGCTGAGAATAATTCAAAATAAAATTCAGTCCAGACCATGCTTCGAACAGCTAGATCAATGGATTGTTTCAGAATTTTTGCGAAATAAAATTCATTCTAGATCATACTTCGAAGAGCTAGATCACCGGGCTGTTTCAAGATCTTTGCTTGCTCGAGACTCGGACGACGCTGTGTGTGTTTTTGTTTTGTTTTACCACTTGCCATCCCATTCTTGGAAAACACTGTTCCACCTAACCAAAAGGTGCCCGAGATGCATCCATAGACCATAGTTTTTTCTATATCTCTGATTTAATTCCTTTGAGATACGTCTGTAGAGGAGAATAAAGTTCGAAATTGATATAATTTTATGACCACAAAGAAAAAGGACGCTTGCCAGCGTCTCCATAAATGCATTCCTTTGAGAAATGGATTTAGAAATTTAGAATGTCACCAATTCTGACAAATTTTCATGAGTATCAGAACTAAAAACCCATTGTCTTGCAGTCCAGCCTGACAGGTCGGGTTGCCGGGACCAGTCAGATTAATTTGGTGGAGAAGCTCGATTTTTAAGGGAAAAGAATCTTAAGACAACGAAAAATACCGCATCAAAAAAAAAAATCTTTCTAGGGATTTTTTTTTTTAAAAAAAAGTTGGGTTTGATCCAACTAGCTCACCGGAGATGAGTCTTGGCCAGGTCGACCTCAGAAAGACCGGCTCGAGACAAGCCATGCGTGGTTCACGATTTTCTTTTATTCAACGTTGCTCGTGTTTTTTCTTTGAAAATCCAGTGATGCACTGGCGTGCTTGTCTCAATCCATGGGGCGGTGATGCCTGCAGGTAAAGGCATCCTTCTTTAATAATGAGGGTGGGTTGCAAAGAGGGAAAATAATAAGACGATGATGAGATAAGATAGGAGTGTGGGTCTTCGTTTCCCCTCGGACACCTATCCATAAATGATTCCATGGACGAAACCAGACTAATTTCAAAGTCTTGAATCTTCTCTCGAGTTGAAAAATCACTATAAATAAATCCCATAAATGCAATTAGTCAAATATACATGTAAATTTCAACGAAACAAGCATAACCTCAAACCAGGGGAAAAAGGAAAAACAAAGGAAAGGAAAGAGAGGTCGATTAACTCTCATCACTGCTAAACTCCTTTTGTTTTAATGAACCGATATAAAACTTTACCCGGGTTAGCTTTTTAATTAAACAAAATAATATATTAATCTAACCAAATTAGTTTAGGCTGAACGAGTTTTTGGTGATTCAGATAATTAAATCGAACTTTAATTAAAATTTACCGGTTCAACACGAATAGATAAAAATATTATCATCTTAGTAAAAAACATTATTGACTTGATTATCAAGATTTAAACCGATGATCCAAATCCTTTCAAGGTGGTCTCTGGATTAAAGATATACGTCTAGTCAACAGCCTGGCAACCGGGCTAGACTGAAAATATAGAGGGGAGTCAGGGTTGATGGTCCAGTAACGACATGGGCCAGAGCCTAGTACTTTAGAACTTTCAGCTTTGACCAGGATTCCGCCTTCAGGGGTGATAGGCTAGCTGTTCATTGACAGTGCAAGCTGCGGCCCAAACTAGCTGTTCATTGACAGTGCAGGCTGCGGCCCAAACTAGATTGGTTTTAGCCTGGCCTTCCCAGTGTATTAGGCTCTTGCATAGGCGTGCAGATTTCGACACCAGAGAGTGGCCGCGCCTATGTCAAAGGACTGACTATGAACAGTGGCAATAGCATTAAGTAGTTTTTTTTTATTGTGTTTTGAAAGTATTTTTGAAAACAATTATTTATTTATTTTAAATTAATATTTTTTAATTTTTTTAGATTATTTAAACATATTGATATAAAAATAATTTTTTTAAAATAAAAAATATATTATTTTAATATATTCTAGAATGATAAATACTTTAGAACACAATTGCTCCAGCACATCTAAATATACCTTGAATTTAAATAATAATCGGGAATGTAGTTTAAATTATATTTTTTATTTAAAATTATTTTCTTTATTTTTTTTCAATATTTTAATATAAAAATATATATATTATTTTAATATATTTTCCACAATTACCGTCTTAAAATACCTTCCAAGTTGCCGGGGCTCGATTGGTTAATTAACATGGCAATACCTTTTGTAACAAGCATTGCCTTTATAATGTTTTTACCGTGGCATGACCTGTGATCGGAGCATGAAAGCTGATTGTGGATTCTCCTATGCAATGATTATGGTAGTGGTGCAATAATTTTGATTTTTAAACCAAGATTTCCGATTCACGTCCTTTTTTTTATATAAATCTGGGACAAATTATCAATTGAAAATGGACTTATTTGTGTAAAATTCATTAACATTTATTTGTGTTACGTGGAATCATGCTATGAATAGATCTTATTACTGTTTTTTTTTTCACCTTTTAAATTGTTCCAGATAAATTATAAAATCCACGAACTGGGGCAGGGCTGGCGGACTGTGAGGATAAACTTGACTTGATATATATTTTTTTTAAATATATACATTATTTAAATAAAAAATATTTTTAAAAGATAAATCAATGAATTAAGTGCATGGTTTTGTTTTTTGGATCATACCAAACTTCCAATATTAAAATGAAAATAGTAAATGCTAAGAAAAAAAAAATACTTACACACAATATCCAACCTCGGCATAAAAAACGACATCAGAATTTTAAAACCATGGACTCGAGGAACATGGATTGAGAAAAGTGAGAGGAAGAAGAAGAAGACATGACGGATAACTTACCATTTATTTAGTTGTTTTACCAACCAGGAAAAGAAAAAATTAAAAACCAGCCCTTCAGTGTGCGTGTGCAATCAATCCACTCGAATGGTTGGTTTGGTAGATAATTTTTTATATATTTTTACTCGAGTTTTTGAGTGTTTTTAATGTAGTGTACTGAGAGGAATAATGTATTTTTAAAAATAAATATATTCTTAATTAAATTGATTAAAAACACTATTATCAAATAAAAGAAAAGAAAAGAAAAGAAAGCTTGTTCGTGAACTCCACCATCCAACCACCGTACAACGAGCAAAGAATGGCTCCTCGCCTCCTCCTGTAAAGAAAGCCAGAGTCAAAGACCCGAAACGAGTGAACGCGTGCTGGTAGTCGCCGATGGCTGGGCCATTTATTAGGAGGCTCTCTGTTATTGGGTTGTATGGGTCCACCACTAATGCGAGTTGTCAGAAGCCTTGTCACGCGGACCCCCACGGTTCCTCAAAGCAAGGGCATCCTCCATGAAAGACGCTACTTAGGACTTACTACAGCGCAATATAGTTTTTATGTTTATTTCAATTATAAAAAATGCATTGTACGTAATTATTTGAAAACTTTAATATGATGTCTCATTTTTTAAAAAAAATTATCAACTAATTTAATATTAAAAAATATAATTAAAAGTATAATTAATAATTCGAGTGAACTTCAATAAACACGCAATATAAGTTACCAGGTAAACATATTTTCATAATAAATAAATAAATAAATAGTTTTTCTTTTAAAGTAATGTAAAAAACACAATTGCAATGAATAATATTTTAATATCATTTTAAGATATATAAAAATAATATTTTTATAAAAAATAATAAAATAACTTTTTATTTAACATTGACTTTTGAGTATTAAAAAAAATATTTTATTTATTTATTTTTAACTTTCCAATTAACATCCCTGTATATACGACAACAAGCAAGCTCTAGCCGTGATTGTTTGCCATGATAGTAATTAGCACCTCAAATTTGTGGCATCCTGTTTGTTATTGTTGTGTGGTTATTTATTTTTTAAAAAACTTCTATATATATTTTTTATATTAATAAAAAATATAAAATTTTAAAATAATAATAAAGTATTATTTTAATGTGTTTTAAAATTAAAAATACTTTAAAAAATAGTTGTTATTACAGTACCAAATATTATTCGGATAGTAGTTGGTGATATGATAAGCTATGATTTTAATTTTTTAATTTGAATTATTTTTTTTATATTTTTTGATATATTGATATGAAAAATAAATTTTAAAAAATAAAAATTTATTTTAATATATTTTTAAATAAAAAATATTTTTAAAAATTACTCTAAAAACTCTCCCAAGCAATTAACTTATAAAGAAATTATTAAGTAATCAAAATGTTATTTAAGTCTTAAATTCAAATCGAGAATAAACAAAAAAAAATATTTAACTGGGATTATTAATTTTTTTTGAAGGCTAGCTTGATTTTCAAACGAACAAGTGATCTAGTTTTGTTCGTATCCGCTGCTTTTCTACTTCAAAAAAATAAACATTGTGCGTGAACTTTCCACGGATGGGCCCCATCTATAAATCAACTTCCACGATATGAGATTAATACACCTCTAAATTCTCCCACCTACTCCCATCATATGAACGAGATCCAAGCCTGCCTTTAACGAAGTTTCTAAGCTTTCTTCGTTGAATTTAAGGTCACTCGAATAAATTGGGTCGACTTTAGCAACCCACCATATAGCTGATTTTTCATTAAATTTATTTTTAATGTTTTTTAATTACTTTAATATACTAGTTTCAGAAATAAAATTTGCAAAATAAAAAAAAATATACCATTTTAATATATTTATATATAAAAAAGGCTACAGTCCCGAACAGCTCTGGAGGCCCATACAAACCCCCACCCAGTAAAACAAAATCCGTCGGCGTGGTTCTAATGGAATTGTCCTTTCGGTTGGCTATCATCTCTGAACATAAATAGGGTATCCTCCAGGTAGAATTGGCGGTGGTGTCCTCTCCTCTCTTTAAGTGGTAGATTCCCAAACCACATCTCATATTCTCCAGTGCCTGTTTCACCAGAAGAAGGAAAAAAATGGGAGGCGGCAACGGGCAGAAGGCAAAGATGGCTCGCGAGAAGAACTTGGAGAAGCAAAAAGCTGCTTCCAAGGGTAATTGATTGACTATTTATAAAACCCTAGCAAGCCTAATCTCTCTCTCTCTGTTTATTTGACTGCTCGATGTTTGTCCGAGGAGATCTATGTGGTCATGTTCATGTCCTGACTCACTTTTGTTCTTCCGATTTATATGCAGGAAGTCAGCTCGAATCAAACAAGAAAGCCATGTCGATCCAGGTATTTACCGCTCTTGCTCTTCTCGGCCGCTAATTTTATAACAGTTGAATTCATAGAATTTTTAAATTTACTTTATTTAGTGAAAGCTGAAATTAGGTCAGGATAGGCTGATTTTTTCAAAGAATCAGTTCAACCCGATCACCCCCATACATACATGAGAGTATGTATTAGGGAGCAATGTAAAACTATTTTCATGATCTTAGCCAACGGCTTGAGATTTTGAGTTGAACTGGTTTTTTTTTTTATAGATTTTGGAAAGGATCTGTGCTTTTTACCGATGAATAATTACTTTGTTTTGAGAGATAATCCTCCTCTATAGTCACTTATCTAGGCAAGAATTAATCATTGGAAGAAACCCAGTCTCAAAAACTAATCAATGATTAAGAATCATCTATACTAGCTTTTCCATGTCTGTCTGACCACTGCTAGGCTGCGGTTCAGTAGTGGCTTTTGAATGAATTCGTGGCAATTGAGAGATGCCTGATCTTCTATTTTATCTATGCTTTTCTTTGGCTTCTATCTTGTTACTGTCTCAGTGGAATTTCGTAGATTATCGCTGTTGACTCGGTGAGATTACCTTCTCGTTAGGTCTTGACCTATAATTCCAGTCACGAAAGTATTTGGACTGAAAATCTTGTTTTTGGTCGTCTAATAAACTGGTGGGTTTTTTTTGGCAGTGCAAGGTGTGTATGCAGACATTCATTTGCACCACTTCGGAAGTGAAGTGCAGGGAGCATGCAGAAGCCAAACACCCCAAATCTGACGTCTATACATGTTTCCCCCACCTCCAGAAATGAAGATGAAGCAGGAGAGAAAGAAAGAACTTGTGGGGATTGGTTAAAATCTTCATATATATTGTCGTGGGTGATCGAGTTTGGAACTTTGCAAAGCAATTCGTTCAGATTCTTGGATGTTTTTGCTATGTATTGTGGAGTTTGTCTATATTACCATGATGCCTTGGTTACATTATTGACTTTATCTTTGCCCTCGTTGTTTCTGCTTTAATTCCTACGAGATTACGCCATACCTAATTACATGTAAAACTTCTGTCCTCTCAATTGTCTTCTGTGTTCCAGTTTATTGATAAGCTGCCACACAAGCGGTAGGAAGAGGGGATTGTGCTCTTTGTAATTGAAAAAACCTCACTGCACTGCATCGATTCAGGTCTAGGCTAGGTATAATTAACTGATCAGTAATAAATAGTCTCCTCAGTGAGCTAGTCACGAAAACTCGGATACGAAACCTCAGGTTAGATGAAACCCATCTTATTGTGTGGACTGCTGTGACTGTGTTGTGGACTTGTTACGTTATCTATTTTAAATCTTTTTATTATTATTAAAGTGGAGTTCTCAAACGAAAAAAAATAAAAAATGAAACGGGCCTCCAAAAAAACCTGGTTGTGAATCATGAAGTGCTCAGCGTATAAAACCATAGCTGTTAAAAAAAAAAAAACCAGTAAACAAAAAAATAAAATTATATAATTTTAATAAAAAATAGTTAATTTCATTTGACGAGGTTATCCAACCATCTATGTTTTTTCAGGCCAACCTCCAAACCTTTTTTCAGGCCAGCCTCCAAACCAGATAAGAGAACCATATATAAAACAATTAAAGCATCGCAATTATTAAAAATCAGTCTGGTTGTCCTGACTCAGAGTCAGGTGCCTGGTTATTTTCTTTGAAAAAAAATTATATTATTTTAATAAAAATAATTGATCTCAATTAAATTCAATAATTTATTACTCTTTTAAGTCGGTCTCCAAACCAAATAAGAAAACTATATATAAAGCAACCAAAGCACCACAATTATTAAAATTCAATCTAATCTGATAGGCAAACCCAATTTTTAGAGTTTACTTAATAGAGTAACTGTGATTGTTTTTTAAATAAATTTTTATGTTAAAATATATGTTAGTAAATTTTTTTATTTTTTAAAAATTATTTTTAATATCACTACATGAAAATAATTTAAAAATATATTAATTTAAAAAAATAAAAAGATAACAATTTTTATTTTTTAATAATATTTTTAAAAAATAAAAACAAACATGCCCTTAATCCTTAATGAGATATAGGTTTTTGAAAAAATTAACTTGAAACTGACCGGTTTGAGTTTTTTCAATTTTCTTTTCCTTTTTTTATTTTAAAAAATAAATTAAAATGATATAAACCCAGGTTAATCATTTTAACCAACCTGAGACCCAACCAAATCTTTGACTCAGTTGGTGTCATGGGTCGAACCGGTTTTAAATAGCTTTGCAAAGCACAACGAGATTGCAACCTTTTCCTCTTTCTCCGTAAAGCATCTCCCAGGAACGCTGAGCAAAATCAAATAGCTTCACTATCTCATCTGTCCCTTAACCTCCCAGGTTTAATCTCCTTACTAGTTATTCACACCTCGTATACGAATACAATTATAAATCTTATCCACGCCAAAAGCAAACGGATCGTTGAAATAAGCAACATAGTCGTAACATCAACCACAGGCTTTTTGGTTGGTGATGGACCCTAACATAATGAGGCTTCTCGAAGAAGACGAGGTAAGCATTATTATTTTTCTTCTTATTTTCAACTCAAGTTTGATTTTGAGGGGTTTTTGGAATTGTGCTTAAAGGACGAAACCATGCATTCCGGTGCTGATGTGGAGGCTTTCCAAGCTGCCCTGAACAGGGATATTGGGGGCGATGTGTCCAACTCGCAGCCGTCTGATTCGAGTGCGGGTATTTATTTGATCTTCATTCAACCACATTTTAATCAATTAATTCAGTTTCTTATAATTTACTCGCAGTATAGAATTATATGATTTAGGCTGAAATATGAGAACGTGGAGATTAGGATTAATATGTAAGCATATAAAATTGGAGATTTTTTTTTGGCACTGTGCTCGTTTAATTGCTACAGGTTGTCAAGTGGCCAGTCAGTTTATCATACTTGCATTATTACTTGTGCTTGTGTTTAGTCTTTTCCTACTTTCGTCAAGTTAGTTGACGCAGCGAAAGATAGAAAGCTAGGATTTCCCAATTCCTAAATCTTATGGCCTTAAACTGTAGAGAAAGAAACTAGCGTATAGCTGGTTATAGTTAGCTGACCTACTACAGAACCAGGGAGGTAGAATGCGCTGACAAAATTTTAGTCCAATCTAACAGTTAGATTAAAAGTTACACCCATTCGTGTCAGAAAGCTTGTTTGAAAAGTACAGGTTTCTTGCTGGACTTGCTGATACTCTTCTCGCTTGTCTGGAATATATTTAAAATATTGATTATTTACTGTACACAATTGTAAAATATAGTAGTTTTGTCCCACGAAAACAATCAAAGTTCCAGTCAACAATTTCCTAATCGGCCAACTGCAGGGAAAAATGGCAATGCCAATAATACTGAGGAACTTGATGCAAAAAATGTTCCACAACAACATCATCAGGAGCAGCACGCATCTGCAATGGAGACAAAGCAGAATGGACCTAATGCTGAGAACCAACAGCAGCAGGGGGGTTTCCCACAGGAACCAACCCACCTGCCATTACTTAAGAAAACATCCCAAGATGATATTAAACAAGAGCTTGTGGAACAGGCTCCTCTCCGGACTCCTCAATCGATTGGGATGCAAAGCTATGAGAAAAATCCTATCCCAAAATCCGAGCCTGATAAAATGCAAAGTTCTGATGGTGATCACTTTTTAAATTTTCAGAAGATGAGCAATCAGCAAACTGCAGGCACAGATCAGGCAGGTAACCAAAAGAATAGCAAGCAGATACCTTTTGCGATATTGTTGCCTGCCTTGAAGCCTCATCTTGATAAAGACAGAGAGATGCAGCTACAAACTTTATATAATAAACTGAGGGTGGGTCTCGAACATGAATTTCTTTGTTCTTGTGCTTTCTCTTTTATGCATGGGACTGGTTATTATTATGATATATCTTCCTTTGTTATGTTTAGAAAAATGAAATTGCAAAAGACCAATTTGTCAGACTCATGAGAAATATTGTTGGGGATCAAGTGCTCAGGCTGGCTGCTGCACAGCTGCAATCACAGGCAAGTACTGTATGGGTTAGTGAAATTGTAATGAGCTTAGGACACTCGTAGTGATATTAGGCTAAAACTAGCTTGTCCTGCACTGCAGCCAGGTACCAACCAATCCCAGTTACAGCCTCAAGCTGATCGCCAGCTCGATGGGCGAATGCCTGCTGGTATCAGTGCTGCTCAGTTTCCTGATCCACATCATTCTGTACTTCATCCGAGGGGATCTATTCCTGCAGAACCATCTCATAATCCTCCTTCAGCAGTCCAATTGCATGCTGATTCAAGCATTGTCAATTCTCAGAAATCCAAAGTGGTAGAATGGAAGCCAGATTCTCTTGTAATGCAAGCGAGCCAATCACATTCCTCCAATGCCAGCATTTCCAATCAAGAAAGAGAGCGATCCTCTATTTCAATGCAAGGGCATAACAAGCAACAACAACATGCAAACTTTCCACCAACTTCCTTTTCAATGTATGGAAGCAGTGGTGGTAATTACCATCCATATTCTGCGACAAATGTTAGTACAGGACCATCTGTGAAGCCACAACCCCATGATCCACAAACAAGGCAAATTTCACATCATCAAAATCTGGGCGTGGCTCAAATAGGAGGGCCAGCGCACAGCATGATAAGCACGCCGAAGTTTGAGAGGCAAAATTCTGCTGATGATCCCAGTAGAGTGCACGGTGGTTCTGTTTCCCATTATACAAACAAATCAGCATTGCAACAGAATTCAGCTCCTTGGCAGGCACCTCCAAATAGAGAGAAAAGTCCTGCTTCATTCTCTTCGTTGAGTTATGTAAAACCAGGTTTGCTTGAACAGGCTGGTGAGCAGCAGAACAAACCCCAGTTGTCGAGCCCTCAAGTGCTGTCTCCATCACCTGTTGAAAAGGGAAATGCAATTTCAGGAAATTTAAAGGATCAATCTTTAGACAAGCAGTCTACTAAAATTGTTTTTTCAACAGTGCCTCCCAGTTCTGCCCCCCCTTCAATTGCGACTCAAATGGACCCCAGTGGCCAGGTACTTTCATACTAATCATGAATATAATTCTAACACATCTAGTTGTTAGGTCTTGATTTCGTAGTTTATCTACCATCTTATAGGTCGTTTTTTAACACATTTACAGAAGAACACGACCATTTGTTTTTTGCATGGCTGCTTTACTTTTAAACTTTCTTTCTTTCTTTTTTCATTTTTACTTTGGTCTTACGTTTTCAAGTGGTGAAAACCCCCCAGTACTTCCTACTAATTTGCAATGGATAATTAATTTCATGTAATGCCAGAAAAATTTGATTTTGTTCTATTCTTGTTACTATGAACATTGATGAGGCTGGATTAAAATAACTTGTCCATTGGGCATAGGAGAAACTTGATATCTTATACCAAGCATCAGTGAGAGCAAACATACATGATTTAGAAACAGGGATTGAAAAAAGTGGTAGAAATAATGCAAATTGCTCTGCATCCCTGACTCTTTATCAATCAGATAATGGTGGTTGGACCAATTAGCAATAGTTATTAGGTTGGAGTTTTTGGGTGCTTCACAAGCCCAACTCTTTTAGCCAATGATGATTTATCCAGCTGTTGAGATGAAACATGATGATGTTTTTTTTGGGGGGGGTTAATCAGGTGGCCTTTTGAGTCTCGAGCTACACAAATGGGGGTAGGCCTTTCTTATAAAACAATGAGCAAATAAACTGGAGTTAGTTGGACTTGAACCTGCTTCATTAAAGGAAGCTTCTTTGAAACTGGTTGAAAATTGTAGCCTTCTCCAAGATCCTTGAAAATTAACCACAAATGTCATCCTGCATTTTGCAAAACTCAAGTACTCTTTTGGTGTGTGAATATATGATGTATAGTGGGAAGAGATATGGAATCAAAATAGCAAAGAACAGTAAATATGATGTCTGAACTAGAAGAAAATTGAAGCTGGAACTGGAAAAATAAGTTTACAGTTTGTAGACGGTCTCTAAAACACAAACCGATTGATAAAATATAAGAAATGTCTGGAATAATAGCATAGGCAGCCTTATTTATACTAGTTGTAGGTCTAAATCCTAATCCTCATCAGAAAAGGAAGCACTATTAAAAGTTATAGGACTAATAGTGAATCCAAATAACACAAGCATTTTCTTAACCAAATAAAAAAAACTAAAATTACTGAGCAAATAAAAATCTTCTGAAAGCTCCTGTGTCAACATGGTATATAGCTAAAAGCATCCGCTGTCTTAACATTGGCTTCTAGCTCTGGTGGAATATATGAGTAAAGTTGTCTTTACCAGCTTATTTCTCTGTGGTTTGACTCAGATTTAGAGTCAATATGGTATACAGATTCTCCAATCCCATGAAATTTGATGAAGATTTTTTAATTTAACTCATCAGAAATATGTTTTGTGCACTCAATTTCACAAACAAAACTGCTGGAATGACTAAACTAGACATCTTCTGTCCATCGATGAATAATATTGTTTTTGCTTCTATATGTTATCAGGCAGGCATGCGAATCTCATCTGTAGCTTCTCCTGCTGGAGTTAATGCAAGAACACCTCTCAAAAAGCCTTCTGTTGGCCAAAAGAAGCCATTTGAAGCACTTGGTTCTTTTCCACCTGCCTCAACGTAAAATAGCTCCTTTTATGGACCAAGAATGATTTTAATTGACTCATTTATTTCTTTAATTCTATTAAAAGCTCTTTTTCAATCATGTTTGATGCATAATCGATGGGATAACATGCAGTAAGAAGCATAAGGTATCTGGGGCTTTTTTGGATCAAAGCATTGAACAACTCAATGATGTCACTGCTGTCAGTGGAGTTAATCTCAGGGTATTTTTTGCAACCATCAAGACTATGTGTACAAAAGTATCATCTAGCAAGGAAAAGCACTCCTTTGACAAATAAGCTTGGAATTCTCAGGATGTTTTGCTTTGATGTAGGAGGAGGAAGAACAGCTATTTTCAGGGCCCAAGGATGACATTCGAGTTTCCGAAGCATCGCGACGGTTTGTACAAGAAGAAGAAGAAAAGCTGATGTTGCAGAAAACTCCTTTGAAGAAAAAATTAGGAGAGATCAGTTAGTATTTTTGTTTTTTGGCCCCTGTTATGTCCACTGTTAATCCATTTGTCTATGCACTTCGTGCTTTATGGAAGGCAGCATTATTCACATGGTTTGATATTTATTGGTCTATCTGTTTCAGTGGCCAAATGTGGTTTGAAGAACTTTGGCACTGATGTGGAGCGATGCTTGTCCTTGGTGAGTTGCTAGCTCTTGGTCCATTTTTTGGGATAATTTTCACACGTTTTCTTGTGGAATTCAAATTTTAGTGTGTGGAAGAAAGGATGCGCGGACTAATAAGTAGCATGATCAGGCTGTCAAAACAGGTGAGTTTTTGTTTTCTTTTCACTAACTTCTCAGGCTAACTTCTCAGACTCTTTCTCTGTTCGTGGATTTATTTGCTTACTTTAATCATCTTTCATGATTTAAATTGGATCTCTACAGCGTGTTGATGCCGAGAAGCTAAGACAACAGACTCTAATTACTTCAGATGTTCGGCAACAGATCATGAGAATGAACCGGAAAGCCCAGGAAGAATCGGAGAAAAAGCAGGCTGAAGCAGAAAAGCTCCAAAAAGTTAACGAAGTGGGTGCTTTGTTTGATACTATCTACTTTCTTAATATATGATTCAAGAACTGCATGCTCATATAGAACAATACACTTTCTTAAACTATCATTATATATGATTCAAGAAGTACATTCATAAAGAAAAATACACAAGTACATATGTAGTATTTCTACATATGATATATTTGTTCAAGCATGAATTCCTTAACTTTTCACGTACTTTGCATCTCTGTATACAGCCGGACGGTGACAATGGAGGTGAGGGTGAGAAAGAGAAAGATGAAGGTCGTGTGAAATCAGTGAAGGTATTAAAGATGTTGCAAGTATTAAAAGTTTGCCTTCTAGCCAAATAAAACAAATCTCTGTTTTTCTAATTTCTATAACTATGTAGGCTAACAAAGAGGAGGATGACAAAATGAGGACAACAGCTGCTAATGTTGCTGCTCGAGCAGCTGTTGGGGGAGATGACATACTGTCAAAATGGCAACTAATGGCTGAGCAAGCCCGGCAGAAACGCGAAGGAGGGATGGAGGGGGCATCCGGTTCCCAGCCAGTTAAAGATGTGAACCGCAAACCTCTATCACCATCAGGAAGAAATATGATGGAAAATCTGGAAGCAGAAAAAAGGAGCCATGTGGTTCCTTCTTCTGCATCTGGTAAGTGTGACAATTCAAGGGACACATGCTGGAGCAAACTTTCTTTTCTAAATCACATTATGTATTATGGTGTTCATTACATTTGTTTGGTTTTTAACCTTACCTTTTTCCTTTGGCAGGAGCTGGGAGGAAATGTGGAAGGAATCAAGCAATTGTGCCTCAAAACAAGGTGGTTCGTACCATTTCTGTGAAGGATGTAATGTCAGTGCTGGAAAGGGAACCTCAGATGTCCAGGTCTACTCTGATCTACCAACTGTACGAGCGAATCAGGTCTGATGCTACAGCTGAATAACGCCACGCGGGCCTCCCCCACAATGGTGTTTTTTTGTGTTTGGTACCTGACAAGATTACGGCCCTGAGTCCTGACTGTTGCATGGCCAATCATCGTCTGATGTGGCTGGAAGGACAAATTTGTAAGATAAATCACCGTAATTGTCTTGCCTCTGCATGACAGGGCTCAGAAATTCGACTTAGAAGCATCCATAGAATCTTGTAGCCGCCAGAAGATGTGCCTTGTTCAATGCTTTTGCTGTTGCTCGTGTTAATTTCACCACCTTAATTCTTGCTTTACTCCGTGGAAACAATATACTCTGATATTTTGTTGTAAAAATTAGCGTTGAGCATATTTTGTGAGTTTGGAACTCCAATCGAATATAAGTGTATACTTGGCACTCCGAAGCAGGACCATGCAAAATTTATCATTGAAAGATGATAGCCACTCCTGTTTCTCAAATGGTACGCATATTGCAAGATCTCCCGTAACAAATTTTTTTTTACAGAAATGGAAAGATTACTTCATGTTTGTAAACAAAAATAATTGGCCAGCACAAAGAGGAGGTCATAGATTTTCATAGACATCAATACATCAGGAGATGTAAAATTGAAAAGCTTGAATATGCATCCAAGAAAATCTGACTTTCCTTGGCCAGTACAGATGCCGAGGCCCTAAACTGCAGTCTTCTACAGCTGACATGCGAACTCAGCATACCTAAAAAATTCTCAAGGCAAGAAATGACAGGCACCAAACAGCCAACGTGTTACATTTCCTTGCAAGTGATGGGGTCTGGAAATCAAGCCATTCAGTTAGATAGGTTGTGCTTCCCATGAAATGATGTGGTGCTCAGTAATCCTTGGTGCAGTGGGCATCTGTACCGTGCTGGACACAGTGACTATAACCAACACTTAGGAGGAAATCCCGGATCTCTTTGGCACTACTGTTGCTCGCTTGCAGCAACCTTTCATCTTCCTCGTAAATTAGGTAGGGGGCTTCATCTTTCTTTCTTGACAGTAATTTCACCGCCCCTTTCAGTACATGATATTCCCATCCCTGTACATCTATTTTGAGAAGCAACACAGGCTCTGAATCTGTTATTAGTTCGTCAAGAGGGATAGTCCTTACTTGAAGGGCTATTTCTTCGTTGGACTTGAATGCCAGCTTTGCACCAGTGGCTGAAACAGCACTATTGTCAAGCCGACCTACCAGCTGCCAGTTTAAAAGGACTAAGATGATGAGTATTCAGTACAGCAAATGGAAGAAGTAGGGTTCAAATTAGGCTAAATCAATCAACCAGTATAAATCTTAGCCCTAAAAAGAGAATTAAACTTCGGGAAAAGAGTGCTTTTTTACCTTGTAAAAAGTGATATTGCCAATCCGATCAGATACAGCAGTCTCAAAAACAGTAACCAAGTCCGCAACACGATTAAACCAAATCCCATCACAAATCCTCAGAAGGTTGTCAATCACTGGCTCAAAAGCCAGCACTTTAAAACCCATAACCGCGGCTGCGAAACTCGCCATTCCCACATTAGCCCCAACATCCACAACCAACCCATTTCTCCCTTTCATTCCTTCAAGAAGTTGCTGAATCGTGGCTGAAATATCTGGCTTTCTGAAAGGCTTTCCTTTCAGGAGCCTGACAATGTTCTTGTGGGGCTTGTCGGGCAAGGACCCAAAATCCGAGAGAGAGTATATGAAGGGGTATTTGAGGTTTTCCACTATGTTGGCAACCACAGGGTGAGCTTGGGGAGATTTTAAGCAATCAAAAGGAGGGATTGGGTAAACTCGGGGTACATAAAGCGTGGAGTTAGGAGGATTCAATGGGGATCGAGCGTAGAAGAAGAAGAGAAACACGAGGAAGAGAGAAAGTGAGAGGAGGAGAAGGATTGGAGAGAGGTATCTTGGCTGTTTGTTGCTTTCTCTTTTCCAGGCATTTGCCATCCCTGAAAAAGTGAGGGAAGATTGGATCCAACCCAAACTAACCGACGTGAGATGTTAATCACTTAATTTTATTAAGATGACTTCTATAGGTTTCTGCCCCAAAACATAGTTCTCGCTTCTCGGATCCGATCCTAGACCTGTTTCTTCATAGAGTTTGAGTTTTGTTTTTTAAAATAAATTTCTTAATATTAACTCGGTCAAATCTTAATTGGGTTTGTCGAGTCAGGTTATTGAAAAACGAGCCGGATTTTTCCGGTTTGGTAGAGTCAATAGATAGTTTAATTCAACTAGAAATCCGATATAAATTCGACAATGAATTTCAAGTTTTCTAAGTCTATTCATTTTCAGATTTGAACAAGGTTAGTTAAGTCAATTAAATCATTGAAAATCTGTTCATAATCAATTGGGTTTAATATTCATATCTACTAGAAACTCTAAATTCAACTCATTAAAAACATTATTAAAATTAATAAAGTTTTATCGATCTCAATTAAAAATTTAGTCTTAATTAGAATTAGAATTTTAAATTTGTCACCTTTTGTTTTGAAATTATGGTATAAAATATTTTTCAAAAAGTTTTTTATTTGAAAATGTATTAAAATAATTTTTTAATATTAATACATCTAAATTATAAAAATACTAAAAAATAATTTTATGTTTTTTAACTAAAAATATTTTTAAAAAATATTCAAAAAATTTTTAAAAATCAGAAAAAAAAGTACTGTTTTTTTTTTTTTTTCCTTTCGTGTATAGACAACACTCCCTGGTTATTTTTGGAAGGAAACAGAAACAGAGGATCAGAAAAACCAGCGCACAATATTTCTTATCTGGTTATATTTCCCTTGCAAGGATTTTCTAACCTTAATAAATGCCAAAACTTTAACCAACATTGAAGTTTTATCTCAGTTCAGTTAGTTTTCACAATCTCCATGGCCTGCAATTATAGTTTGTTGACCTATTGCATAGTATTTATGATGTATAATCACAGGTTGAGGATGGAACTACTTGATTTAATCCCTTCTTCTGCTAAAGTATCTACTTAAATTGATACTTGATCCTCTTTTCTGTAGCTAGGCTCACCGAGTTAAAAACTGTATAAAAAATTGGCTGTGCAAGTTATGAATTACTTTGTTTGGTAAATTTATGATATTTCTTCTGGTTGAAGTGATCTTACAGGATCTCTTTTTATCCCATTGTGTGAGCGAGGGGTGTGGGTGTGGAAATTAAGTTCCTTGATTGCTTATGGTAAACATTTGTGCAGATGATTTCATCAACACCATCTAGTTCTTTAGACTTCATAAGGACATTACGCGTGGCTGGATATGGTTTGCTATTTTTAGGGCCATCATAGCATCTTTGGTTCAATTTTATGTCAAAAGTTCTCCCAAAACGAGATGTGCTAACTACCTTCAAGAAAGTTTTTATGAGACAAGCAGTTTATGGACCTGCTAATGCTACCCTTTTTTCTCCTATGATGCAGCTTTACAAGGTGAACAAAATTTTTATTTCAGTATGATTTCAGTGTTCTATGGCACTAGTATTTTTATAACGGCATTTATAGTTGGCTCTCCAGGGCATCTTGTGTTTTTTTTCCACCACAAGGTTATGGAGAGGCAGTAAGTGGTCAATTCTTTATCATCTCTCATTTGTACAAGTCTGTGGAGGCAACACCAGAGCCCTCCTCTAGGTATCAATGCCTGTACTTGGATCAATTTGATCTTATGGTAGGGCTCCATCTGTTTGATGCCAGTGAAGGTTTGGCATTGTCCTGGATGTTATTGGCTGCTGGCATACTCTGTGCAAGCTCGCTTTTTAAAAAAAACTTTGGAGCTGTTATAGGTCTTCGCGGGGCCTTACTGCTCATTTTGATGATTTCTTTGCCTAGCCAGTGCTGCAGCTAAGTAAAACAGCCTCAAACAGAAGGCCCCGCTGGATTTTACTGCTGCAACATGATAATTTAAACCAAGCCAGGCTCTGTCTTTACATGTTTGTTCTATTGTTTATTTTCTTCCAAAAAAACTGGGCGTCAACCATATGTTAGGACATGAGATGGCGTTCAACTCGTTTCACTCTACATCCCTCGCTTTGGTGATGGGAGATATGTCAACTTGCTCGTGGACCTATTTATATTTGCATATTTCTCTTATCCTGTGGTCTTCGGCGTTCCTGAATGACTGTTTTGGTACCAGCTCAGGTGAAAGAGGCGATGAGATAGTAGCTAGATTGAAGCGTGACCTCCTTCCAACTCTGAGGAATGGTCTTTTGTACAGGCCAGCCTGTGATTTTGCAACATATAAATTTGTGCTCGTTCATCCACAGGTATACACGGGTCCTTTTCTTTCCTATATATGAAAATTTGTGTGAGCCTAAGTTCTATGACTCGGAGGTAATTTGTATTTTTCTTTGCTAACATGTGTGATTTCTGGTAATGCTTTTGACAGCCATTGGTGACCATTATTTGTTCATATGTGTGGACAATCTATTTAACAGGCATGGCAGGCTTCAAGAAAGCGAGAACGGATTAATCCTCAGATTTGGACTTCAAATGCTGCACTTGTTTCCCCGTTTGAGTTATAGAAGACGAATGCAACGGCTGTACCCCTTTTGCCGGTTCAAGATTATTTAAGCATTGAAATTAGATCAAATTATTGCTTGTAGAAGCTCTAGATAATCATGCTCGAGTGTGAAATTTAATGCTTAGATCCTATCGTATAAGATCATTGATCATTGGAGTTGGAATACATGCATTCATGCTTGCACCTTCTCATATCTCTCCCTGTCCCTTCTTTAAGCAGACTGTTCTAAGAATTTTGTACATAATAAATTTTTGTTGGCTGATACTAATGGATGATGCCTGTTCATCGGCCAAGAAAATTTACTTGGCAGGCATTGCTAACATCCAAAATCCAAAGGTAACTTGATGTGTGCAATTTAATTATATAACAATTAACTTTAAAATTTATAGGGTGCAAATCAGTTTAGTTTGGTTTAGTTGGTTTTAACATTTTAAAATTGCAACTAAACTGAATAATGTTCTTAGAATATTTTAAAATTAATTTTATTTTCTCAGTTTAATTTTATTTTCATTTTTTTTCTCACCCCTTAAAAAATTATGTTTGCCATGCTCTCATGGGATTGTGAACTACGAATTCCTCCATTTGAAACCACGACGAGACCCGATATGTAGCATAGTCAATTTTTTTTTAAGTGTATAAAAAATTGCTAATTATAAATCAATTCACACCAATAATTTAAATACTATAATAAAAAATCAAACTCATATTTAAAGTAAAATACATAGAATAAAACTATCTACACTTAAATTACCTAACGGGTGTTTTCTTTGTTCCGAACATGGCAATTCATGAAATTTTTTATTAAAAAAAATGCAATCCAATATTTTTTTTAATACAAAAGTTGCTGTATATGGATTTTCCTATCTTTATTTAGAATTAAATATATTATAAGAAAGTAATCACCATCATTCGTCATTCTTTTGGAAAATATCTGTGTACAAAAAAATTAAGGATTAAATCATAGTTAAATTAAATAAAATTTTGACATAATAAAATTAAATCTACTCGGTTAAATTTTAATAACCTAATAAATTTTTAACCGGGTTAATATTAAAATAAAACAATATCGTTATAATTTATCTAAATATACCGATAATTGATCCAAGCCCATGTAGTTTTCCAAAGCTGGTTGCGACAGCTATGAAATGACCTATAAAACCAGCCACATATCACCTCCCAGGCGAACGAAATAGCGGTCAGGGTTTTCGGCACTTGAGAGCGGCGCAGCGACTCAGGCATTACTCCGTCGATCACAACAACTAGATGGGCCACTCAAATATTTGGAACTCGCATCCCAAGAACTACGGTCCTGGATCCCGAACCTGGTATTTTTATGGAACTCGGTTTCTCTTTTTTTTTTTTAATTTGCCGCCATCTTGATTTGATGATTCCCATGTTGTTTTTGTTTAATGTCCCTTCTTCTTTGTGAATTGGTGTTCGATGTCTGTATGCTATCTATTTTTGTTGCTTAGTTTTCAAATTTGAAAGAATAACTCGTGAAATCCATATTTGCTTAAGTTTTTGCTTAGGTTTGATGTTTTTCTTGATTGCCTTGTTTGTTTAGGTCCTTATAAAATGATGGTGATCCCTTTTAGGTCAAGATATTGCATTGTTTTTCTTTTGATTATCTAGTTGCTATGTGGACTCAATCTCTTTCCTGAGTGAATTTCACGTCCTATCTTTATTTAGTTAATGATTTTGATTTGAAATCTCCTTGTTGGCAGCCGAGTGTGTGGAAACCCTCATGGGATAATCAGGAAGTATGGACTGATGTGTTGTAGGCAGTGCTTCCGGAGCAATGCGAAGGAGATAGGCTTCATCAAGGTAAGGCGAGAGAAATATTTGATAATTCTGGTATTTTTATTTTTTCATCTATTTTTGTTGGCTCATACAGTCTTACGGTTGCTGCATGAACTGTTTTCCGAATGCCTTTAATTTTGGATTGGTAAATAGTTCTTGTCATACAATTTTGAACTCTAGAGATCCTTTATTTTCTGATAATATTTACAATGAACTGTTTGTTTAGATAAATCCCATAAGTTAGAATGAAGCAAAACAAGAACCAATTTGACTTGGCTCGAATTTGTAGTGGCCTCTTTTATTATGCAAGGTTCGCGGTTTGAACTCTCCCTAGAGTATTTGAGCCTTCAACCGTCCTCTCTTTGCAAAGGAAAAGGGAATAAAATAGGAACTTTAACCAACTTCACAATCAAATTCTTTGAAGTGTGGGATTGCCATAGATTAGTTGGCATTGTCGTTGCTAAATTTGTTTATTAAGTGAGGTGAGACATTCGTATTTGTTTCTGACTGCAGTACCGCTGAATGGAGAACTCGTTGATATCTGTTTTTGAAGGCTGTGTCTGAAATATGGCGTGCGGGAGTTTTATCATCCTTTTCTTTTATCATCTCCAGTGATGTAATCTACTGAATTCTGAAGTCTTAACTATATTGTCCTGTGTTATTTTTGGAAAGGAATTTGTTTAGAGTATTTTGATTTGTGTTTTCATTTCATTCGTAGCACGCTGTTTATGTTTTGTGATGATTTCTCCTTTGTTTGGAGTTGTTTTAACATTAGCCAATCCTGGGGATTTACCGATGTGGTTTTTGGTCTGAGCATGCACTTGTTCAACAGAGTTGTATAAAGAGGAACCCTACCCGGATGCCTTATTGAACTGATGTTCAAGTACCACATGGTAATTCTTGCAACCTTAGCTCAGACGGTGGAATTTTTTTTGGTTCGCCTGGTGTTTGGTACTGTGGTTAAGCTGTCAAAAAACAAGTTGAGTCAAAAGTTGGTGTTTGGTAACCCTTTCAAAACCATGTTTTTGAAAACTTGATACACTTAAAATCATGGTTTTTAAAAAGCTGAAATTTGAGGCTTTTTTAAAACCATGGTTTTAGATGCAAATCATGGCTTTGAAAACACTCCCAAATGAAACCTGGGGCCAGGTTACTATCAAAGTCGTGTTTCCGATATTTATTTAGCCTGGCATTCAACCTGTTAAAGCAATTTGCCAAGTTCTTTCATATCTCTTATTTTTCATATTCTTAGTTAAATTCTTTGCATCATGATGAGTGACTATCCTCCGCCAAGAATTACACAAATAATTCACATTAATGAAAAGCGACAAGACTCGGAATTGTGAATTTCTTAATTTTAATGTACTGCTTATCCAGTTAAACGTGATTAGTGAAGGAAAACAAGTTCCAAATACGAAATAGCCAAATGGTCATGCCGCTTGGCGCGCGCACAGTCAAGAACGCTATTGCCAATGACCAAGTGTACCCCGAAGCTTGTACAAAGGTATAACGTGGTTGCCAAATTCAAGGAAATTGAAATAGAGGCCCTTAACCAGCTATGATCCAAGAAGTTTTTGGAAAATTCTTTTTGGCATATAAGAAATAGAAACAACTGAAGAGAAGGGCTGCGCCACTAGTTTGTATCTGTTGCAGTCAAAACTGCTACCCTTATCTTTTTCTTTAAGCAAATGAGAAATTATGAACAGATCACGTACCCGTGATACACACGCTCGATTTTCTTTTGCCTGCTTGTATTGCATGGCTTTGTATTGGGGGCTCACTGTGTAATTCACTCACCACCCTCGATTTTGATGCCTGTTGGGGTCTGGTTGCTGGCAAGGTCGTGTTTCCAAAATATTGCTTGAACATGCAAGTCCCAGGTATTCGTGCCGCTGTCTGAACTAGATGAGTTATTAGCCGCTTCTATTTCGTACACAGAAAATAATTTTGAATAATCTACGATTGTTAAAATAGGAACTTGGCCGTCTTATGTTAGAAAGAAAAGAAAACCATAAAATAACCAGGAAGAACAATGAAAGAAAAAATAAATATCCGAAAATACCTACGAAATGTACAAAATAAATAAAAAACAACATCTCCAGGGTATAATTCAGGTACCTTTTCGACTTCAACTGGTCAAAATGGTTCTTAGAACATCATGATAAAATTCAAACATATAAAAAATTCATTTGACACGTATGAACTTTTTGATGGATTTAAACTTGTAGCCATTCTATGGCAAATCCATATCTGATAGCTTAAATCTGCCGAGTCTCTTGCATCAATTCGACTCGACCAGGTCAAGTGAATTACTAACAAGATTTGTATCTGAAACAGTCCTGGTCCAGATAGAGAATGAGCCTAAATTGCAAAAACAGAACCCGCAGCCAATGATACTTCCAACCTTGAAATTGTCATAGTTATTTACGATCTGTTTCTTGCACGCTCACAATGCAGCTCTGTGTGTTTGTTGTGATTTTGATGTGTGATAGGATTACAAGCTTACAAGACTTGGTTATGTAGTTAGGCTTGTAGACGAAGGTAGTTTTTTTTTTTTTTTTTTAGT